>OX438956.1:10894998-11446702 GCA_949316185.1 Pyrausta nigrata
TCTGAATCAAGTAAAAAATTCTCACAGCCGGAAAAATTAAGAGGAACAAGTTTGATTTCATATTTTTTGAAAGTTGCGGTCTTTTCTAATATCTTTGCCGCTTTTATTGCTCGAAGTAACGTTTTCATATCATCGGGATCTTGATAATAGTTAGTCACAATCTCAGGAACCGACTCAGGGTTTGAATCGACTAACCTTATTTCACCTCTAGACTTAGGGTGTAGTAATGTAGGGTATATTCCGAGAATATCACTATCCCTATTGACTTCTTCAATAGCATTGATAACCTCTTCGTTATACCCAAATCCTTCGAGATAAGACCTCAACGTAAATAGATCTCTTTTAGTAAAGTGCATGTGATGAAATTGAATATCTGGATAATCGCTACTATTTTTGGTGTCAATGAAAGTCATGTAATCTACAAGCCCAATGTTGGACAGTGGTCCGGTTTGTAAAAACATGTATTGCAGCAAAGAATACGTCATCATTTGAGGGGTTACCAAGGTATGTTGGTTTGTTTTAAAACCTAATGGAACAAGCACGTGGTCTTGTAAATTTTTACCTACTGGCAAGTCCATCAAGCATTCTATTCCTTTTTCATTCAAATGCTGTCTAGGGCCTATTCCTGACAAAAGAAGTATTTTTGGCGTCGCGATTGATCCAGCTGATAGTATAATTTCTTTGTCTGCTGCGATCTGCATAACAACTCCATTCCGATGTTTAAGTTCGATGCCTTTAGCTATGTTGGTCGCGGGTTCTATTACTACTTTGTGGACAATAGTATTTTTCATAACAAACAAGTTGTCTCTTTCTTTCAAATAAAGTTTGGCCGTATTTAGGCGCTTACCATTGCTTGTAGTTAATTTTGTTAACCTAGTGCCAATATTGCACTCATAGTTATTTGATGTACTTTTGAACAAACCTACTTCTTTATACGCTTCATCCAAGATGCTGTACCATGGGTTTTCGTTATATTTGTATGATGGCAAGTCGAGTTTTTCTTCTATGTCTTCAAAATATTTAGACACATCTTTATAGCCCCAACCAGAATTTCCAGCGTCTTCCCAATTTTGGAAATCAATAGAATGACCCCTGACATACAGCATGGCGTTCATAGAACTGGAACCTCCCATGGCTTTCCCTTTACTCCATAAACATTCGTTGTTGACCGAACCTAAGCAGCTTCTGGAGTCTGGTTTCGTGCGATATCCCCAGTTGATGTCTTGGTTGTATAATAAAAATGCCGGCACCTGTAACACAAATACAATTTATTAATGGAAGATGCAAATTTGACGCTCAGTTAACATAACAAACAAACCATCACAAATATTGATTCTAGTTGTACTTACATTGAGCAAATTATCTTAAGATATTTGTCTAAGTTAAATAACTAGGTGTTAAAGTGATGGCAACGGCTTTAACTGCATATAGTAAAGATTAAGTAACCTATGTTATCATGATAATCGACTTATTGAAGTAATAAGTTAAGGACTTGAGTATTTATTACAAGGAAGTACCAAACAATACATCAACATAATATATAATATGTCATGTTCACTTATACTCTTAATAAATATATGGCAATTGTTAGATTATTCTACCAGAATTATCAAGTCTTATTGCATAGTAAATCACTTCAAATGATGACTTGACTCTCTTAAACGGGAATAAAGGAATCCAACCCAGGCGAACCTGGTTTCGATTCTTTATCTATTCCCACCTAATTAGTCGCTATCCGAGTAGCTGTTCTGCATTGAAACTTTTTAGTTGGTTGGTTGGGTTTTAGTTGCGAGAGAGAGAGAGAGAGAGTTCGAAATAAATTACACAACACTTGACATCGAGTGTCTAACGTCCTCTGTCGCTTATAGTTGGAAGAGTAATCGCGAAGGGTCGTGGGTTTGAGTTCCAACAAAAGTCGGTCGATATTTTTTTGTGAGCGAAATTTTAGTCGTGAAAACCTTCAAAGAAATTGCTTATTAAAACAATTAAGAAAAAGTTGTGCTTCTTGTGCTGTGAGCGAGTTACGCACTCGCTCACAGCACAAGAAGCATTTTTTGTATAACAACAATACCAATCTTCTATTCTGATAAAGGTCTAGATTAGAACATGTTGGTCGGACCTATTGTTGACTGGTAGATGTTTATGGCACCAAGTCGTATAAACCATTCGTATAAACTATGTCCAAAAGTTTTAAAAAATTGCGAGTACCTCGCTGTTAAGTGCAGGGTCGTCGCCGGCCTCTACTAAAAGGACCGACCAGGAAGGGTTATGCTCTGATAGCAGCCCTGCCAAGGCTGACCCGGCGGTTCCCGCCCCGACTATCACAAAGTCAAAAAATGTAGGTCCTGAAACGTTAATTCATTTATCAATATACTTCCACTCCACATCAGAACATTATTATTATTATATTATTTACTAGCTGTTGCCCGCGACTTCGTACGCGTGGACTCGATGACACAAAATATTTAATATTCCCGTCGCCACCCAGCTATCATGATCTCTGAGTCTACCATGTCGTAAGGAGAATAGAGGAATAAAAAATCATGGTCGATAGGCACTCTTTTTTAGATAGGTTACTATCACCTCGCTATCCTCCTCTGGTAAAAAAATTCGCATGGCAGTGACACCGACTCCAAAACTAAATTTATTAGTAAAAGTGTAAAGAATTTTTATTTTTGACTTTTTAGTTTACTTTATTGAAGGCAGTTTTATTCGTTTGTAAAAAATATAGGTAACTTTAGTTTTAGTGTACAGAAAAAAGACAGACTCAAACCTCCCTACCGCAATAGATGAATGCGGTGTAGCATTTATTTATTGAGTCCCTAGCCTACTCAAAGGTCGGTTTGTAAGTCACTACTATCGTAAAGTTATTATTATTATTAGAAGCCTGTCGTGTCCCACTGCAGGGCAAAGGCCTCCCTACCCTTTCTCCTATAACGTAAAGTAAGTAAGACTATTCTTATACTCGTAGTTCCATTTCCGTTAGTAAGTGATAAGTAGTATAAAAAATAGTGCCAATTGACTTTGATCTTTCATTCATAATACAGTAATTCAACAAAATTTCGACGAACTGTTTGTAGTGAAAGTATCCGCTAACTACTTAGCGTTAAGGTCAGCACCATCAAGTTATGACTCCTGACTGTAAACGCTTTAATACCTAAATTAATGATGTAGCATATATGGTATACATGCCTATATAATCTAAAGGATTCTCTCGATTTCTCCAGGTTTCGTCACCAGATCGTAATTTGGAGACAGTAGGATTACCTTGGGAGTTTGAAAATCAGTCTAAAGTAATTTAGCATATCAATTGCTCCAGACCTTTAATTTGTGTAGGTAAGTCAATAGAAAATACTCATTACGCTGAACAATGTTTTCTACGGCGCTCTATTCATATCTCTTATAGTTGAGCTGAGCTGCTAGGGTTCTATATCAGTTGCTAAGGACCTTCAATTTGTGTACGTCAATAGAAAATGCTCATCACGTTAAATAACTTTTCTTAAGACGCTGCTTTCATATTTCTCTTAGTTTAGGTGTACTGCTAAGGTTCCACGTCACTTCGATCTTCAAAATAAGTTATAGCCTAGTATTTGCCCAGACTCAATAGCTACCCAATAAAAAAAGTTTCATTCAAATCCGTTTAGTAGTTCCGGAGATTAGCGTGTACAAACAGACATACAGACAGACAAAAAAAATAAAAGTTGTAGATTCTTATTCTGTTACTATTTTAACATCACCCTTAATTAGTTTTTGGTAAAAATACTCAATGTACAGACGCATCGGTTTTACAGTTTTATTATATGTATAGATTATAAAACCTACAAAATTCGTGTTAGAGAAGGAATTTTCTCAAAAAGCCAGTAGATTAATATAGAGATCTAATATATTTTCTATATTGTCCCGGGTCTGTGTTATTACTGATTTTCATAACACAGGTGCTTAAGCTTACTCGTACTTAGGGATCAGAGCATGTAGATGATGTTGTAGATTATTTTTTTATTTATGAGAAAAAAATTGTGTAAGCTGTGGACAGTGAATGTAAAGTTACAACGTGTAAAGTTACAAATCAATAGTCAAGCTATAGTCTTGTTATTGAATAGATTTTAAGTATTGTCATTATTTGTTATTGATACAAAAATGCACTATAAAAGCCAGCAATCGCCTTGTACCATAATAGTTATTTACGTGATTGCTACCATGTGCACATGGCCGCACGTCAGACTACCCCACTTTGACCTTAAGACCCCCTCTATTCCCTACATAATAAAAGCCGTTTCCTAGTTCCAATGGGTAACCTGTCGTGCTGCCGACTGTACCTTTTTATTTGTGAGTTTCCGTTATTTTGGCACTGCTGCAAGCGCCATGATAATTGAGTACTGAAGATCTTGCGGGCCGGAATATCGGAAACTCACAAATAAAAAGGTACATGGTAGTAATCCCGTAAATTACTATCTAATGTTAGAGACCATAAAAGTTACCATATATATACATAAATAAATCGCTTTTACCATTGTCGATGACCTCTTTAGCTCTATCCTTTGGCCATTGGTAGTCATCAAAGATGGCGCAATGGGCTGCGACCACGGACGCCACAGCCGCCGCAAAGAGCTGCCCTGTTGCACCGTGAAACGCCAGTGGGCATGTCGCGGTGATGTTAGCTTGTAAACCTTCCATAGCTGGCTCTGAAAATAGTTTTACTTAATCCGCTGCTGATAACTTACATACGAGTAGAAGGGATACAATAATTTTTGACATGGCAGCAGCATGAAATTCAAATCGCCAGAAAGTTATCACTATTCAAAGTTGGCTTTTTTAAAGGTGATGTTGGATTGTATAGATAGAGCATAGGATTACTGTTTAACACACATTTTTAGAAAAATATGTATATAATAATATGTAAATCAAAGCAAATGCACAATGAGTACTCGATCTATTATTATCACATTACAAAAATAATTATTGGCTTTCTATGAGTATTATAACGTTAATCCTTGTTTGTCAAGCGGCAATGAGTTACCATCATCTGGATTTACAATATTAGAAATGGAATTTTAAACGAAACCTACACTTAGTATATGTATATATGTCTCACCTATGCAATTCAGAAAATTGTAGTCACAGGCAGTATCACTGTACTTACATAAGTGCGTCCTGAGATCCAGGCGTCCTTCTTATTGTGTTGCACTACGAGTTCTGTCAGGAGCGAGCTCATTATATTCACTTTGTTGAACAACAATAAACCTACGCCACTTTATATTACAATATGCGCATAAAGATGTAGCAGGAAAGAAAAAAGATCAATTTATTAATTTATTTAATATTTACAGTAAAATTTACAATTCGGTGTGGCCTTTCAACCACGTTTTCTTTACCAAGTCTGCACCCTTCTCTCCAATCATTATAGTTGGTGCATTCGTGTTACCTCGTACGATATTTGGCATTATACTAGCATCTATCACCCTTAACCGTTCCACATTCTTTACTTTTAGTTCAGGGTCAACTACGGTAGATGTGTCATCGATTGGACCCATTTTGGCTGTACTAGTTGGATGATACAAAGAAAATGTCATTTCTCTCACATAACATTCGATGAAGTCGTCTGTATCTTTTGCGAATTTTTTACAGTTCTCTATATCCAACCAATCTAATTTGAGTCCTAAATGTTTAAAAGTTTGGGTGTCTCCAAATCTTAAAATATGACCTTTTATACCCTTCATGATTGTCTGGAAATCTTCTGACTCGTCGAAATAATTTGCATAAATTAGTGGATGATCATAAGGATCGTTGCTTTTTAGAATAATTTTACCTTTTGACTTTGGTCTCAAAACGACAGCATAAATAATCACGATAAAATTGTCCTCGTTAAGCTTCCGATATTTCATTTGAATTTCGTCACTTAAGTTGTGCTTAGCAAGTACGTCTACCAAATTATATAGACCGGGCGGAAACACTAGAAAATGAAATTGAATATTGGGACTGGGAGAACTTGCGTCTGTAGTATTGTAAAATGCTATAATTCTATGAGGACTTATATTAGAAAAGGCGCCTTTATGGGTAGTGATAAATGTAGTGAATTCCTTTGTTATGCTTTCTAAAGATGTAAAATTTTTGTCACCTGGGAACGTGTAATAAAAGGGAACAAATACATGATCTTGTAAATTTTCTCCAACAGGCAAGTCAGTTTTAACGTCGATGTTCAAATTATGTAAATGTTTCAAAGGTCCGATTCCAGATAGCAGCAACAGTTGAGGTGTATTAATAGCTCCGGCAGAAACAATCACTTCTTTGTTGGCGTTCACTACTATCTCTTTTCCATTTTTATGTATAACTACTCCTGTAGCTTTGTTTGTGCCAGGTTTGAATAAAATTTTGGTCGCATATGCGTTTTTAACCACATGCAAATTTTTTCTGTCTTTAATTGGACTTAAAAATGCACGAGCTGTACTTTGTCGTACTCCGTTTTTGATTGTACAAAATGTTTTGGCCACTCCTATTTGCGAATCACCATTTACATCATTTAGTGTTTTTAAACCAAGCTCATTATTAGCCTTTATCAAAGCGTCTTCAAAGAAATGGGTATTTGGATCATTTTCTACGTTCAAGTACCCACCCGTTCCGTGGTATTGTTTAATTTTATCTGTTAGTTCACTAGAGAAGTTTTGACTTTTCATAAAGTACTTAAGTACGTCTTTATAGCTCCACCCATGATTCCCAGCCTCTGCCCACTCATCATAATCCACTTTGTTTCCTCGGACGTAGAACATGGCATTGATGCTGCTGCAGCCTCCTAAAACTTTCCCTCTTGGCCACATGCACCTGTTGTCTTTATAACTTCTACAAAAGCCCTTTTGGGACTGAGTTCTATAACCCCAGTCTTCTGGGCTTCCAATATTATTGTAGAACAGCAAAGGTGTCTGTAACAATAATAATTCATGGTATAAGAAGCTTATGATATTTTCATATCATACTCTGGTGGCTCAAAATTGCAACAAAGATTGTGAGTTAATTTGTGGTTACTGTGATTATTTCAAACCACAATTGCAAAATTCTGATCGCGGTTAAATAAACTTTGACTACGAACGAGATAATCGCATATTTACACAAAATGGTACCTCTGTGGTAATAGTGGGGTTTCCACCAGCTTCCACGAGCAGGACCTTCCACTCTGGAACTTCACTGAGACGATTAGCCACCACTGAGCCTGCTGACCCTGCGCCGATTACTATAAAGTCGTAGGTTGGATCTGGAATTCAAAACATTTTAGACCATTACCTGCACTATTATTTATTCTTACATTTATCTTGGAGCTCAAAAGGATAAACATGTTCAGTGCGTAGTAGAATTTGCAGTGGTTTTAAGTTGTTTAGAGTCAGCTGATAAACTAAATTGACACCATAGTTAACAGTTGACTTAAATATGTATTCGTATTCTGAATCTAATTTCATTTATGTACTCCTTTTATTAAGTACGTCAATAAATCCCTAAACACGGGAAACTCTCTACTTATTTTATCAGGCGTTTTTGATACATTCACATTTGCTGCCCATAAATCATTTTGTGAATGTGTTCAAGAAATTACTTGTCTTAGTTTGTATTTGGGAGCAAAATTGAAATCCATTATGTTAATATTACACCTTCTTTTTAACTGTCTCAATTAGATCTAAAGTCTAAACATATTTATTTTATTGTATGATGTGCTATAAAATTAATTTATACATATTTTCAACTTTAGCGCGTAAGTAGACGAAAACATTGGATTACATGTTGCTCTGTAATCATAATTTAAATTTTATAAAGTAAAACTAAGATTTTAAGATATCTCTTATATTACGAATATTTCATCATCTTATATAATTTGAATAAGAATCTCATATAATACAAAGAAAAATAAAATGTTTTAAACTAAAATGTTGCAAACTTACTGTAGGTACTTAAACACAATAGATTACTAATCAAGTTTTTCCTGATTAAGTACTATTACAGAATACTAATATCACAAGTACCTAGATACTATCGTACTATTTACGTAGAGACAAGTAGGTACGTATTCAAACTGAATAAGTATCCATTGCATTCTTTATCAGTTTGATAAATCCAGCCTTATATTGTAAATGTTTATTAGTTTATTTAGGAAGATTTACAGTTTGAATAAAATAAACTACACTACAAGAAACTACACTACAATAAAATAAACTACAAGAATATACCGTTGTTCTATGTAGGTATGTAAAGCCTTTAAAGCACAAACTTAGTAGAGCTATTGGAAAGTCACTTCACTTCACTTCTCTCTAAATTGGATACTCTATCAATGCTAACCTTGCTCTATAGTACTCTACCAATAGTTATAAAGTAGAGTTTAAGTACTTTAGGTCTATACACCTGTTAACTTTTGGCACTAAAATCAATAAACTGATTTAAGTTTTGGTGCATAACAGTAAGAAAAAGAGAGGCTGCGAAATTAAAGCTTGAAGACGATGATATTTGGGATAATAGTTTCTATCAGAAATCCGAAATTCTTGCGGACTAAGTTACGGGGAAAACAAATAGAAAGTAACCTTTAATAACAGCATCCGTAGCATCAGCGGGCCACAAGTGGTCGCCAGTCAAGGCGCATTGAGCTGCCAAGAACGTCTGTAGACCTTGAACGAACAACGGCCCTACGCCTTGAAAACTGCTCACCACCGTCGAAGTCAGCGCGGGGTCGCACGCCCACATCTTGAATGTTGCTCCTGAAATATTTTATTCAAACTTTTTAAATAAGCCTACCCCCTTACTAATAATGATTTTAACATTGCTATATCACTTTATTAATAATAATAAATTTTTATTTATAAACTAGCTGTTGCCCGCGACTTCATACGCGTGGACTCGATGATACAAAATATTTTATACTCTTGTCGCCATCCAGCTATCATGATCTCTTAGTCTACTATGTCGTAAGCAGAAGAGAGGAATGAAAAGTCAAGGTCAATAGGCACTCTTTTTTTGATAGTTTACTATCCTCCTCTGGTAAGAAAATTTCGCATGGCAGTAACACCGACTCCAAAACTAAATTTTGTCGTGTCTTCGACAAAGGGGGGTATCTATACATCATACTGAATACGATGGCAAAAAATGAACCATAGTTTTATAGTCATTTTTCAAAGTTATGTTTTCTAACAAAATAATTCAATTAAAATACTGCAAATGATTAAGCACGCTGTATCTTTACTTTACGCATACAATTGCATCAATTCACAGATAGTGTAGTTACACGAACACAATTCAAAACGCATTGTACGAAAATCACATACACACAGCTGTAAATAGTGTGTTTTTTCACAACTAAGAATTGCGAATATCTCGGTAACTAGTCTGAATTTTTGGCCCAAATTTGGTGAGCTTGATCAGTGCGATGTATAGGTATCCCCCTTTGTCGGTTGATAACTAATTTCGTTAGACCCTATATTTCTTAGTAAAAGTGTAATTTTTTACTTTTTAGTTTACTTTATTGAAGGCAGTTTTATTCGTTTGTAAAAAATATAGGTAACTTTAGTTTTAGTGTTCAGAAAAAAGTCAGACTCAAACCTCCCTACCGCAATAGATGAATGCGATTTAGCATTTATTTATTGTGTCCCTAGCCTACTCAAAGGTCGCTTTATAAGCCACTTCTATCGTAAAGTTATTATATTATTAGGAGCCTGTCGTGTCCCACTGCAGGGAAAACAATGTTTTCTACGGCGCTCTATTCATATATTTTATAGTTGAGACCTTGAATTTGGGTACGTCAATAGAAAATGCTCATCAGGCTGAACAATGTTCCCTAAGGCGCTCTATTTATATCTCTTATAGTTGAGTCAAGCTGCTAGGGTTCTATATCAGTTGCTCAAGACCTTCAATTTGTGTACGTCAAAAGAAAGTGCTTATCACGCGGAACAATGTTTCATAAGGAGCTCTATTCATATCTCTTATAGTTGAACTGAGCTGCTAGGGTTTTATATCATTTGCTCAAGACCTTTATTTTGTGTACGTCAATAGAAAATGCTCATCACGCTGAATAACTTTTCTCAAGGCGCTGCTTTCATATCTCTCTTAGTTTAAGTGTACTGCTAAGGTTCCACGTCAGGTACTCCGATCTTCAAAATAAGTTATAGCCTAGTATTTGCCCAGACGCAATAGCTACACAATAAAACAAGTTTCATTCAAATCCTTACAGTAGTTCCGGAGATTAGCGTGTACAAACAGACAAACAGACATACAGACAAACAGACAAAAAATATATATGTGTCTGTGTGTGTGTGTGTGTGTGTGTGTGTGTGTGTGTGTGTGTGTGTGTGTGTGTGTGTGTGTGTGTGTGTGTGTGTGTGTGTGTGTGTGTGTGTGTGTGTGTGTGTGTGTGTGTGTGTGTGTGTGTGTGTGTGTGTGTGTGTGTGTGTGTGTGTGTGTGTGTGTGTGTGTGTGTGTGTGTGTGTGAGCATGTCGTGCCGGCAGAGCCGTGTTTATGAGAACGAAGCCAGAAAATGTTAGGTTAAAAAAATTAACTTCACAAGTATCGACAGCGAAGTGGAACTGACCTACAACATCATTCCAAGGGGCATAAAATCTGTTCGGTTTCGTCATAGTTCGATTAGATTAAAAATAAGACGGCTAATTTAAAATGTTTGTCTCCACTATATCATGTCACCTTAGTACCATGTTAATTCCAAACTAGCCGCGTCATATTATAATCAAGCATTATAGCAATGTTAAATTTTATATTAGTAGTAAGGGGCCCAGAATCTTAGTTTTAACCATTGTGCGAATTTGTGGTTCCTAAGTGAGATGTGTGATATTCGTTATCGTAAAGATGTGATAGTAGTTGAAAATTAATCCGGACCGAAGTACCTTTCACCTGTCACACCTTTTTTGATAAGTCAAGTCGAAAAAGAAGTCAATAAATATTATGATTTATACGGTAAAAATCCGTTCTAATTTTAGCTTCACCAAAAATAGTTATAAGGGTGTATGTTTTTTCCTCATAAGAAAAACAATGTCCTCGGGTTAGAGCCATTGACTTACTCTATCTTGTTTATTAAATTAACTACTATTAATTGCCCTATTCCACTAATAAATAATGATTTGATAACCCAGGTTAATACTATTTCTATATTAAGAATACGAAGATATTGTTGTTGTTCTGCAGCACAACACAAGTGTATTAATTGTATTCAATTGAATATCATGCGTCTTTGTAATAATACCTTTGACTGTTACTCCCTATTTCGCCTCTTCAATGTAAATATTTTCAATATTTTTTTTTATAGTAGTAGCCATTCGGGGAGGAAACAAATCCAACAAACCAAAGATCATGAACATTTGTCCAGCCGTTGTTGGCAATAGTATTAACCTGGGTTATGATTATGAATGGTGTAATTGTGTTAGAATAGATAACGTTGTAAGCGATGAGCAAAAAACCTCTGGATTTGGTATTCCTCAAGGAAGTATTTTAGGCCCAACCCTGTTTCTTGTTTACATAAATGACTTATTTAGCCTAATAATAGAACACGGCAAGCTAATATCTTATGCCTATGACACCGCAATCATTTTCACAGGGAAAACTACTACTGAGCTTTACAAAAATGCACAGAAAGGATTTGACATCTTAATTAAGTGGCTTCAATGCAACCTACTAACCTTGAATATCGATAAGACAAAATTTATACACTTTGGCATGCGCCAGTTTCACAATAATGACACACACCTTTTGCATGCGCATCAATGTTTAAATCCCTCAATCAACACAATATGTAGTTGTCCGTCTATAAATAGCACCTCCACCATAAAATACCTCGGGATTACACTTGACGATACCCTTTCTTTTAGACCACACATACATAATTTAGCTCTAAGGGTTCGTAAACTTATATATGTTTTTAAAAAACTTCGTTCAATTGCGGATGCAAATCTTATTACGCAAGTATACCTAGCACTTTGCCAATCCATAATACAATACTGTATTACATCATGGGGTGGAGCTCTGAAAACTGTTTTAATCCCTCTTGAACGAGCCCAGAGAGCTATTCTAAAAGTGGCAAACTCCCTCCCCTTTTTATATCCTACCAACTTATTATTTAAATTCTGCAATGTGCTCACTGTCCGACAACTTTTTGTTTTACACACCGTACTAAAACAACACGCACTGGTTACGTATAGTTCTGGTGTTACTAACAAAAGACGGATGGATAGAGTCTGCACTCCGCAATGGACCTCGAAATTTATATTTACTAATAAGTTCTTTAATTTTGCTGCCCCACTTCTGTACAATAGATTAAATCGTAAGTTAGACATATATAAACTTAATTACTATAATTGTAAAATAGAATTAGTAAGTTATTTGCGACGCTTGTCCTATGATGAGACAGAAGATTTGCTCGTAATAATTAAGTAGGTAAATTTTATTTGTTATAAGATAAGTATTTAGTTATAAGGTTGATGATTTGTTTAGCACTAATATAGTATTGTATAATCTTTCCAGTCTGAAGCACAGGTTTAACCTAGTTCAGACTAAAATGATTAATTCTGTCCTTTTGTATTTTAAACTTAAGTTCTTTTGCTGTTTCTTTTTACCTTTATATTATGAATAAATAATGATAATGATTTATTATTATTATTATTAATTAACTCCTGTTTTATGTATTACTGGCAGTTCCCCGCGACTTCACTTCACCCGCGCCAAAAGTCGGATTTTCCATCCAAATTTTCATCCTCCATTTCACCCCCCTGATGATTTTATAATGCGACAAAAAGTAGCCTATGTCCTTCCCAGTGTCTCAAACTATCTCTGTGCCCAATTTTATTTGATTCGGTTCAGTAGTTTCGAAGCCTATTCGATGCAAATAAACAAACAAACAAACAAATCTTTCCTCTTTATAATATTATAGTATAGATAGATTATGATTACAAGAAAACTATGCAATGTGATGTTACGAACGCGAATTTACAACTACTTTTATTAACAGACCTACTTTGAAATCCTTAAAAAAAACGCGTTATCTTACTAAAGTTTTAGAGAGACAGAGACCACTTAAGTATTTTAGTATGAAAATGCGTTTTTAAGGGTTCTGAAGTCCTGACAAGGAACCCTTATAGTTTCGTCATGTCCGTCTATCTGTCTGTCTGTGGTTTTGCTAATAGACTGTTAGTACTGTTTTTCTGTAGGTGTATGTATAGGTACCAATTGCGCCGACAAATTGGTGGAAAAAAAAATTGGCAAAGAATCATTCTTTTAGGGTAGCTCG
Source organism: Pyrausta nigrata (assembly GCA_949316185.1). Classification (NCBI taxonomy): domain Eukaryota; kingdom Metazoa; phylum Arthropoda; class Insecta; order Lepidoptera; family Crambidae; genus Pyrausta; species Pyrausta nigrata. Next base: position 10,908,255 of record OX438956.1, read on the forward strand.
CCTACATGTAAAGTGGGGACGTTTTTTTTCGTCGTCTACTTGGGTGTTGAAAAAATGTATGATGTACAACTACAAAATCCTTAGAATAATTCTTTAAAGTGACTAAGACTGTTTAACGGGCTACTACGGAACCCTACACTGCGCGTGGCCCGACGCGCACATAGCCGGTTTTTACATTCAGAATTCGAAGTAGATAATTATGTCTATTAATAAAAGATGTGATAAATAATTTACTTTAAGTACATTGCTAGTATATTAGAAGTAGTACATAACACATTTAAAAAACTTTTAAATTTAAAACAAAAGAGTTTCCTACACTTCTTAGTCACAGGGAGATTATAAAAATAATTTAAATTTGAAAATAATTTAACTTTAGGTGCTAGCTTGCACAGAATTTATTGCACATTTGAAAGGTACAGTTAGCTTACCCAGTTAGATTTAGAATTCGTGATCCGATGCACTTTGCGGTGCAGTGAATACTGCGCGGTCTGACGGCGCACTGACAACCGGTCCATTGCACTGATTGCACTCACTGACAGGAACACAAGTTGCATTGCTTTTCACCCTTATTACATTAAACATAAGAAATCAACAAACAACCTCTGCAGACCACTGTACGCTAGTGTTACATACAGTGAAAACCTTACATAAAAGTTTGCGAACATCTTGTATGATCAGTTTTAGGTTGGAAGGATATAAATTTACTTTAAGTGTTAATATATTATTTTTAAATTACAGGTATCTTTTGATTATTTGTTTGAAACAAAAACAAAGTCATTACAATTAAATTTTATTAGTATGAGTAAACGATAGTACAGACTATTAGCTTAATATTTACTAAGTAAATAATAATATTTTATACATTTGTTTATTTCCGACTTTACCGAAATATGATACATAAACAATCGAGCATTTTTGATTCAGCTTAACTTGAAGTATTGATAAAATATGTTATTAATTGAAAATATACGGAGACTACAGCATAACTTCATATTTCTGCCCGTCATAATACAACCAAACTTTACATTTTCTTTCACCTTCCGGTGTCAGTATTTCTTTAGTTTCGTAATACACTGGTTTATCAGTTACCCCGTTCGAATCATATGTAGGATCCAAATTATTACTTGCCCTTAAAAATGTATTGAGTCTCGGTTGCTTTGGTTTTTTGAACAAATTGCTCAATTTATTACCATTAAAATTTAACAAATTACTTCGCCTAGAACTTAAATTGTCGGTATCAAAGCTAAATAAGTTATTAAGGCGGTTTGGCTGATTTGTATTAAAATTAAGTAAATTATCACGACCGTTGTTTTGATCAAAATTAAATAAGTTATTATTGGCGTTGTCGTCATTGGAATCAAAGAAGTTATTGCGACCCATCGGTCCGTAATTTGGGTTGATCTGAAAATAACCGGGCACACTTAAACGGGGCGTTTGAAAATTGTATCTCTCACGATTAACAGCCCAGTAAGGGTAAGGTTGGACTGCATTTGAGGGACTGTATGAACTCACTAACTGTGGGTTTATAATTTGATAAAAATTGCCATGGAGCTTTTCTTCATCACCATTGTCATTTTCGAGGGCATAAGGGTACCTAAAATCATCTTTCGGAATTGACAAAGGTTTGTTTGTATTATTTTCTTCGTAACTGCGGGCTCTGGTATCGTTAGTATGATCAAACGTTTTTGATTTCTTGCGGTGGGCGTGCATGTCATGCAAAAATAGATTCGGAAAGAGGCTTGTGGTTTCATTGAATAAATCAGGCGATGGCAACGTATTGCTAGGACCTTCGTCTTCAGAATGCTTCGATTCTGCATACGAAACAGTACTGTAAGTCGGCGTGCAAGTGGAGTTTTCTTCGTACGCGTCGCTCCAATCTTCTTTGATCATATCTGCAGCCTTCTCTGCTATCATTATGATCGGTGCATTTGTGTTCCCATTGACAATATTCGGCATTATGCTACCGTCCACTACTCGGAGACCTTTGACCCCATACACCTAAAATAATTTGGGCATTCAAGTATTAGGGATGTCAATCGATGATAAAAATGTTTTATCGGTCATAATAATATTTATATTTAATTCTGTTATAACTTTGAGAAATGCTTTCGCAGAGTAACAATACATTTCACTTAACTTACTCTCAATCTCGGATCGACTACAGCCAGTGGGTCGTTCGCTGGTCCCATGGCGCAGGTCCCCACTGGATGGTATATCGTCAGTGAATGATGTCGGGCCTGGCACTCCAGGTGTTCATGGGACATCAGCTCGTAGTGTTTGCACCCAGGATTACGATGCGGGTTGGGTCGCGCGTTCAGCTCGCGAAGAGCTGGTTGTTCTACCAACTGCTGAACTATTCTGGCGCCTTCTATCTGAAATTGATTCATGATTTTGATATTATTATTAAGTTAAAAATAATAAATTTTAGTAACATTTTGGACATTACATATTATTTATTGATTTAGATAGTAGATATAGTAGAATTATTGATTCAGGTAGTATATAGTAGACATTATCACTTACCATCACGTTAACGTCTTGCGGATCTGCATAATAATTTGGATAGATCCGAGGAGGGGAAAATGGGTTGCCATCGCGAAGCTTTACATAGCCACGACTCCGCGGTCTAAGGAGCAAAGGCACGATTGAAAACGAGGACTCATACAAAATATCTTCATATAGCTCAGCATACGTTTCATCTGTCAAGCCGTTTGCTCGTTTTCCAAAAAACCCTCCATCCATATTGTCTGCTGTTGGCGCTATAAACAACTGAATATCAGGATAGTCTTCATTGGGGTCTTGATATTTGGTGTTGATAAATGCCATAGCTTCAGCTTCCATCATACTGTATAAATAACCCTTTTTGTAGATTGCAAAATCTATAAGAGTTCCGACGTTTAAAGCTGAAAATAAATTAAAACAGTATTCTGTTCCATTGTTGTAAGGATTGTCGAACAAAAATGAATGACCTCCCATTGCTACGTGGTCTTGAAGATTCTTTCCTACTCCAGGGAGTTCAACTATTGGGTGTATTCCTACGTCTCTTAAATGAGCTGCCTCGCCTATTCCTGATAACATAAGCAGTTGCGGTGACTGAATCGACCCAGCAGATAAAATCACTTCTTTACTAGCTTTGACTACGCGTTGTTGATGATTTTTTATAAATCTTACCCCATACGCCCTGAGGTTTTCATCAATTAGCACTTTTTCTACCAATGAATGTACACTGACATGAAGGTTTGGTCTTTTTGAAGCAGGTCTTAAGTATGCTTTGGCAGCACTACATCGAAGGCCTTCGCGAACTGTTGCATGAGATCGTGTGAATCCAGTTTGATAGGGGCCATTGACATCGCGAATATTGTAACCAAGTTGCTCTCCTGCTTCCAAAATCTTCCGTGTAATAGGCTGTTCATATCTAAAATATTCAACTGTTAAAGGACCACCTGTTGAATGGTACGGATCGTGTTGATGCTGAGGAATTTTCATATCTTCAGCTTTCAAGAAATATGGCAACACATCTTTGAAAGACCAACCAGTGTTTCCCATCTTTTCCCAATTATCATAATCTCGCTTGTTTCCTCGTATGTACAGCATGGCGTTAAGAACACTAGAACCACCTAGGACCTTCCCACGAGGCCACTTGCACCGTCTGTCGACCATACTTAAACAGTAATTATCACTAGGTTCCGTTGCAAACTGCCAGTCTATTGATGACATCTGCAGCACTGGGAAGACAACAGGTACTTCGGATAAAACGTTTTCGTCTTGACCGGCTTCTATTAATAATACAGTCCATTCTGGGTTTTCTGAGAGTCTGTTCGCTAACACGGAGCCAGCTGAGCCTCCCCCAACAATTATAAAGTCATAGCATTCATTCAACTGTTCGAAGGGATGATCCCTGACTCTATATTCGGCGTCTTCTATGTCTGGTCTATAGAGATGTATAGCCATACGTAGAACTATTAACGTTCCGAGCCCTGGGAGGAGGCCAAATAAGATCCTGGTACCAGAGAAGATGGGTTTAAACGAAGCTGGACTGGGAGATGACATTTCGATTTTCTCACAAGCCACAAAGGTTCACAACTGACATGGAATGAAGTTAAATGACAACTAACTCAGCAGAAAGTTCTTTACACCTCACCATAGTGTAGATTAGTGCGCAATGTAGAGTCTACACAGAATATACTTTTACAGACAAACGAAATGCGTTTTGCCGATTAAAATTTTACTAATTTTTAGAGGTTCCGTAGAAGCATTTTTGTTTGATTTGTAATTTACTTTCACACTACCTACTCGGCTATGTTCAATTACACATTAAGTAAACCTGGCTTAAAGTGAATGATTACGTCCCGTAGGACGTAAAGTTGTATGAAATTTCATTATGCCCCAAGGGAGGTAAAGTGATTTGAATTTCGATTAAGAGTTCGTAGGTATCGATAGAATTTTGCACGAATGGAAGAAAAGAAGAAGCGCGCGCATCTAAAATCACTACGAGTACCAGTATGTTTAATTACAACCTAACCAATGATTTCGTAATAACTGTCGAGTGACGAAATTTATTTTACACCGAAGTCCATTAGATGTATAGCCGCTTGTATTGTTAACTGCCAGAAAAGTCATAGGATAGACATTAATAGATAAAATAAGTTTTTTGTAGTACAATATATTTTTATTGCCTCGTAGAAAGTGAGAAAAGTATAGTATTCTCCTCGGGGATACAGATGTCTTCGTCTTCAGCGAGCTTAAATCTCTCGCTCGACTCAGGATTCTATTTTTGACTCTCGAATCCTTATCGCTACGCTTGAGTTTCAACATGACGCCCTTGACGTAAGACATCACTTTACCCCCTTGGTGAATAATCTACTATTGTAATTTTATAATTTATTATAGTTTTTAATAATATTTAAAATTACTTTAAAGATAGCCATGTACATTTCCTGACCAGGCCCAAATGTAGGGTTTACTAGTTGCCTGTCTCTCATTAACTAGAGATTGAAATAGGAAAGTTATTGATGCAGTTGTTTTCTATCGAGCTATTACGAATTTACACCATCTCCAGCTTCAACATCAAGTTAGTTGACTCATTAACTAGTATTAATTATGTGTGTGTTTCGAGCAGCTTATACAACACCGATTTTTAAATTTAAGGTGAATTCTTATCACGTTCATGATGAGCCGCTAAGCTCAACTCAAATGTCATATATTATTATAAGGTTATAAAACTAATATTGATGTGTCTGTATCTTGTATTGCTCTGTATGCATTATGTATTTTTCAAGAATTGCTGATACAGCCAGATTCACTTTTGTCCATTATGTTACGTATAATTGTCAGTGAATATGACCCCGATTATAATACGTTAATGATAAAAAAGAAGTACTGATAATTTGTAATCTAAGATCATTATTATTATTTATGTATGTATGACGTAGTGTGTTCTATTAATTATTACGCAAATAAATTCTATTATTTTCTAATGTTTTCATATTCCTAATATGCTATCTTGCACCGCCTGTATTTTCTCTGTTTGGACCTATGGTTGATTGGCCGAGAATGCTTTGAACATTAAGTCCGCCATTTGTGCAATAAACTGTGTGAAAAAGTTTAAATAAATAGATTATTTAACGCTCAAATAACTCGGAGCAAGTTCGTTGTTTTATTATTACGTTTCATTTGTACGCACTAAATCAGAGTCTTAAATAGTCGATTAGAGTTAAAATTTTAAGTATTTAAGTGTTTCATTTTAAGCCGCTAAGCATTACACTACTACTCTACTTACATTGATTAGAGCAAGTGACCTCTTCAAGCTAGCGTAACACACATGAGTAAGTGATTGCTTGGCTATTAACATCAGGAATAATCATCCCACCTCTCAGTTGTTTTTTGCGACCAAGCTTATCTACTTATATCTTGATTTAGTCTAATAAAATTTGTGTACTGGTTTTAAAATATTGTTTTTAGTTTAGTAGAAAATTGGGGCTGTAAACTCGTCACAGAGAATTGTAGAAAGTTAGAAATTAAAAATCTGTGTAATGCACTTACTCGCAATTCAGTGTTAATAATAATACGAAAAGATAACATGTGTGATAAAAAGACAATAGGCGTTGATAACATACAAATATAAGGCAATGTAAAATCCCCTTGAATAGCCCCTTCAATGCTGCTTATTTCAAGATTAACTTACACAGTGATAATAACTGATTCTAAACATATTCTGTGATGCAGGGATGAAGGATTAATACCTTTAGGAAAACTACAAAAATATATAAATAAATAATAAATAATAATAAAAATCTTTATCCACTTTTTATTACTCTCCACAATCTAAATGACACAAGTTTTTGGTTAATTATAATAATATGTTTACAAATAACGTAAGATTGGGAAAGACTGGCGTCTGAACTAGGCGGTTAACCTGTATTACAGAGCACCAGCACTCTTCTCTCTCGGTGCTTCTCAGAGTACAGATAATTCCGAAATATTACAACTAGTCACATGGTACGTGATACAAAAAAGCAATATAATTATTAAAACAGTACTGGCCCATAATAACCGACGCTTACCGCTTAGATAGAAATTAGTTCTGGGGCGGGGATATAATTATTTACTAGGACAAGGTAATAAAAGTCATCACTTTGTATTTAATTTATTCAACGCAGTATAATCTAGACCTTATATGACACCTACAGCAATTACAAAATAACTAATAGGTTGATCAAACTTTTAAATCAATTGACTGCACTGAGTAACACGTGGATCTTATTTAAGACTTAATAAACAAGTTTAATAAATAAATTACAATACAATACACTATTTACACAAGGGCCACTTAATACTGATAAACAATGAGTTTTGTACGTGATCATCAGGCGTAGTATCTTCTAGACACTCTCCGTTTCAACCAAAATTCTTTGATCATATCGCTTCCTTTCTCTCCAATCATAATGATAGGAGCGTTAGTATTGCCACTTACTAAGTTAGGCATGATACTACCGTCGATGACTCGAAGGCCTTTTACACCGTATACTCTTAGCTCACTATCAACAACTGCATCTGGATCCCAATAAGGACCCATTTTCGCAGTCCCCACAGGATGGTATATCGTGCAAGTGTACTGCCTGATCATGCACTCCCAGTAAGCATCGGTATACCTCTGTATGCTGGTGCAAGCAGGAAACACGTGCTTATTTAACACTGAACCGTATCTCTGGAATGCCTTTGTTCTTGAGACTGCCACAGCAATTTTCACGCCTTCTATCAAAGTTTTCACGTCCATCTCATCAGTCAAGTAATTTGGATAAATATAGGGATAATCGTAAGGATTAGCGCTTCTTAGCTGAATGAATCCTTTGCTTCTCGGACGAAGCAGCATCGGAATTATACTCCATACGTCCATGTTGTTTATAGGACGGAAAACTGCGTCATAGAAATTCTCAGTCAATCCGTGGACCTTCCTCAGTTGCTCTCCCCCGTCAGAATTAGTAGAGCCAGATATGAAATGGAACTCGATATCTGGAAAATCGTCAGACGCGTTTATGTATTTCGTATTTACAAACGCAAGGCCTTCAACACCTCCCATTATGGTCAAAGGTCCCTCTCCTAGTACAGCATATTCCATCAAGGTGCTTACTGTGTGTAGTCGATGCTCTACTATCGACACCTTTTTATTGACCATGAATGCTAAACCACCTAAACCAATGTGATCTTGTAGATTTCTCCCTACTTTTAAATTTTGAATCACCGGTATTCGATGTTTTGTTAGCTCTTCAGCTGGTCCAATACCCGAAAGCATTAGCAGTTGTGCGGAATTTATCGTCCCTGCTGAGAGTATGACCTCCTTCCGTGCTCGTATTCGATAAATCATTTTGTTGCGAACAAATTCCACTCCGAAAGCAATTTTAGTTCTTGGATCGATCATAACCTTTACAACATGCGAATGCATAGCTATATGGAGGTTCTTACGATCTTTGGCTGGCCGCAGAAAGGCTTTAGATGTAGAGCAGCGGCTGCCTCGTCTTAACGTTCCTTGTGCAACCATAAAACCGGTTTGGTTTTCACCGTTGATATCTCTGTTCATGTATCCCAACTCCATCCCAGCTTCAATGAAACTCGTGACCAATGGAGTGTGGTATGGAGCTTCTGAAACTGTTAAGTACCCCCCTTTACTGTGATAAGGTGTTTGAGCCAGTGAAGGGTTTTGATTGTCTTCTGACTTCTTGAAGTAGTATAAGACATCTTTGTATCCCCATCCCTTGTTGCCTAATGCCTCCCACGTGTCGTAGTCCTTTTTGTTCCCTCTCAAATACAACATGTAGTTCAGGACTGAACTACCGCCGAGGACTTTACCACGTGGCCAGTTGCACCGCCCTCCTTCCATAGCTGCAAAATAGAGAAACATAATTTCGTTAATTAATAACTTTTATGGTCATTCTTCTAATTATGTGCCTACAATAGCCAGCAGTCAGTCATCATGCCTTATATACCTTATAGATATAGGCTTCTTTTTGTCGCGATATAAAAATATCAAGGGGGAGGTGAAATGCGGAATGAAAGTTTGTATGGAAAATCCGACTTTTTGCGCGGGCGAAGTCGCGGCAAACTGCTATTAGTATAACTACTTACAATAAAGTTAACTTTAGTGCCTACTAAAGAATATACCTACGAGTCTACTGCTTGTCTGTACAAACAGTGGGTGTGGGTGGTGGTAAAATTGCATGAGCTGTTACTCATAATTACCATCATTGATAACTATGTTGACGAGACGATATAACATTAGATACCTAGACACGTTATGGTTAGTTATGGTCATGTCGAACTGCCGTCTCACCGAATTATGAACTGAAGGAAGGAAGTGCACCTGTGTATGGCGCACATACTTGTGCACTACTATAATATCTCCCGCGCAGTTGGCTAATCTCTGTTGAGATAAGCCGCTGTAGTAGAAATTCGGCTAGAAGGACATTATTATTAATAATTACCTAGACAGCTAGTTCCTTGAGGCTCGGTCTTATACTTCCAGTCTAGCTTACTCAACTGTAGATAGCCTGCGAGAAGAGGCACGTCAGATATTTCAGTTTCATCCCCGCCAGCTTCTAGGAGTAGGACATTCCAGTGCCCAACTTCGGAGAGTCGATTTGCTACTACTGCACCTGAAATTAAAAAAAACACAATTGAGCTTGCATGTTTTCCAACTGTTGAACTTTTGAACAGGGTTCCGAACCCAAAGGGTAAAAACGAGATCGTATTACTGAGAATCCACTGTCCATCATTTTGTCATTAGTAATGTATGTCTGTTACCAGGCTGTATCTCCTGACATGAACAGTGATAGCTAGACAATTGAAATTTTCACAGATGATGTATTTCTGTGGCCGCTATAACTACACATACTAAAAACAGAATAAGTATTAAGTGAAGCTCCCATACAAAAAAATACATTAATTTTTTGCCGATTTTAAGATTAAAATAAGTTTACGATCAAGTGAGTCCAATGATGTATAAATAATAGTACGGAACCGGACCCTTCCAGCGCGAGTCCGACTCTCACTTCGCCGGTGTTTTTCAATTTAATTTAAAACATGAAATGAAATAAAAAAACTTGCTTGTGTTAGCGTCACATAAACGCCTTCGAATTTGTATTCACACGTGAGAAATGGACGTGGCCTTATCACATCTTTCAGGCGTTAACCAAACGACATACTCACTGACCAGCAGATCCCGCTCCCACCACGATGAAGTCGTATTCTGGCAGCATGACAGCATCAGGCACGTCTGCAGGACGCCCTTCCGGGTCGGTCTGGTCAAACTGGTAGTACGCGATTGCGGCTACCAGCATGGGGATGAACCAAGTCACCTGAAATTTTAAACAGCTACGAATTACACTTAGTTTTAATAAAAGACATAAAGCTATTATATATTTAGTGTAGAAGTATACGAGTATCACTATAACGCCACAGCGAATTTAACAAATCAGAAGGGAACATAAGTTTCTCTTTCAAGATATCTTTAATCTTGTGTATTAATAATATTATAATTCAAACTGTAATTTTTAAATTGACATGCTAGCGTTTTGGGCAAACTGTTAGCCAGCATGCACACTGTTATATAATAAATAAATAAATATCGACACACTATAGTAAGTAAATACAGAAGGCAGTGTCGGGTATAGCCCAAACCCTTGCACCTAGTATGCTGAAATTCTGTGCAATAATCACAAATGTTCATAATTATGATGAAACCAACCAATAAGAAAGAAATTTTGGGAATTTGCCCTTTCAGGAGGCTAGTACGAGGGTCAAACTGAAAGTTCTTAGAACTGGCCACTTATAAACAATATAATAAAAAAAATATTCTAAAATTTGAAAATAGAACTCTTTGCCAATATTACTGAGTATATATTTCATTCATTTGTCATTTGTTTTACGACTTGGCGGCAAATTGAAAATTGTCTGTGTCACGTCAAAATGAATTTAACACGAGAAAATTTTCGTGCAATGATTTTTTATGACTTTCGATGTCATTTAAGTCAACAAGAAAGTTATGATAGACTACGATTGGCCTTTCACGATGAAGCCCCATCTCGTGCGACTGTTTACAACTGGTTTAATGAGTTTAAACGTGGTCGCACTAATCTCACTGATGATGTACGTGAGGGACGGCCTTCTACGGCGACGACTGAAAATAACATCTGTGTTGTGCGGCGTATGATAGAGACTGACAAAAGAGTGACCTATCAGCAGATTCGGACAAGCTTAGGCATCGGTATGAGTCAAGTGCACAAAATCCTCCACGAACATTTAGCGGTCAGGAAGCTTTGCGCCCGGTGGATACCTCATAATTTGACTAAGGCTCAAAAACTCCATCGTGTGGATTGGTGCCGTAAAATGATTGAAAGATTTAACGGAGGTGACTCAAATGCTGTGTTCGACATACTAACAGGTGACGAAAGCTGGATTTACTGTTATGATCCTGAAACCAAAAGACAATCTGCTCAGTGGGTGTTTCCTTTCGAGGAGTTGCCAACTAAAGTGAAGAGAGATCGAAGTGCGGGAAAAAAAATGGTGGCCTCGTTCTTTGGAAGGATAGGTCATTTCGCAACAATTGTGTTAGAGGATCAAAAAACAGTTTCTGCAGAATGGTACACTACCAATTGTTTGCCACTTGTCTTGGAAAAAGTTCGAGAGAAACGACCTCGCAGTAGGATCCTCCTTCACCACGACAACGCCTCGTCGCACACCGCCAAGCGAACGATCGACTATTTGGCGACATCAAACGTTGAATTACTGGGTCACCCGCCGTATAGCCCCGACCTCGCGCCTTGTGATTTTTATTTATTTCCAAAAATTAAAGAAAAACTTAAAGGAAAGCGGTTTATGAATGCTGAAGAAGCGGTGGCTGCGTATCGCGATGCCATTGAAGAGACCCCTAAGGACGAGTGGGCAAAGTGCTTTTCCCAGTGGTTCCATCGCATGCAGCGGTGTATTGACGTCAATGGACAATATTTTGAAAAGATATAATAAAACTAATAACTGGCTAATGTAATCAGTTTTTGATTTTCTAAGAACTTTCAGTTTGACCCTCGTAAAGGTGGAGTAAGTCTGTATGAAACTCTTGATTTTCGAAATTTTTAACTTCAGTTGTTTAGAGGGGGGTGGAAGTTTGTATGGGAAATTCGACATACGTCGCGGGAAATCGTCTTTAATACGTATTCAAGACTACTTACTCGTATACCAGAATTTCCCAAAAAGGCTTATATAGTGAAGTCGAGGACAAATTACTAATAATAAATACTGTGGTATCACGTGGTCACTCGGCTGCAATTCGTTATCGAATAGTTCCGAGTAGGGGGGCAGGATTCGCTTCTCGGCTTTTTGGCTAAGATCAAAGTGTGTAGAGGGGGTAAATCCGAAACCAGAATAACACGGGATTACTTATATTAAAGATATTGAAGTAGTCACCTGAGTACTTGCGGCTGCGATCGCCGTGCCTGATATGACGTCGGCGGCCGCATTCACTATCGAGCTCATCTTGTCACCTGAAACGTACAATGACAATACATAATTACAGTATTTTATTTAAAATAGGTCCAGAAATACCACAAAAGTGAATGTATAATATATATTTATGATGTTCTATAGGAGATATTTGTTTTTTATTTTAACGACGGTACTCTCTGAATTTTACGTCATCACTCATGAAACGGGTTTCTGATCAGCGTCTTGTAACATCCTTCCCGTTGTCTGCTTTTAAAAAAATGAATCTGTTGCTTTTTTTTTACTATTGGCATAAAACATCTTCTTCCTCTTTCAAAAGTAAAAATAAAAGTTGATCATCAATCGACATCTTGTCAACTCAAAGTAAACTAACGAATACACAACAACGCATCACCGCGAACAGAGCGACACTGCTGCCTTAGTCGAAATCAGCGCGGCAGGCAGCACTGCTGGGCAGCACCTTAGTGGCAGCACTGCGGCAACAGCACTGCTGCTTGTTGCCGAGTTCGTAATCATACCTTAATGTTTAAGTTTAGCATGTTCAATCAAAGACGAATGGCGCCATCTATGTGTTGTGTTGTGTACTGTATGTGATTATCTCTTGTTTAAATTTGTGTCACCGTAATTTTTTCTATGTGCGAATGTGTGTGTGTATTTGTCTTGTTACACTATGCCCGAAGGTTCCCGCTGAAAATCAGTGTCGTGACAAAACCTGTTTTTGTCACGACTTATACTGAGCGGGGACCTTTTTGGTACACTATCCTAAATTCATAAGTTCTTTATTTTATTTTTGTTATTATTTTCGTCAGTTGTTTATTTGTTTTTTCTTTACTTTGTCTGTTGTGCCAAATAAATCTTTCTATTCTATTCTATTCTAGATATTGCAGTAGGTGCAGTGGGGGGCCCACTGCACCTACTGCTTGCCTGCCCGCAATAACTTACCCAAATCTGTCAAAGTATCTCAAATGATATGGAGCTCTATGTGATCAATCAACATAAGGGTGAAATATGGTTGCTGAAATTTGACAGATCAGGATAGGTTAATGTGGGGCCGTGTGTACATCGCCTTTTTTGTTACTCATCAGTGCTAAATAGATTGTTACAAACGGTTACATATCATTACAACTAAACTTGTTTCAACTTATTTCAAAATAACTACGGTCGGAAGACCTACTGCTTAATAAGCCCAAAGATCGTTTTACATATTTTTGTTATAACTAATGGCCGTAATCTATAACGGACGTTTCACCTACGGTTAACTCACCTACGGTTGACTTACCTACAGTAACTCACCTAAGGTTAAATCACCTACGGTTAACTCATCTACGGTTGACTTACCTACAGTTAACACCTAAGGTTAAATCACCTACGGTTAACTCACCTACGGTTGACTTACCTACAGTTAACTCACTTAAGGTTAAATCACCTACGGTTAACTCACCTACGGTTGACTTACCTACAGTTAACTCACCTAAGGTTAAATCACCTACGGTTAACTCACCTAATGGTTCATTCACTTAAGGTTTATTTAACTACAATGAATGAAATAAAACTAAGGATAATTGAACTAACTAACGATTTACTTACTGTTAATTTATCCATAGTCAATATTTGTACACAAAATAACAATGTTTGAAGAACAAATTGTGTAGTCCCCGACATGCCGTGGTCCTTCGCCGTGGTACTAGTCTGCCCTACACTAAAGTGTAATGTAAAAGCCGGAGGCGCGGAGGTAGAGCAGCCTCCGCCCGCTGTAATAAGCAGCAAGCAGCTACGGCCTACTGGTCTTTGGCAGCCAGCCTCAGCCGCTTCAGCTCGCACGGGTGCCTGAACCTTGTTACGCCAGGGCAGAGAGGCTGCACTTCCCGCAGCGCTGGAGACAAGGGAAACCAATTGCATGCATGTATAAAATTATGCTTGCATGCTTGCTACAGTAGGTATTTCGTACATAGTTGAAACATCCCATAGTCTAAACAACCACTAGATTAATCGTTCGTTAGTCCAATTAATTTTATTTAAAACAAAATTATGCGAGTTAAGCATTAGGTGAGTCGTCCAATAGGCGATATGGACATATGTGAATCGACCATAGCTATTTTGAAATTAGTTGAAACAAGTTTAGTTGTAATGATACGTAACCTTACAAACAATGCTGCAATCAATCTGCAATTTTATCAATCAACAGGGAACGATGCTTATGAAAAAACTCTGTCACTTCTCTAGTTTACTACCATTTATAAAGGGGCAGTCCTGTTAATCGTGGATCAAACGAAACAAGGAGAAAGAAGACTAGATCTACTTTTTAAAAGCCAAAAAAATTAAAAAGAAGTCTTAAAATTTATTATATTATTTATTTATTTATTATGTTATATTCAGATTAATTTATTTTGACGATTGCTTTACCAAAAACAAGCAATGCTTATGAAAACACAAAAACAGCTCTAACTTTTTTGTAGAGACGATTTGAAGTCATACCGTAGAAAGATTATTTGACGGGAATAACCTCCTTTATCTCCTTGTTTTGTTTGATCTACGATTTACATGGCTACCATTTAAATAAACTTCTTCTTAGAAAATCTTAAGAAAATCTCAATTGACTCATTAATTCAAAATACACAAAGCTGTTTTACAGTAGAATACGTCATTGCATAACGTCAGCGACATCTACCCGAGCTGTATTGCAACTGCCTTACAGTCTAAGGTGGTGCAGTTGGAAGCAAGTCAGATTCCCCAATTGTTTTCATAAAACAGCTTTTATTACTTAGGGCATAGAGGCGGTCTCAAGGTCAAAGTGGAGTAGTCTGACGAGCCGTGTGTACATTTAAAGTGCGACCGTTATTAAACGGGCATGCGCCAGCGCACGTCGCTTTAACGGTCAGTTCTTTAGTGACACACTTCGTATCGTGATGAGGCGTGTCACGGCTTCCCTGTGCGAACGCTTCCTATACAAAAGAAGTGGTTTTATGTTCCGTTTTCAAACTGTACCGATTGGTTTTGGACGTTCTAGAAGTAGTTACGTTAAAGCTGATACAATTGAAAAAACACTTTCTTTCTATAAAGTGATGTTTCTTGATAATTTGTGACATCATTTTGCCTAAAATAACGTCTTGCTTTGATGCTTTTATTGACTTTTTTTCTCTTAATCCATATACTCGAACATGTCAGCTACATCTTACCCTAATCTTATGGACTATTATCACTTAAAGCTTAACCGTAATAAAATAATATACTCATAAAGGATGTCTTACATTTATTTTACTTTCGTAACAATATCGTTTTGACTGTAAAGGTAGGTAGTACTACTCATAACTTAATTCCTTATGTTTGCTGGTCACGAATGCTATTTGATTCTAGTATGCACTCTGGCTATATAGATTGGCTACAATTTTTGGTAAATAACGTGGCATTGCAATATTGAGTACTCTCCCATCACAGCTTTTGAAGTATATGAGTGTTACGTATGCGGTCCTTTCGAATGTTTTCAATATAATACCAAGAACTATAAAAATTACAATCTTCGTATCTGGACCAAAGATTCAGCGGACTGACGATTCAGCTGGATAATGCTCAAACACTCGAGATTCCGTAGAAAGCGACTCCGAACCACTCACGCGCATCCGAACACATGCCTTACCAGCACGCCGTTACAACACTCCTCATCCAGAATGCTAAGCGGTTCCGGTGAAAATAACTAGCCTTATGTAACCTCACGTAATTAATATGGGGATTCGTGCGGCATTTTTAATCGAGACAATCGTAAAGAAAGTAGGTTACACAACCTTATTACTCGTACTGCCAACTCGCTAAAAACAATAATACTCCTTGCCCAACTAACGTAACAAACTATCCCAATCTTTGTGTATATAATGATTAATTATATGCACCTGTGTATAATATAAGAATGTGTATATTTCTATCGGAAAGTTATAATTATCAGTATTGTAAGCCAGGTCATATTTTAACCAGTTCTATTTTTTCCTTCCTTTTTTTGTTTGTACTTAGGTACGCATTACGTAGTTTTTATTTACAACTGAACTTCAGTAATAATTATAAAAGTAGAATGCATACTTAAACAATAACCAAAGGTCAAAAATGTCAAACGTACGTAGTTCTGATTGCATAAGTGAACCATGAGCAAATTCAAGGGATAAAATTCGTAAACATTTTTAAATAACATTAATAAAAGGTTTTGATCCATAGCTGTTTCAGATAGCTGTTGGCTGTGGTAGAGTGATATTAGTCAATGGTAGTGGTTAAGTCACAATTTAGTGAATAATAAACAATACTGGGCTTAATTCCGAGGTTCCACAGTTGGTGCTGTTTAATTCTTCTGTTTACCTTCTGTAGTAGTTTATTGTAGTATGTCTCTTTCGTTTCATTGCCAGAGAAAAGCAACGGCACAATCTTATAATTAGTCTCAGAGAGGACTGTAGGAAATCATGCCTATTGTCTAGTATGAAAATTTAACAAAATCTTTTATTTCTATCGTTTATTCGAAATCTTTCCTTATTAAAATTACAAGACTTATCGTTCATGAGAACTCCATAACCACTTTACTATATTTTTATAACTTAAGCAATTATTTTGCAACCATCTCTTTGATATTTTTGGTCTGTTATAAAACCAGTTTGGTTGGTGCCTGACCTATCACCTATAACATGGTAATCTCAGTAGAGTTTCAGTATGCAATTTATCAGTTATTAATACAGGTTATTCTTAAAAATATAAGTTAGGTCGTATCATCATTTTGGCAACGCTGTTTACATCAAAGCCAACTGCGATTAAGATTTGTGTCATAATATAACCAAAAATCCTAAATATGACAAACTGTAGTTGATCTAATGCATTTGTTTATCTTTACTACGCGATTTGCTCATACTTTTTTTCATCATTGCTAACATGCACAACAATTAATTGGATAACGTATCCGTCTGTTTACTTCGATTTATGACCAAGACGCGAGTCAAATTCACACAAATTTTAAACACGTGACGGCTAATTTGACAGAGTTCCCTTACAAAATATGTCAAATAATGCTAAACCGGTTTATTAAAAATTAAACATGTGTTGGTAAACTCCTGGCTAAGTGTGGATCATTGACAACCGGCACCTATCTTTAAATTTTGAACTTGAGGTCAACGACCGCAGCTAGAGCTAAAGTGATTGTAAATTCAACTATATCAGTCATAGGAGAAACTCACCTCAAAGTTTTCACAAACACACAAACAATAACATCTGAACAGGCACAATTTCACTATCACAAAAGGTGTTCGTTCACTAAATTGTTAACACTTTCGCAGCCCATTGTCGAATTTTTTTGGTCTCTTGCTCTCATAGGCTTCGGTACGAATATTTTTATTAGTTTTTATTAAATTCTCGAGTGGTATCGTTATTACCGGTTCAAAGTAACGGGTATCTTCGTCGATTGTCAGCGTTCGACTCCTGCGCACGTAGCCGGCTGGTGAAATGGAGGGAGGGTCTGAACGTTCTATGTGAGCTATGGTCGTATTTGTGTCCTTATTTGTTTTCTTTTTTGGAAGCCCAAGTAAGTGGTTAATCTTGTCAGTGAAATTACTGTTGATTACATAAATATACTATGCAATCAGCATAGTCTTCTATATGGGTTACCGAGTGAATTTTAGCTGATCAATGTTATCATCAACGTACTCTCAACGTTAAGGATATCAGTAGTCGTCGACTAATATCATAGGAATTACTTCTCGATATCGTTTGCTGCATTCCAAAGCTCATTATGTGACCTCAACCGACATATTAAGCTGTCTTAAAACTTTCCTTCTGACTCACTTTCGTGGAAAAGAAAAGTAGGAAATAAAGTGTGTTCTGTCCACATTAAAAACCCCAAGTGACTGGGGCTGATGAGTGTGATAAAGCAGATAGGGGTAAATAAGGGGTGTTCTACTGTGACTTAATAATTGTAATGTGTTCTTTATAGTACCTATATGTAAAATATTGTTGTGTTTTCTAGTACCTACCCTGCTTAATTAAATGTCACACTTTCTTGCTGATTGAGTTGTTGATTGGTTTAGTGGCAACAGATGTCATGTTAAAAAATTATGTGATCTTTCTACCATAGTTCGTAATCGATATAAGTATATAATTGACAATTGTGTTGTCAACTAAGGAGAAAGTCACATCAACTCCAATGACATCTTTATCGTCATCACAGTTTGTTTACCTGTGATATTATGTTTTGAAGTATTTATACCACTTTCTACATAATTCGTCGCAATCAACATGACATGGCAGTCGTTAACTCCCGAGTTTTACGACTCTTGTAATAATTATTATGTAATGCATCTATTCTATCTATAAAGCCTGTTCTTAACTATACCATTGCGTGGATCTTAGACTTGATGTGGAGTAATGAAGAGATGGTAATAATAACTAACCACAACGTGTTAACACTTAAGTTTTCACATTTATATCTGCTGTTAAAATGTTACACAGGTTTGCAATGTTATCTATCATCATTCTTGTGCGTAGTTGTAATTAATTATCTGTATATAACAAATTTTAAATTACTAAAGTTTAATGTAGTTTGTTAAACTAACGATTTTTAAGGTTGACTATTGCCCTAGAGTTAGTTATAAAAATTTGACGGTGGTTTTATTGCTTTCCACTCGATTTTACCGCCGATTTTATCTCCGTAAAGCGTTTTACTTTGCGCTGTAAATTGCCAGGCTAGGAAAGGAAAGCACACAGCCTTTATAATTTAATAAAGTTTAGAAAGTGTCAATGAAACCACATAATCCTGAGAAATAACATAATCACAGTCAGTTGTACCTTATGCATTCACAAGTTTTCTACAAAATATTGGTAAATCTAATATGACCCCGAAAACGAATGTCACAAAACAAAGGTAATTAAGGTAAGGTAGGTTTACGGTATTGGTCATCTTGAAATCTAATTCGTTTTGTATAAACTTTTCGTTCCTTATAGTGTGGTAATGCTGAAGCGATAAATGCCATGAATAAGCGTTCTCAAATGTTGACCATTAAAATAAACAACCCGGGTGTTATCCATTTGTTGTAAGTGATCGAATTTTTACACTTTTTTCAAAAGTTTGTTTAGGTATGTCAACAGCATAATGCGCACGATATACCAAAGGTTAGAGTCACTTGTGCACCTAATTTTGGGACATAGATATACAGGGTGTGGCGTAAATAGTGGTCCAAAGCAAAGGTGTGGATACACTGTACACTGAAGCACCACATACCAGTATTTAAAAAAAAATTATGTACAGGGTTTTCAAAAAAAAAAATTTTAGAAATCGTTACCTTGCCTTACAAATTTGGTTATAATTTCCAAAAATGACGGTTTTTTTATCCATTTTTTTTATTATTATTGCTGATCACTTGTACTTAGTACTCCATTCGTTTTTTTTTTTACAAACTGAATTTAATAAAAAAAATTAAGTTTCTTTCAAAATTCAATACTCACTGCTAGCAAATCGTTTGACTTTCAATGCTTTTGGTGCAAAAAAAATGTACCACACTGTCAGTGCCCATTGTTTAAAAAAAATGCCCATCTTTTGCAGATTCTAAAATGGTGCAACAATAAGTGTTACGACTTACAGGAAAAAAGTTATTGCTTTTCGAAACAAAAAGGAGCCCAATTCAGAAAAACAATTTATTTGAAGTTCAAGGGTTTACAAGGGTTGTAATTTTTTTCTGTGTGGTCCAAAGCAAAGGTGTGGATACACTGTACACTGAAGCACCACATACCAGTATTTAAAAAAAATATGTACAGGGTTTTCAGGGTTTTCAGGGTTTTTTTTATTAAATTCAGTTTGTAAAAAAAAAAAAACGAATGGAGTACTAAGTACTAGTGATCAGCAATAATAATAAAAAAAATGGATAAAAAAAAAACCGTCATTTTTGGAAATTATAACCAAATTTGTAAGGCAAGGTAACGATTTCTAAAAAAATTTAAAAAAATTTTTTTTTTGAAAACCCTGACTAACTCATGTTTAATTTTAAATCACCCGGTTAAGCATTATTTGACATATTTTGTATGGAAATTCGGTCAATTAATGTTTAATGGCTATGTGTAGTAAGCTAGGAGGCTTATCCGCGACTATGATTTATGTGCTAAACTCCACAGCCTAGCTCATCGCTGCAAAGTTGCCTGCCTCTCGGTCTTTTACAGGCTATAGGTATTTCGGAGAGTGTAATCGGGAACTCTATGAACTCATTCCACCATCTCATTTCTACCATCGCACTTCTGGAAGTGCGTCTGGACGCACCGCGGGATACCACGTCATATCGCGTTGATATTCCAACGATACGAACTAAGCGCTTCTTATCGACATTTATAATGCGCACAGCTAAGTTGTGGAACTCACTACCCGCTTCAGTGTTTCCAAAGGATTACAACCCAAAAATCTTCAACGTCAAAGTGAACAGGCTTCTTCTGGGTGAGCTTGCTCCACCGTCGACTCTGTCTACGCCACGTTTGGCTTAGTCTAGAGTCAAAAGCAAACCCATTTCGATTAAAAACATGTGTTGGTAAACTCCAGGCTTAATAGTTTCAATTTCTAAACGATAAAATTACATTTGTATACCCATGAAACGTCAGAATAAATATTTAGCATGATATTGCATACCAATAATTCCCATGGAAAATGCTTTTCCTATACTTAAATCATATTTCTCGATAGTTCCACCAGACAGCGGAACTGTCCGACTTCCTTAGAAAGTGACAGGAATCGAGAGTGGTACTCGTACTGCTCACGTAACTGCCGGTAAACAAGTGCATAGTGCAAACCAGTTCTAATATCTCCCTTAGGTTAGTGCCCTTAACGGTCTGTACTGGATGTCGGAACCGTTCTAGTCTGTTCTAAGGGGTGAGTTAACCAACACATGCTTATTATTTGACTGCCTCGTTGGTCTAGTAGTCAGCACGCTGGGTATTATCCACGAGGTCCCGGGATTGAATCCCGGTTCGGGTCAAAACGTAATGTTGGGTCTATCTGTTTTGAAATAACTCAGACACAGCTCCGGAGTCAGGAAGTTGGTGGTGTTAACACCCCCGTGCCTCGGAAAGCACGTTAAGCCTGCGCCTGATATCTCTAGGGTCATGTCGGACTGCCGTCTCACCGAATTATGAGAGTGAAGGAACAGAGAGTGCACCTGTCAATGCGCACACACTTGTGCACTATAATATCTCCCGCGCAGTCGGCTAATATCTTTTGAGATTAGCCACTGTAGTTGAAATTTGGCGAGAAGGAAATTATTATTTAACAGATGGTATAATATTTTTTGATATATTTTGTATGGGAACTGTATCAAACAATTCGTCAATTTAGGTTTACCGGCTACTGGTTGAACTCGGGCTTAAGTGTCGAAATTTTTGAGTGCAGTTTAGGTACATAGAAAGTGAAATCGGCAGTAATGAATATTTATAAAGGTCACCCTGGGCATGTGATACCTCATATGACTCCGGAATACCTAAAGCATTAAAATTCTTGTTTTTTCCACAGAAAAAATAATAGTTTACCAAGTCTCTTGTGATTTTAGGAAGTAGACGACAAACGATTATTGTAGCTAAAGCATTTCTCAGGCCCACTTGCGCATGTCCGGATTAGCTAATCCGGACTGGCGCAAGTGGGCTTTCAACTCAGATAATAGGCCTTGAAAAAGTCCGGTATATCTAATCCGAGCGTGCGCAAGTGGACTTCAGTATATTATAGAGTCACTCAAGGCAATATCCGATTGAGGTGATGCCAATCATTAAAAGTTTAATGCCACCAAAACGCACGGGTATTTATTCTCCACTAAACGGGGCTATTTTGATCTGGCTCCGAGTTGCCGATGCGTACCCGTTTCCGTCAACTATAACTTGCAACTTCTAGGTATCCAATTGTCATCCAATCTGAACTTCGGTCAGTACATCTAGTCCATAGCTCTAACTGCGGCTAGACTCTAAACTTGCGAGTCCTCTCTAAGGTTATGTACTTCACATTGAGGCAACATATGATATATACTTTTGGAATAGGTCTGCCAAATAGGAATGTAGATATGTGTGACCGAAAGTAATTAACACGTTGTGAAAGTAATTTATAAGCTGTTAAAAGTCTATTACTGAAAAGAGGAATTTATTAAGAATACCTGATGAGCATGCCAACCTTATACTGCTTGCATTTTTTGACTGATGCAACACTGGGGTACTAATTAAATTTAAATTAATGCTATTTTTATAAAAAAATAACAAATAACAATGTCAACAGGGGGCTAATTACGTAACTCTGTTGCTAACAATTCAGGAATGAAATCGCTTGAAAATGACACATTTGACAACTTCAGTTACTCTGTTAAGCTGGCCATTCACGGTCAGTTCAAAAAATGACTCCACTCACTAACATAAAAATAATCTGAAAACTGATTTTCATTCAGTGCTGCTAGAACGTGGGCAATTCCCCACGCAAAGGGGATTTTTAGTTTTATTAATTTAGTAGGTAAAATGGGCGAGAAGGTCTTAGAACCGGTAAAATATGGGCAATTGTGGAAAATAATAATAACGTTAAGTAACTTTTTTAGTACTTATGCCTATAGCCTAGATTTTTATAACCGATATTTAAAACGTAAAATTTTGGTCGTACCTCAGACCGACTAATTAGTGTAACTGGCCGTGAATGGCCAACTTTAGCAACAAAACTTTGATTGAAATATTT
Organism: Pyrausta nigrata; assembly: GCA_949316185.1. Lineage (NCBI taxonomy): Eukaryota > Metazoa > Arthropoda > Insecta > Lepidoptera > Crambidae > Pyrausta > Pyrausta nigrata. Next base: position 10,930,939 of record OX438956.1, read on the forward strand.
TTATTCAAAGTTACATAATCCACTACCAGATGTTATGTCAAAAATTCATTAATGGAGTAAAAACATTTAGCGCTTAAATATTAATTCAATTTAGATCTAAAAATATCAATGTCATTTGTGTTTCGTATGGATTTCGGTATTTTGTTGTAAATACAAGGAGTATTACCACTACTATTAATACACTCTTACTAAATAAATTAGGCGTACGTAGGGTGGCGTGCCATCCAATGTTCTGCAGGCTGCATTTCAGCGAGTGTGCAAAGCAATTTCACGAATTGATTCCTCATGTTGATGGAACATAAGACGCAGGTGGAGTTTTCAACGTCATACGTTGACATACCACCCAACGTTTTAAATCTACGTTCCTCTTGCACAAGAGAAAGTCTCTCTTGCCTCTGAAAAAGGGTGAATTGGCTTTTACTATTTGGACTTGACCCATCCTCGGCCGAATCGTCGCTTACACGATTATTTATTTTTGGAAATATACTAATCAACACTGTCTAGGGATATTTTGGATATAATAATACTATGTTTTGTATATCCCGATACAGTGTTGATGTGCGTACATCAACATCATAGATAATGATTTAACACTTTGTTTCAGGTGGATGTTGCGGTTCGATGCAAAAGCGGACCATAGTGGGCGGATGGGCGTGGGCCTGGTGGCTGGTCACCGATGTCCAGCGGATTTCCCTCGAGGTTCGTATTTATTAGATCTTGTGAACGAACGGCAATACAATTTGTTAGTCGTGAAGCAGATATAACAAGGCATTTACAGAGAGAACTGGCGATGAGTAAAATGAAGCTTATTATTTGTCATCGCCGTAGAGTTGTGTAGGTATAGTCCTGATCAAAAGGCCTGAAAATCTTCCCATTTTCAGGTACCCATACCCATAGCTAAATGTCAAGCCTTTTAGAAATGACAAATGACTTGAATATCTGTAATGTATTAATCCAACATCGATTATCAATAAATCTGTAAAAAAAAAGTTTCAACAAACACACCAATTACCTAGCCCCAAACTAAGCGTGAGCTTGTGCTATGGTGACTAGGATAACGGATAGAAATACTTAAATACATATAAACATCCATGACTTAGACCCCTAAGTCATGGATGTTTATATGTATTTAAGTATTTCTACCCACAAATGCTCGTGCTCATCACACAAACATTTGCCCCTTGCGGGTTTCAAACCCGTAACCGCCTGGTTTAGAAGTCCGGTGCGCGAACGACTACACCAAGACGGTCGATTATATATGATATAATTGTATAGATAACAGAGAAGAACAACTTTGGAAATTTTATTTAATTCCTTTCCGTTCCGCGATTTTGCGTAGTTTTTGAGTATGCATTTTTTTTACATTTTTTAGAATTTTCGACCTGAACAACTAAAAATTTTTTTTATAAAAAAAGTTAAAGGTTTTTTTAGATTTCTTTTTTGCAGCTAAATCTTTGTAAAATTTATATTCATGCATAAAATATTCAGATTCCTAATTACGAAAATGTTGGTTCGAAGTGTAAAATTGACGTTACGTGAATTATGGCTTAAAAGGGTATCCGCCAAAATTGACCCAGTCCCGGCGCAAAAGAATTGTATCTCAGATTTTAGATAATTATTAGTAGAACCAATATCAGGTATCGCTATTTCCTGATTCGGTGGCTCACATGTTTTTTTTTGCCCAGAGAAGTTGCATAGGCGCTACATACAAACATGACACTTTTTAGGGAAAACTGCATCTAACTGCCGGGACTGGGTTTTTTTTCTATGGGATTTGGCGGAAACCCTTTCAACTTTAAATTATAAATCGAAACAGGTGACTAGGAATGTAGTTTCTAAAACTTATCCTGAGTCTCAGCTTTAATAACCATTAAATAAAGTAGCATTGAATAGGCTACTTTTGCCTAAAAACGACCTTCAAAGAGGCGGAGAGACTTGGAATTTTCCGCCTCGATGTCTTTGAAGGATGTTTTTAGCCAAAAGTAGCCTATTCAGTGCTACTTTTTTTAATGGTTATTAAAGCTGTGAGTCTGTAAAAGTTTCCGAAACTACTTTACATTTATAGTCACTTGTTTCGATTTTTAATTTAAAGTTGAAATTTTAAGCCATAATTCATGTAACATAAATTTTACACTTTGAACCAACATTTTTGTGATTCTATTCAAAGTTACGAATTTGATTATTTTAGGCATAAAAGTACATACAAATCTCAAAAATATCCCTAACTTTTTTATAATTTTTTTTTTGTTGTTTAGGTCGAAAATTCTCAAAAATTCAGAAAAAAAATCATAACTCAAAAACTACGCAAAATTACGGAACGTACATGGGGGTGTTTCGGGTGCCCCAAGAGGTACTCTATCTCTGGACTTCTGCTTTACCATACTTCTTGGGACAACCCGTATAAAAATAATTGCTAAACAAATTCTACTTTCACAATACATACTTTTAAGAGCCTCTATAACTCCAAATCTTTTCAGGTTATGACCCTGAACCCGATGTGCGAAAACGTGGAGACGGCGCAGGGTGTGCCCCTCACGGTGACCGGCGTGGCCCAGTGCAAGATCATGAACGAGGATGAACTCCTCACCACCGCCTGCGAGCAGTTCCTTGGCAAGAATGTTAAGGAGATCAAAATGACTATACTTCAGACGCTGGAGGGCCACTTGAGAGCTATTCTTGGTAAGTTGCGTTATTCTGCAATATTCAAACCCAAATATGCACTAGGATCTCTTATAAAGTATTTTCTAAAATTACAGCTTTATTAAAAAGATTTATTTCTTTATGGTAAGAGGTTCTTTGGTTATAGCGCCATCTAGGTAGCCATTTTGTATCTATCAGGCAGGCCTTACATACGAGTACAGGCAAATCGTGTTAGTTTTTACCTCGTATCGTTAAATACTTTCACAACATTTCTATAGATGGCGATACTAGGATGAATATTTCTTATAATTTCATTTGTTTCAAAAATCATTACAAAATGACTACCTATCTTAACATGCTTTTTTAATTTAAGGTTACGTGTTTCTCCAACTCTTAACAAATCCTATTTTCTCATAGTTTTCTTTTTCCTCTAAGTAAATAAATATCGCTCTGACAAAGCGAAATCCTTGCTACAAGCCAACCAGAAACTAATTAGTGTTCAAGGTATAGGTGCCTATGAGCTACGAGTAATTTATCTACATCGGTATTCTAATGGTCAGTAAACAAACCTTTCGTTGCGTGAAAAAAATGTTTCCGCTCGAGTTATATTTTCCACAGTCGGATATCTCAAATGGGTTCATAAGACAGAGCTTAAACTGAATTTACCCAACGTTAAGGGCGAGTTATTCGTTGAAGAAAATCCTTTGGTAGGTACCCACTCAAGCGGCAGAAACCTTTTCTTACGATTTGAAGTACGACTACTATTAGATAAAGTGTATAATAAGATATAATGTAGGTACTTATAGCAGTAAATGGAATGTAATAGGTGTTTCGCTCTCATCAATTTACCTACTTGGAGTTTCAGGAGTCGCAAATGCTGTCGTTTTGTATTATTTTATTTAGATCTGCTATATAAGTTCCCTTTTAAGTTAACATTGCCTTATTTTATGTAGTTTGTGAGCTTAAAATTACTTTAAGCTAGAAAACTAGGAAACTATCGCAGACCTAAATGTTTTCTGTAATGAATGAACAAAGTACGAAATGGCCTCCGACCCTTTCCGAAAATTGAAAAACAAGAGTCTCTCTCATCTAAAGTACCTTAACCTCAAAATGACATCATCAAAATTATACGCCTTAACACGAGAACCAGGGTTCCGTACACCTGGATACTGACATAAAGTTACTGTAGTAATAGAGACTATTTTGAAATGTAAACAGATACCTATTTCCCTTAAGAATATGTGTAGGAAGAGTGCTGGCCGCTGTACCTAACGCGGAAGTGAGTTTGGGCGCTTGTCATCTCGAAGGCCATTTTTAATCAGTCGACAAACGACATGTCGCGGCGACACGGCGGTTCCGAATTGGCTGTCGGATGTAGGAAGAGAAACGTGATGATACGGGTTGACAAGGGTGGGTTAATAACACAACTAAAGGTAAACATACCGTAACCAACCAGGTTTTAAGAAAATTGAAGGCATGTTTTATATTTTGTCCATTAAGGTGGAGTGTTCTCTAAAACTTAACTAGTCTCCAACCCCGACTTTAAGGGACTAATCTTGTCTCTGAGACGTCAATGTTAAATCCTCGAGTGCTTACTCCTTGGAAAATGTGGATGTACTCGTAAAGTATCCTCAATTAGCGAAATTGTGTTTTTCTTGCTATTTTCGTCTTTGTCCCTCATCGTTACTTTTATTATCATTACTGTTGACAAGTCTGTTTCCTGTACGTTTTGAAGTTTTTCACCTGTATTCTTCTTCTTCTTATCGTGTCGATGGTAAAGCGACTTAAATTTCTTGTGCCCAGTAATTGGCGACGCAGATTGCCTTGTCGTTTGCACACATAAGGTCTTCTAGAGAACAGGAATCAGGGCACGCAGGACAAGAAAAGAGATGGGACATGTCCTGTGGAGTAAACCCGCAGACACAGGACATATCGGTTCCATCGGAGAATCCCCACCGGAACATGGTATCCTTGCATCTACCGACTTGGGACCGGAGTCTGTTAAGGGACTTCCAAGTGGACCATGGCAGTTTGTGTCCTGGAGGGGGATGTTCGGAAGGAGGAACGAAGGGAACAGGCGGCAAGGGTCCGTTCTCCCACAGGACACGTCTAGCAGTAGAGGGGTCGCGGTCAAGAGGGGGAACGCACTTCATAAAGCTTCTCCGGCTTTTAAGTCTTTGGGTAACTGTACAGTAAGCGTGCATTGGATGAAGTGCGCTCGTCTCCTGTTTTCGACGCTCCACTCCGCTTGCCACCGATCTGCGAAAATCCGGGGGTGCGAGGCCAGCTAGTGGATACAGCATTTCCACAGGAGTGGGTTTGAGACAGCCTGTGACATTTCGGCAGGTCTCATTTAAAGCAGTATCCACCAGCTTTGTATGAGCAGATCGACCCCAAACTGGACACGCGTATTCGGCAACGGGAAACGATAGGGCTAGAGCGGAAGTCCGTAAAACATCCGGTGATGCGCCCCATTTGGTGGAAGTGAGACGGCGAATCAAGTTGTTGCGGGCATGGATCTTACTCTTGGTGTTCTGGCAATGTTTTTTATAGGTGAGCGACCTGTCTAGAGTAATGCCCAGATATTTGGGGTAGTCATTGTGAGCTATAGGCACTCCCATCCAGCTGATGTTTAACTTGCGGTTAGCGTCTCTATTGCGCAAGTGAAAGACACAGGACTCAGTTTTAGAAGGATTGGGTTTTAGTGCATTTTGTGTGTAATAGTGGTGAAGATCACTTAGGGCAGAAGTCAAGGTTGCCTCAACCTGCACAAAGTTCGCGGCCTGTGCAGTCAGTGCCAAGTCGTCGGCGTACAGGAAACGGCATGTATCCATAGACATTGGCTGTTAGTTGGTGTAAATGTTGAACAGCAACGGCGCCAGTACGCTCCCCTGAGGGAGGCCGTTTTTTTGTGTTCGCCATCTACTTTTATCTTCTAGAAGATGAACTTGGAAGCGCCTATTGTGGAGCATTTCTCTGAGGATCTGCACAAATCCACGGTCTTGAGTAATACCTTCAATAAGAGACGTCTGATGTTTACGGTGTCATAGGCCGCAGATAAATCAACAAAAACCGTGCCTGTCACTTTATGTGTTTCAAAGCCGTCCTGTATATGTTGGGTGAGTCTGACTGCAGCATGACTTTCCCGGACGGAACCCCGCCTGCTCGGGTATTAACTTTGGGTCTACAAAGGGGGAAAGACGGGACAAAAGCATTTTTTCAAACAGCTTATAAGTGTGGCAGAGCAAAGAGATTGGGCGGTAGCTTTTAGGGTCTGATTCTGGCTTTCCTGGCTTAAGAATCGCAATGACTTTGGATTTCCTCCAGAGTGCGGGGATTTTAACTGACTCTAAACAGTTATTGAAGAGCTGAAGCCAAGCAATCGCACCCGGACCAAGGCACTTAATCTGTTCAACAGACACATCGTCCAAGCCGGAGGCCTTGCCGAGCTTCAAATTACGGATTTGAGAGGAGAGATTATCTAGTTTAAAGGGATAGCTAATGTGGTTCAAGTCAGTTGAATTAGTCGAGACAGAAACTTTATCGGGCCGCGATGTGGGTTTGCCATTAAGAAGAAGTTGGGAGGCAATTTGGTTGGCTGAAACTTTTCCAATCGCTTTTGGTGGAGGTGGATCGCTTGTCAGTTTCCTGATGGTAGTCCATGCTTTTTTGCTGTTATGGGTCAGGTCAACACTTGTGACCACATTTAGCCAACTATCCCGACGGCTCTCATTTACTGAGAGTAGCAGCTGTTCACCCATGTCAATAGTCTCCTGAGAGAAAGGGTCAGTCTCATATAGTCCTTCGTACCGACTTAGCAATTCTACAGATTTGCGTGATATGCCTGGGATATAGGAGGTCTTGCAGCCTCTGGGGATGTGTTTACGTGATGCGGCAGATACCACTTGAACAAAATGTTTGTAGTTTTTTGGGTGTGCGGAGAGTGATTTAAGGCCTTCATCAACAGCTTTCTTGTAGTTTTCCCAGTCCGCCTTTTGATAGTTAAAGCGTCTTTTAAAAGGTACAGTGATTGGGCGAATAGGAGCATTAACAGAGCACATAATTGGCCGATGTTGGGTTCGAGGGATTGGAAGGCACACATTCTTATTACACCAGGAGCTGAGGCTAGTGTTCACAAATATCAGGTCGGGGTTATAGCCACGTTTCCAACGCCCGCTGTTGAATGATGCTGGTAGTTTGTGATTGACCTGTATTAAGAAAAACACAATTTTGTCTTAAGTTAAGATGGAGGAATACTAATATCAGCTAAGGAATTATCTTTTATGTCTATCTATGCATATTTATCTTCATAGTTTTCTTTATTTTGATTTTCTCATTCAATATCTTCGACTGCGTGTGCTTACGTCAAAAAAAAATATAAAAGTTCATTGAACTTGTTCCGATTTTTTTCCGGCCAGTCCTCTTGTAGGTCAATGTAAGTAATAAGCCTGAACTTGAAGCATTAATCACCGAATATCTGTGCCATACCGGATAGCATGCGGTCGCACTTGACCCGCGCGGTCAACGCTCGCGGCTCGTGCGCGGGCGGCCTTGTCAAATGATAAGGGAGCAGTTTGATACTAAAATTACTTACGTTTTGGGACTTTCGTTTAATTCAATTTGTCGCCAATGATACTTGGTGTTCTACACGGCATTTTGTTTACGTTTGTAACAGCAATTGAGTTTAGAACGCACCCTGTATGTACTAATGATATTGACCGAAGGTTCCCATGACTTTCAGAGCTTGTCCTATGAACAGTCATTTCCCTTAAGTATTGGTAGTAAATAAACGTTGTACTAACAAAAATACAATAATAATACGTGCCCTTACGTTGTCTGTTTTCGTGTGTTATGTGATGTCCATTCATTAATAAATGTATTTTCTTTCTTTCTTTCTTTCTTCTAATAAACGTGTTTTCTCATAATGTATAATAATCATCCTTAGGCTTGAGCGTAAGCTTTATTTGTTTACGTTTATTGGTTAAAAGTACATCTGCACCATCACTCAATAAAACAAAAACATTTTTGTATCAATATGACTATCGATCACCCTAAGATCATGACCTTCGAACTATACTTAGACATTTTCCTATTAGGTGCCTACTTCCTACCGGAAATACCTATACGTAGCCTTTCAAACGGCTATCATACCTTGAAGAATTAATCTTCAGCTGCCAATATAAATATAACTGTCATTGAAATCCATTATCCCTTTATTACGACCCGGAAAATGCATGTGGGGCTCCCCCACACAGAAGAGGCCGGGTTTAGGCTCCGCGCAGATGGGCCACCGACCGGCGGCTAGCATCAAGATGTTTACATTGTTTTTAATACATTTTGTATGGAGTCGCCGCACACATGAAGCGAACTCGAGTGTTCGCGACACGCCGGTGGTGACGGTCATTCGCCATTTTGACAAAACATCTGTCGAAGGATCTAGCAGATAAGTGTCATTTGGTGCGGCCACCGACCACCTTAGTGTGCGCAGGACCAAAGAGCGTGGCGCGCCACAGCCATCTGCTCGGAGCCGTATGCTTACTACAAACCAGTCGGTGCTGTCCACCGGTGCCATTAGCGAGGAGGAAACTGCAGGTTATCGCCCTGAGTATTCTCAGTAGAAATTCTTTCGCAGCCCTACTTCTGCTGTAGTTCGGTATGCAGCTGGCGCCACCCGACCTTAGCAGGAATACAAAAACTCCCCCTGTGCCCGTAGACATGATGCTATCTATTGTAAAGCGAAAGCGAAGTTCGCTCTCGTTAACAAATTGTTTAAAACTGACTTAAACGATCACGTGACTTTTGTATACATATTTTGACATTTCGTTGCCTATAGCACCTATAGCAAAGTTCGCAGTAGAAAAAAATGCATCTTGTTATCTTGTCTAAGAGCTTTAATCTACATTAATTGTGCTTTTTTGTATAGAGTGCACAACTGAAACGTACAGTGGGCCTCTCATCAACCTTCCCAAATCTATCAAAATATCTCAAATGACGTGGAATTCTATATCAACATATGGTTGAATTATGGTTGCGAAAATTTGACAGATCAGGTAAGGTTGATGTTGGGCTCACTGTACTCGTACTACGTACGTAACTAGCTTGTATGCATTCACTGAGTACAACGCAAAAAAGGCGATAAGATTGTAATAAACTGTCAATTTCACACCTTTTCATCTTTTCTTTCCGTTTACGATAAAAAAGTAAAAAGTGAAGTCAGACTATTAGATCCCACGCCTGGGAATAGGCCTCACCTCAACTATGAGGAGGTACGAGCCATACTCCACCACGCGGGCTCAGTGCGGATTGGTGGAGGGGTATATGTATACGTTTATGATAACAAAAAAAATTTGGTCTCGAAGTTATAACTCGGAAAAACATATGGAGAAGTGATGGTGTATTTTTATGCATAATTATATTGTGTTTACTGTAGTGTAACAAGCGCAGTGCATTTTGTATTGAAATTGTATTTAATTACAATTAAAACATCGTGCCAAAAATCGGCACGTTAAATGCTCTCTAGTACTCGCGAAACGTGTAAAAATAAATTGCCTTCATATTTTCAGTAACAATTTTCCAATATTTGGGCGTGTAGCTCGCACCTGCGTCGCCTATGTCCGTCGCAAATGCTTGACTCAACGGATGAGCACATTACTCATGTATCAGCAAATTCATTTTAATTGAAAGCGCTTTTACAGAGGTCAGATTAGTCGTCCAAAAATGTACAATACCGAATAAAGAGAGTCGATCTTACAATTTAAATGTCCTTAAGAATTCTGCGCCCAGAAACCGTACGCAGAAAGCCTAATTGTATTTGTCTATTCCCTAATCAAAACTGGCTGAGTCCATTTATGTGCCGTGACTACCTGAACTGGAAAGTACTGGGTTTTTACTAAGGGCTACGGCACTTTTCTAACGGAATTCGCCCAGAACTTTTACTGCAAGCGCGGGAATCCGTCGGCGCGATGCAGTTTCTACCGATTGATGATGTTATGAATTAATAATGTCATCGACAACAGTATGTAAGAGCCTTTATAGGTATTTCGGCAAGATTTTTCCACCTGACCTCCCCCTGTCATATTTAGTCCAAGAATTTTCATTGTACCCTCGCGCTAGCTCTAACATTAAATATTATAAGTGCAGAAAAGCAGGATCGCTTTATCGACTCTGCGAGATTGAAGTCGAGCGGTTACTCATTCTCAGTAGAATTCAATTTATGATATAAATGGCTTCCTTTAATAACATTTTAAAGTAAGCTACGGGTGCAATACATAACAGGTTATATTTCTACCCCCTTTCTAAAATGAATTTGCCACTGCTGTAACACTACAAACACAAAACTACTTTGTAGTTTTCGAGTTATGATTTTTTTGCTGAATTTTTAAGAATTTTCGAAACAAACTACGGGTGATTGGGGTACCCTAAGAGGTACTCTTATCTCTGGACTTCCGCTTGGTGACAAATAAAGCGTCTCTTATATAATCAAGTGTTATAATAATGTTAAAATCATTTTTAGTAAGGGGGTAATACTAGGTTTAAATACGCATTGAATAGATACGTATCTACAGCGTGGCGTCACTTGTCGACTTCCGCCAAAGCGGCAAGACGATATGTGCATAGCGATGGGCAAGGGAAAGAAAAAATTGGGATGGAAAAGAAAAATACGGGAAAGTATGGGAAAAAACGGAAAGATTGGGAAATATTCCGATTCGGCGGGAAAATACTCAAAAGTGGACTTAAATGAATGAAATGCGAGAATTTAGCTACTGTAACAATTTTACGCCTGTAGCAAGCCCTTACATAAAACCATAACAGCGGGACCACGCTAGTTTTGCCTGTTTGTCAGTTTTATTACACCAAACGTAAACTGCATGTTCTAATGCTTAGATTTATCTGAGTCTTTTTTCTTTGAGATTCGACGATCCTGTAGTATACTTCCTATTACTGTGCCCACGATGTCGCGAATGGGTGCGGAAATGTAGACGTTTGAGAAGGATTGAAGAAATCTCGACGGAAAGAAACAGGGTCATAGTAAAATCTCTACATTAGAAACGGCAGTTTGGCTTCTACTTCTACAGCTGACAATCGACGCAGTGTAGAGCGGAGCGGAATACACATATATAGAAACGCAACACATTACTTCGGCTATGCTCTGTGGAAAACGGCCCTATTGGTAGGGACGTGTCATGTCATGAATGACGCATTGTGACGTGTGCCCTCATTCCCAAATAGTTTACAACGAGTACCTTCTACTCTTGAGGCCACTGGTTGCTTAACATTCCATGACGCTTTCATTATGTCGTCGTTCTTACTAGAAAGTAATCTATTGTACATTTTGTCAAAGAAATTGAAACGAAACGTTTTGTAGAGTACAGTTATCGAGATGTTTCATAATACTGCAGTCGGAAAATACATTTTAAAAATTGTTACGGCCAGTGTTTGTGTTAGACGCAGATAGGGTACTACAGTCGAGAAATGGTTAGAGAAAAGTATTTTAAAACACGAGAGAAACAATTTCCATTTTCTTTTAGAAATGACCTGGACATTTTTGTTTATACGACTAAACAAAAAAAAGAAACACGAGTCTAGATCTTAACCACGAGCATGCGAAAGACCAGGAAAAGTTAAGAGGATGTGTGCTCGACGAGCTTTTAAGGCATGACAACACCTTTCGTAAACTGGAGGATAATAGAGTAAGACGTCACTACACTAGGTCAGGCAGCAGTGCCTCGCCTGTTAAGAGGCTTCTGTTTCGAAGTATGTGCCAGAATCTGCCGCTCAAAGAAAGGCTTGCATAGCCACTTAAATAAATGTATTAATAAATAAAATGTTTTGAGCGTGAACTTGCGCTATGCGATCAGGATAATGAATATAATCACTTATAATATACGTTTATAAACATGACTTGGGTACAAATGCTCGTGTTCATCACGTACACATTTTCCCCTGGCGGGATTTGATTGAATCAAGACGTCAACCAATATCTTCACTACGAGACAATGTTTAACTAGTCTTCAAAAGACGTGATGAGCCTTTGATGTATCTGTCATAAATAATTTCTTCGGCATATGCAATGCAGTCTCCAAATACCAACACGCATTTAATGATTAGTTGGGAAAGATAGCTAGGAGAATTCAAAAGTATTGTACTTTTATCTTAGAGTAATTCGTTATTCTGTGTAATGCATTGCATATTGTCAGCTGTTGAACAAGCCATGCAGTTCAAGTTGGCACAGTGAGTCAGCCGGTTCCGACCGGGGCACCCTGCAGCTGTACGTTGCTCTTTTTTTAAACAAACCACTCACTTTGCGCTTTGTGTACGGTCTGCAGAATTTTTGAAAGGAATTATAGTTAATTATTTTAAGCAGTATGATGAAATGCTTATCTTTTATTATTAATATAACGATTAAAACGATTAACTAGGCACTACTGTCATGCCCTATCATTTAATTAATAAGATAATACAACTATTTAAAAAACAACAACTAGGAAACTGCCACTACTAGAGAACTAGCAAAAGTTGCAGTGCATCTAAGCAATGTAACGAAAGAAACTGTTTTTTTTTTCTAAGGATATTTAACTCTAAACTCTTTTCTAATGGAAATAAATTTGATTAAGCTCTCTTGTTACTTATTGTATAAAAAAAAAATTTTTTTGCATATACATATGCAATTTATTTTTTCTGACGGTACTCTCACCGAATGCAACGTGTTTGAAGTCACGTAGGCAACAGGGCACAGTGGGCCACATTAGGAAAAAGGGGACCAAAATGTTATTAGAAACCACAAAAATAAATTTTATTTCTTTATCCTTATCTGAAAATATTAGCTACTTCATTTTTTGCTCCGATTGTACCATTTATAATTATAATCAAAATACATTAGCTTAGGAAGGTAGCTATTAAAACTTTATAAAACTGGTAAATTGAGTTTGCAAACTTTGTTAGCATAATCTATAAATAATATTTATTAGGTACTAAAAATGTCACTTGCATTTTGAACTTAAATCGGATTTTTATCTATCTAATTGACGTGTGACGTGCACGTGCACGATACACCTGAATAAACCAATCATTGTATTATTTTTCCGCTCAGTCCTAAACAACTTTGCTTTGATACGAAATTGTGTCAAGAGCCTTTTGTGGTGTCATTATGTCAAGTATCATTCTGTGCGTGACGCAATAGCCGACTTTCCTAAAGCACGAATTAGAAACTTTTCCCTTCTTGTCATCGTCGGTCGATTATATTCGTAGAGGTCTGTTTTTAATTTGTAATTCAAAGGATTTATGTACCGTTGTAATAGTTGTAAAGGTTTGCCTTGTTGCAGTTATAAATATAAATAATCGGAAACTAAGACGCTTTTATTAGGTACCTGTGTAGATTTGTATTGTTTTGTTAAACTCGTACAAAACAACGACCAGTAACTTGGTAAATCATAAGCTGTCTGCAAGCATCCGAAATTGAAATAATTATTTTGTTTGTATGTCACATAACTTTCCTCATTAATTTTGTTTGTTATTTTCATGTATGTAACTGTCATAAGAAAATGTTATGTTTAGCTATAATCGGGATGCAAGTTTAACGTGCCAATTAAAAAATTGTGCATGTATTAGTCTTAATTTGTATTCTGTTGCTGTACCTTAAGTAAATAAATTAAATTAAATTAACACACACTATAGTAAAATTTTGCACAGGTATGCATTTCGCAACGCTCGCTGCACTGTGCAAAGCTAGCCCGATCCCGAACCATTGAACACTAGGGTATCTGCTTACCATATACCCATCAACACCTGTAAATGTATGCAATGCCTGAGAGGCCACATTGTTAAACACACAGTTAAACCTCTTACTTAAAACCTGAGATTAGACCTTCTTTTATCTTTCTTAGGCTGGAGTTCACAAACACATGTTTAATTGTTAATAAGCCTGTTTGGCAATTATTTCACATATTTTGTATGGGAATTGTGTCAAATTAACCATCAATCGAAGTTTATCGGTTGTTTTAAAATTGGTGAACTCTGGTCTTAACTTAACCACGAGTTTGCGAATGACCGGAAAAAGTGAGATTGTGACTGTTTTTCCGACGACGCCACAGCTGTTAGATGGTTCAACCACCCTTGGGATTTTATCCGGCACTTAAATCGTGTTTTATTTGAAAAGCTGTAGTAAGTACTTATGCATTGTTAGGAAATGTGTCAAATCAGGCATCTATTTAGGTTTAGCGGCTGTATATTGGTTAATTCGGGTCGAACTTGTGGGTGAATTTCCTGGGACCAATGCATGGCATCGTTGAAATCGTTGTAAAAAAAAAGGTTATAATAATGTTCTAACATCTTTTTCTGGTTGGTGAAACGGTAATCTACTTGCAGCACTAATTATTTTATTAATAGGATTAATAGGGACTCAAAAATTATCTCGTGTCTTTGTAAAGATATTGGTTGACACGTCTGATTTTAGTGCTTTTCGTAAAACGTGCTGAGGTACTTAGGTGTCTTATTGAGAAGGTTTTAGGGTTTAGTAATTATCTACGATGAGCAAATAAAAGAACAAATATTTATCGTCCGTTTGAAGTAAAACAAAAACCTTCACAAACAAAGCTATCGTCAGGGTTTCAAAGGTCAATCACGTCATGACAGGAATAAACACAGGTCCGGCCTCTACTGAAATATTACATGTCGGAAAAACTCTTTGTCAGTTCAAAGAACAAAGGATCAATGTCTACGCTATTGTAACAAACCTGAGAGTCAACTAACCAAAAGACAGTTTTCTCTTATTATTACCCAAAAGCTACTAAACGACTTCCTACTTTGATTTAGGTAGGTAACTCATAGCAATTATTATCTTCAAGAGTTTTTTCAAACCAAAGTAACAGTAATATATTTTTCTTTCCTGGGCGGAGTTTCCACTTAAATGTACAGATATAGTTAGTCCTTTCTGGGAAGCAGGTATTTCACGAAGAAAGGAAAGTGCATTGAACATTGGTAATTGTTTTATGTTTCATATGTGCATGAAACATCTTTTCTCTAGAGGTTTCCCCTTGTGGGGGGGCCCATAGGGGCAAGTGGGTATACAAAGTGTTCAAAAATGGTCTTATCTCCTAAACCATGGGACTACTTACGACTCTATAACAATCATTAAAAAAAAAATTAACAAAGATTCCCTATGTTGACTTTTTAGTATCTTGCATTTCGAGCTTTTTCTTGATTTTTGTCTTATTAAAAAAGTAAATCTAGCTGTATAATAATAATAATATCATTTATTTCAGGCAAAAAATTTACAGAAACTTTTGGCCCTTATAATTAATACCTTGTAAACTAATATATATACAGTTCATATTAAGGTTTATAATATTTATTAAAATCTGTTAAGTCGTTTAGTAGTTACGAGGGTACATAGAGTGAACACAGGTCAAACACTAACGTTCCTTAAAAGCTTTGCCGCAGTCGGGTAGAAACGTAAAGAACCTAAGTGAAGGCAACCGGCAAAACATTTCAAATAATAATTTGCTATCGTAAAGTTCTGATGGTATTTTGTCTGGCGGCATGACATTATCAAGCTTTATTAAAATAATGATTCCAGGAAAATGTTTTGTGATAATCCAACCAGATACCATTAATTAATCGATGCAACATTTTAAACACAATTTGATTAGAATATCAAAAATTTGTGAAATGCAACAAAATGGTTTTTATTTTCAAATGTTTATCTGAATAAACAGAAGAACCTGTCAAACCCCATAAGACCCGCGGGCGGGTTGATAACAATTAATTTTCTATTGTGTCTGGAAACATGATACCGTGAGGGTTTAAAGTAAAACATTCACTTCACGATTTACATTAAGACCAAAGATGGGGAATCGAGCTAAAGTGGCATCCCTTTACAAAAATGGCGATTCCCGATTGCAGCGAAATTGCATCATTAAAACAAGAAAATAACGCGAACGTTCTGTTTTACGACAGAGCGGTGCGGGGGGAAACTTCCAGTTTATATTGTAAAGGACGGCGCGACCACGCCACTCGTTCGCTAACATTCGTACATTGTGCTCTAGGATTGTCTTTTCTTATTTCGAAATCAATCATTGATATTTTTTCCAATAAAAAAGTGAACTGTCATCTTTTCTATCAGCTGAAGCCTTATTGAAAACTTCCGTAAAAAATAGTTCCCGCGCTTTTTATGATCCGGATCTGTGTTCCGTTTCACCCAAGGATACGTTTTGTGAACTAGTTAAAACGGGATGAACTGTGCGGTTCCCTAGTGCAGTGCAGTGCCCCCAACACGTTTTGTTTCTCCGAAGTGGAGCCAAAAAGGCTGTAACCATGTCTTTACTATGGATGGGCGCTTTTAATCTGGGGTTAACTGTTGGAGCTACCTATGCTGTGGTTAAAGGGTAAGATTTTTGTAACTATGTTGTTTAATTTGAAACTAAAGTATGATACATTGATTGAGTGATTAGTAATAGTTACTAAATTTAGTGTTTCATACATTTCATCCTTTGAAATAGCTAAAAACTAAAGCTACTGTAACAGTACTCTTGTTGCAACATTTACCTACATCACCCTGCATATTATTTTTAGTATTTTTTTGTGAATTACAAAAAAACAGCTATGAGGGTTTTGTTACCTACTACCGCGGAACCCTAAAACGCTCATAGTGAACTCTCACCGGTCTTTACAACCCCGGGCGGCAATTGGGAACTTGTTCGTTTCAAAGCAGGAACCTTGACTTGCATCGCATCCAATGTGCTGACGCGTTCATGGAAGTACTTAAAAGTATTGTTTGGGTTTTACAAGATGTTAAAGACTGCAAGTCATAAATCCTACAACTTGAGACAAAAGACAAAATTGAGATTAATGATATTCTTATTGCACTTTGCGTTAGGGTTATAAGGGTTATCCAAAAAGTATTACGTTGGGGTCTGTTATAATACGTTTCGACTTTGGTACTTAACTATGGTAGTAACATAGTAACATAGTTATACAGGTTGGTCCAAACAGAGACTTCCATTTTTTTTTTCTGGATTCCTTACATCCAGGGCTATCCAAATATCTATTTATGTTAGCCGAGTTTTCGTAGTTTTCGAGATATATATTTTTTCGTAAATAGTCTACTAATCAGTTTTAAAAAATAGTACCTCCACTTTTTATGATGATATACCGATTTTTTTTAGTTCGATTGATCCCTATTTATTCAATATACTTATACATACTTAGATAAAATATGATAAAAGTGGCAGTATTGTTTTTAAAACGAATTAGATCTAAAATTCCTTAAATTTACGAAAAAAATATATCTTGAAAACGACGAAAATTCGACTAACATAGATAGGGTATATTTCGATAGACTCGGATATAAGGAATCCAAAAAAAAAATTGGGCGTCACCGTTTGGACCACCCTGTATATTGTCTCTGTAATTTAGAGCTTACTATTTAATATGGTTTCTGATGCTTGAAGCGATATGCAAAAAACAATTTTTACTCGTCGTTACCTATTTGCTGATGTACAGTTTGCGTGTGAGTAAGAATTCCCAATAGGATACCGCAGTATTTTGACAATTCACTCGACTTGTTTATACCTGTTTTAAATAAATAAAGTTCATGCGCTGTTTCTTCGCAATGATAGCACGCACAATGGACAATTTGTTGACAGTGTTGTTTTTGTAAAGCTGCGTCTACATCAGTGTTATTTGACTGTTGTAACGAACTTCGTACCTACCACAAAAGCAACACTGTTTTGATGTTTGATTATGGTTAGTACACAGTACAATGGTGCAACGAAGCCTTGGTGTTAGATTATGCGGTTACCAAGATTTTTCGTAACGATCATCAAAATGGTAAATTTTGTTTCTATGTTATAAAGAACGAATCATGATGTGGAAAACGTCGGCTCTCAGTGATTGCAACAATAAAATATATCTCTTAGAAGAGGCTTTATCGTTATGAAAAAAAAACGATCACCAAAATGGTCAGTTTTTGTAACGACGAATGGGGCCGGTAACTGTCAATGTGGCGCTAGTAGCGCAAAGACCAATAACAAAGCTAAAATAACAAAATGTTTTTGTATTAAATTTACAGTAAATATTGGTAAATACTTAACTATGATTATTTTCGAATTGACTAGGTTCGTTACTAACACTTATCGGTGTCACCTAACCTATAATTTTTGTAAATATACTTTTGCGTTTCAACAAACCTTAAAAGAGAAAGCTGCCTAAACCTGAGGTTATTGTCACAAGACAAAGTCATGTACATGTTCCAAATCAGAAAATTGACAGGAAATCATAATAAATAAGAATTTTTAAGTTTTTTTCAGCTTTGACAAGGGTTCGTGCAGTAGTAGCGCCATCTGAGATCTGCTGCCACTTGCCAATCCCATTGGTCTGCCGGCTCTCAGTGGTTGCGTTTGTTGTGAGTGTTAAAAATATTAAATAACTGTATACCCTTCAAGCTTTTCGAGTCATCTCTCTAGAGATTTTAAAGCTAGCAAACGGCGCCGCGGCGGCTTTGAGGCTTTTAATGGCCGTCTGAGCTACATACACCGATGAAACTCAATAACCTTTCAGTTGAGTACCTTATAGCCACTTAGCCACTTACCGAAGGTATTGATTGATAATATTTATTTAAAATTTGTGGAATTATTTCTCTTACATGGTCCATAAAACGTATTAAATATTTCCAATTTTCGTACTCAAACCTGTAATTGTTGGTCAAATTGTTGTTAAAAGCAATCGTTAGGTAAGTTTGGTTATTGAGCAGGTAGTAAGTTTTTTTGTATCCTATCTCAAATCGAACAGAAATCATATTCTTTAATTTTTAATATTTTTTTAACACTCACAGTGTTCTTTCTTTCGTCACGCAATGACGTAAGACAAAAGAGACCAAGAATTTCACACGGTTAGATGAACTGCACAGTAGCTCAGTTGGTGAGAGCGTTGGCCCGGTTAGCCAAAGGTCGTAGGTTCAAATCCTGCATGTACGCGAATTTTTGGTTTCTTATTTAAACTTATTTAAAGTCATATTCTTATTACTCATGTTTTATTATTTTAAAATCATACCTCAGATGTGGTGGACATCCGAGATCAAAGTTTTCCGCTCACTAGTAGCCTATTAGGTACTTTTATTTACCTATATGCAACGCCTTTGTACTAGCCGATACAAAAGCATAAACGTGTTTATTTGTATTGTCGATTTGCAGTCAATAAATACTGCTTCGTGTAAATGAGAAGCATTCTCGACTGAGTTGTTAGTTTCTAAGGGTCTATGCACACTAGTAGATGTAGTTACTAGTAAGTTTGGATTGATGTCGTCAGGAAAGGGGTATTAAAGTTACTTGAGGATTATCCAGATTTTCCTTAATTTCTCAACACCAGATTCCCAACATCCATTGAGCTAGGATAACAATTATTTATCACCTCGATAGCGATTAATGCAAAAGCTTCTCGCGAATAATTTACGTAGTACCTACCTATAAGTACTTAAGTAAGTTTGAGGGGTTTATTTTATGTTGCAAATTAAATAGAAATTGATCTAAGCCAATGTATTTTGGAACTAAAATCTTTAAAATAATAAATTAAATTGTTTCAACAAACACACCAATTACCTGGCCCCAAACAAAGCGTGAGCTTGTGCTATAGTAACTAGGATAACGGATATAAATACTTAAATACATATAAACATCCATGACTTAGGTACAAATGCTCGTGCAAACATTTGCCCCTTGCGGAATTCGAACCCGCAACCGCCTGGTTTAGAAGTCCGGTGCGCGAACTACTACAAGACGGTCGTCATAATCTTTAATCAGATAGAAAATAGTCATGCATGCATGATGAATCTCGAAACGAATATATGTAAACGAATACACCTAAATAAGGATATTATTATTCATTTTAGTGTACTAGGGTTCTTACACTTGGATCCGTTTCTCCCTACCGTTTCATAACAATAAACATAACTGACTACGACGTTCCGCCGGGAAACTCTTACATTTCCTATCTTTACAATAAATACACTGTTTTCTTTGTCGAACCATGGACGTCAATCATCTAATCGTGTTCATTCGAAATTTCAATGAGGAAGTATTTGTAATTATGGCGTCGTTAAACATAAAACTTGTTTTATAAAAATAAATATATGCTCAAATTCTTGCAAATATAAAACATTTCTGCTATTTACCTAGCAGCAATATGTTTGTTCTAATAAATTATTATTATCCAAAATTTAAAAAAACACTTTGTGTATGACCTCTGTTTTACAAAAAGGTGTAATCAATTTGTCTAAAATGCTTTTTGACTCAATAGTAATTAATACGAAGTCCATTAACTTAACTTGCCTCATTCATAACCTTCGTGCGAACTATTAAATTTATAGCAGTCTTGGGGCGGGCAATGTCAAGAGCACTTGCCACGAGTTGACACCGATTAAAGGTTTTCGTCACATACCAGTTTGAAGTGGCCTACTAAGCTGAAATTTGGCCAAGGGCGCTGGCAATGTTCGCCCAACATTCGAATGTTTGTGGCCAATATATCAATCTAACTCCGCGAACTATGTACCGCTTTAGGACAGCTTTTCAGTTTTAACAATTTTCCTCAACTTTTTTTCTCTGCATAAATTAACCTTTTTCGGATTTTAACAAATATTTGGACAAAAAATTGCCGAATTGTCCACCAGCCGTTAAAGTGTGACCAAGGTAATAAGGGAATATTTTTGTATTATTATTATTAATATTTATTTCAGAAATAAAAAAATCCATATATTGGGTTAGTAATTATAGAAAAAATATCTTACGAGCTAGGGTTAGTAAATCAATAAATAGGATGGCACACAAAAAAATTACCTACTTAATATTTACCAAGGCAGGTCTCGAACCAACATGGACGCTGTTCCAGTGTCTCAGGATAGGGCAGCAATAGCGACTCCCTCCCTATTGCGAAATACATGGTTAATATGTAAAACACCAACAACCTCTTTTTGGTGGTTTAGAAATTACCCTGTTTATAGATTAGTTTATGATGGAAGTAAGTGAACCTGCCAATAATTAGAATTGAAATACTTTGTTATCATATCTCCAAAGTAATTTGTCATTTTAAAATAGTTTCAGTATCGTACAACACGATACTGTATCGCACATTTAAATTTATTATCTAGCTTGGTTGGTATTTTCCAGTAATATCGACTTATTTATAATTAAGTTCTGATGAATTGAAATGTAACTTACGAACAACGCTGACCTTATCGTTGGGTTATTTTAGAAAAATAAAAATAACTTTTAATAAACATGTAGCGATAAAGCATTATATAAATCTTTGTTGTTGCATTACTGTTTATAACCATAAATATATTATAATAACAAGTTACATACAACACCTGATTTAAAAAAAGTTTGCTCCGGATCCTGTACCTAATCAATGTATTAAAACATTGAATTTTAAAGTTCCATAATAAAAATCTTTTAATAACAATGGTTCTACATTCTTAGGATACGAAAATGAACCTTTTACGGGTCACTGATTTTGTAAAACAGAACGTTTTTATTTGAAACTGTAACCGTATTTTGTAAATAATTGTCTGGTATTTTGGGCTGTAGGCGTCTTCCTCGCTCACGCTGGGCTGGGCTTATGTAAGTAGGATAGGGGAATTGAAAATACGGGCATCGTCTTACAGATTAGGGCCACTCTGATGTCATTGTAGATTTTCCAGCCGGCGAGTATCGCAATCAATCAATCCACCCAGCTATATATTAGTTGGTATTCTTTTGTCGCAAAAGAGAGGTGGGTCGGCTTCGCATTTGGGCCGTTTTGTCAATATTATCTTAAACAGCATACCTCTCTGAAAATAACAGCTATCCTTTATTTTCAGTACATTAAATCCGTTTCAGGCATAAACATTCAAGATACCTACTTTAGAATTTTGTTTCCTTTGTACAAAGTTGGTACCTTTTTAAATGCTCGTAATTTATATACAGCATTTTTAAATTATTATTTATTCACTCACACATATAAAACAAATTGGACAGTCATTGAATGCACGTCAATCAATGGTTTATTGTTTCTCTAAAAGGTTTAGGTGGCTTTGACTGTCTCTGTGTGAAAATTAGGTCCGTACTAATTACTTTTAAAACACGTAGTTGCTGTAATTGGCTTACCAAATGGAAAGTTTTAATTAATGGGTCAAACCCGAAAAATATTTTCAGGGACCACGATATGTATTAGGTATTCACAAAGTTGGAGCTAGAATTGGTAACATCTGTGCCGTAGATGGTCAAACTCGGTAATTCTGGCTGAGTAAAGGAATATTTGACAAGATTTATTGGATCTACAGATTGAAAGATATAGAATTACTTTCAGGAATTTGCTATCAACAGTTTTGTTGTGTATATATAAAAATATGGTAGATACAAAATCTACACTAATATTATACACGCTGTTACTTTGCATCCTTGCCATATTTACAGAGGTAACAATATTACGGACACTGAACTCAAATCATTAAAAAAATAGTGACCTAAAATTTTGATTTTTAATCTTGATTATTTAATTTTATCGACAATCTGTTACGCACACCAATAACGATCGTAGCACATACACATCACTGTTGGCTGTTCATCGGCACAAAAGAGCCGCGGCGATTGCGCTCTCTTTCTAACATCATAAACGCCGCCCCTTCTTCTTCTTCTTTTTTTTTACCTTCTTTTATCTCTGTGAATATGGCAAGGATGCAAAGTAACACCGTGTATAGAGGAAAATTTTAACTGTTTGTTTATATTGAATAGGCTCCGAAACTACTGGATCGATTCAAATTAAATTTGGTACAGAGATAGTTTGAGACCCTGGGAAGGACATAGGCATTTTTGTTACGATATAAAATCATCAGGGAAGTGAAATAAAGTTTGTATGGAAAACCAACTTTTGGCGCGGGCGAAGTCGCGGGGAACTGCTAGTGTGTAATAAAATGTTCTTCAACAACATTAATGTGCTATCACGAATAATACCAAAATGGTAAGTCTTGAAAATTCCATTATACTTTGTCAGCAGTAAACAGAATTAAAATTAATTTCGTTGGAACTTTATAGCCTCTGGCAAATAGAAGAATTTAATTTTAGTTTCAGGGGAACTTGTGGTTGTGATAGTTTAATCATCTTAGAACTTCAGGGAAGGAATCTTTTGTCACGAATAGTCTGACAAAATATTGTCTACTACCGTGCTGCTGACTTAAGTATCGGTAGGATAGGTGTTATAAGCGCGTTTGTTTTTATAACGTTTTATTTGAGAACCGATCTGCTTTTGGAATGTGTTTTTAGAATTATATGGGAAGAATGTCATGCGTAAAAAAATATTTGAGTCAGTTAACATTTGAAAAAAAAGCTATCCTTGATTTTAGAAGGTGCTTTACTGGAAAGTTCCTAGGAACTGAAGCACAACAGACGCGAAACAAACAAAGCTAAATGCGTCAATTCACAACATAACTATTGACTTCGTTCAACAATATCTAGATGTGCATTACATTTGATATTGTTATATGAGATCAAATACTTGTTGCTGTTGATATTTTTAAATAAACCCTTCGGAAACATGTTTCTTTAAAGCTGTAAAAGGGTGGAACGATGGATAAAAGCTTGCTGGAAATACAATATTTACAAAGAAGACAGAAAACCACTAGTTATACATAGTCAAAGTCAAAGTCAAAGTCAAAAGTTCGCCGATAACTAGCTACGAGAGGACAATATTCCTTTGTTATAGACATCCAAAGGCTTACACGGTAAACTTTCGGATTAGTTATTCCTAGTAATAACTTGAAAAGCATTAAAGTAAATATTAATTACTGTAAAAGATTTCCAAAATTTTGTAAAATTCTCGCTGTTTTAAAATTCACTAAAACTATTGCCCACATGCGCACGTCCGGATCAGCTAATCTGTATTGGTTCATCTGAGTTGAAAGCCGGACTGGCGCGAGTGGACCTTCCGGATTAGCTAATCCACACTTGTGGACGTGCGCAGGTGCAAGGGCCTTAGGTACTTTAACTATGATCATAATTAGGACCACACCATGATCAGCATTTGGTTAGTTAAGAATTTATAATACTTGGTCGATCTCGCCTACCTAGTTACAAGATGAAAATAAAAAACGGTAATTTAAAAAACTAAAAAACCCGACCGCGTTTCTGTGCAATTGGAAATTAAAAAACCCTAAAACAATTTAAAATTTATATAGCCTATGTCACTCTCACAATTTTTACAAATTCAACGACACCCCATATGTCAAAAACTGTCCAGCAGTTTGGGCTGTAGGGCGTGCCAAACAATAATACCTACATACATACATACTTACATACATACTCTCGAGAAACATAACCCTCCTTCCGCAGTCGGGTAAAAACCAATAGCTTTCTCGTTAATACTAAAAGGTTCTTATAACAAAGTATAATAATGTGCTTACGTTTTGCAAATAAATAACCTTTAAATGTTTTTTTAACGATACAGCGGTATCGTAAAAAAAAAAACATCGTTAATTCAGATCCTAGCAAGTAATAAGCAGTTCATTTCAGTTCATTTAGGTACCTTATACCTATGCAATAAAAGATACATGTAGAAGGAACATTTTAATGATATATTTATCACAATCATTTAATTTCAGGCTGCATTTGCTTTGTCCTTGGCTGGAAATATTGTATCCACAATTCATAAAGAGAATGAACTTACTGAATGTTCAAATTTTAATTGTACGTAAGTCTAAGTATCAGTGTTGGAAATTTTTATTTGTTACGAGTAGTTGCAAAGAGTAGTTCAAGCCTAGACTACCTACTGTCATTATAAATAAATATATTGTTTCAACAAACACAACAATTACCTAGCCCCAAACTAAGCGTAAGCTTGTGCTATGTTGACTGGAATAACGGATAGAAATACTTAAATACATAAACATCCATGACTTCGGTACAAATGCTCGTGGTCATCGCACAAACATTTGCCCCTTGCGGGATTCGAACCCGCAACCGCCTGGTTTAGAAGTCCGGTGCGCGAACGACTACACCAAGACGGTCGTCCTACTTGCTTAGAATGTTTTTTGTAACTATGCTGGCATAAGCTTTTATTTAGCATCAAGTTAAAACTCTGTGGTTTTTGAATGTTAAGTAGACCTTGATCTATTATGTAATCTTTTAATCTGATAAATAAATTTAAAAAAAAGCAAATGCCTTGCTTTACAGGTTTGTCAGTATCTTAACTTTAAACTTAACACACTTAACAGGTAATACAAAAGTATAATGCACTTGATACAAAGTCAAAACCATGACTTCTAAATCTGGAAATCGCTAACACTGAGCCATTATTACTTTTCGGACCTAGATAAATATTTTACTAACAATTAATTTTAGTTATTACACATTACGAGTAGGCCAAGTAATACTTAGTTGCGGGGAGTAAAATTCTTTGCTTCAGTATTAATCATTATATTCAGCGTCAATAATAATGGTAACTCCTATTTACACGTCATATCAGTTGCACCACTCAATAGGCTTAAGAAAACTTACATGTTTTCTTAACTTCACTGAATCGTTAGTTATTCGAGTCACACGCATTTATACTCCTAATTGATAGCTAACGTTCAAATGCCTATCCAATATTTGGTCTCCGCCGGCGTTCCCCTCCCATCCCTATAAAATATTAAATAGCTGACATACATAGTAGAACTACAAGAAGGCAGTACTTATTTGTTTAGTAGCACTGAGATAAAGTTCATTCCTCGCGATTATTGAGCCAAATAGGAGTTAACCCGTTAAACTCACTTCACGCCAAGAGAGATAAATTCCATACTCTTTGACATAAAATGAAGTGAGCAGAAAATCTCTGGCGTAACGAATCCTCAATATTAACGATAGGATAAATCGTTGTTTACTGCTCGTCGCAAGTCGGCAGTCCCGCCGCGGTCGTCGCGCGCGGCGGGTCGTTGCGTTACAACCCGGGTTACAATACTACCCTACGTTGTCGTATCTACCCGTGCCGCGTGTTGTATTTGTATGATCTTGTTAGACACTACGCAGTGTAAGGGTTAAGGAAAATTTAGAACCTTTCTGGACAAATGGTTTCGGCGTTTTAACTTTTTTGTTTACAAATAATTTTATAATAACTGCGCTCCAAAACTCGTGGAATCCATTATTTTGTATCTTTTTACATTGCACAAAGTCTTCTTTACTATTCAGATTTTAGGTTTAAAATGTTAAAAAAATATTGTTGCCACTTTCTTGTATTCTTTATTGAAATATTATAACTAAACTACCCTTATAAATGAATTATAAGGAAAGGTTATTTATGAGTATATAGTTACCTCTTATAATTATTTAAAATTCAATTTTCATACAAGTTTATTACTTACTTAATTAACGAACTACATATAACTTATAGAAATGAAACCTAATCGTGATAAATAACACAAGCTCACGCTTAGTTTGGGGCTAGGTAATTGGTGTGTTTGTTTAAACAATTTATTATTATTTATTATTATTATTAAATGACTAGCTGTCCGCGAACCCGAACTTTATATAAGTTTTATGTAATGAACTTTCGTATGTGATACCTATGTAGATAACATAGGTGTTCATACAATTTAACCTAAACGAAGAGATGCCTTGAGCTAAAATAGATGCAAACAATAGCAAAGCGTTTATTGATAGATGGGTCTAATTTAGATGATATTATTAAGAACCATAAGTTAAAACGACGTACGTAGAGGACGTATGAGTAATGAAAAAAAAACACATTAGCATGAGAACGGGTAGACAAAAGAATATCTAATGCAGGATTAAATGCCCTTCAACGTTTACATATGAAGTACAATTTTCGATATTGGGAGTTAAAGTGTACCCTGCATTTTCCACCCCCAACTACTTAATCACAACTCCACCGGGGTGGGGGAACACTGAAAAAAATGATTGGTTAACAGTAACCAACATTTGGCTACTAGTAGATGCTAATCTTGTGACTTGCGAACTTCTGGTAATCAGTACTAGTTTTGTTACTCATCATAACCAGAAGATTGTTTTTATTTAACTAAAATTGAATTCCCTAATCGAAACCTTCAACTAAAATAACTAGTTTGGTTGTTCCTTTTTTTAGTAAAACCTAGGATAATCGTATGGGACAACAACTGAAGCTCGTGTAGGAATCAAATCAGATTTGATTATTACTTTGTTTTATCCTACTGGCCTAAAGTAACGAAAAATATGATACAAACCATGACAATTTTATTATTTAAAAGCAACAATTTACATCGAGTATAGAGCAACAAATATATTTATGCTCAACAAGCTCTCGGTGCATATTACGTGCATCTAATACCTGCATACTATACCTACATGTAGTTAGCCCACCTATATTGCATATGCAATGATTTCCTACATCGTAAATAAAATATTATCGTTGTCCTGACGACACTATTACTATGGCTGACGAACTATAGGTTTTTTCTTTGAATTTTGTTCCAATTTTTTGGTAAAACATGGAATTCACAAGTGCTATAAGATTCAGCGATGAGCTCCAACCGATTTTAATTAATGAATACAATGCATAACTAATAAAGCGCTGAGCGAACGTGAAGCTGGAAAATTGAGTAGTCCCTATAAAGAATACGCTTCGCAGAAACATGACTGATTTACTGCTTTGCTTTTGTAGAGTTCGCAGAATATTTGTCTCAAAATTATGCTCAATTTTAATATACACGACTGCCGACCGACCATATAATTTTATTAGGTACAGGACTTTCTCATTCATCATCATACTCACGTAAGTTGATTAACGTAATCAACCATGTAAAAAAGGGATTTTTGTTCTTTTAAATAAATAAAAAACATTTATTCATAATTAATAATCAATAGTGCTGAAGTTTAAATGGTTCACTTAAATTCTTATTTAACTATGTTTTTTGTTTTGTAACCGTGCCTTTGATGTAGTGCATTTTGAGAATAAATGTATTTTCTTTCTATCTCAAAACAACGAAGTTTACGAATTTCAAAAATCTAGCAGGTTGAAAGTAATTTTTTACTTGAATTCAGATCTCTAGACGTAGTTATTTAAATGGTACGTTTTTTTTAATTCAACTATGGTTATTATTTCTCTTAGCAATAAATTCACTCGGCTAGTAAAATATTCACTAAAACTTAACCCAAATATCGAGGAAAAGCCGATTTTAGTAATGCTTTCAAAACTTTGGATGTAGAATAATTGATCTTACTCGTAGTTAGAAGTTGTGACGTCTGTATACGAATGATTGGCAGCCATTTAGAAGTTAGGGAAACTTCTTCGGTTACTTTACTATTATTACAGGTATTATTAGTAATAATATGGAGAAGGAAATGTTAAAATATTCCTTATTGTTTTAGGTGTCAAGTTTAGCTGCTTGTTCATAAATCACGTCTGGTATAAAACATTGCGGAATCATTGTTGCAAATTAATTAATTACTTTTAACAAATGTATTTTCTTCCTATTACCACATCAACTGCTAGACGCCTATAATTGGCATCCATATAATAAAGTGTAGTCTTAAGATTCCACATTGTATATAATATAAATATGGCTTGCTGTTGGTGTACCTTTATAAATAAATAAAGACGGCTTTGGATTAGGGGTATTTGCCTACGAGCCGTTTGTTTGTACCTACATCAATATCTATTAACGTGCTCATATAAATGTCGCTGTCTACATTTAACATTTTGTTACCAATAGGTTTTGTGGCTTCACTGAAACCTTGCTGATAATTAAATTAATTAAATTGCCTGCCTAAAATTACTACCCACATTTTAGTAGACACTTTGTTTGGAAATAGGTACCGCAATCAACCTGTGTTTAATACGCTACCTAACCCTTTTGCCCTTTTTATTCACGACATTTTCACAATTAATGAGCCATCCACAATATCCATAACACTTAAAGACGTAAATCAGCATTGTCTCCTTGTGACTCTTATATTAAAGTCATAAAGTTCAAACTCTAACTAGGAATAGCGTGGGTAGCAAATGCGTCGGAACTTAACGTTCAAATTACATTTGCTAGGAAGGAGCTATATCAAGGACGATACCAACGCGTGTTCTTATTCACTATTTGCCATATGGAATGTATTAATGAGTGCTTTCAGGATAGTAACTCTGATGTAATAAGTATAGTATACAGGGCGTTAGTGTAAGCAGTCTTATCCTTTACGGGGCTGAATATGACCATGAATACTTACAACTTTTACTATGGAACCATGGTCGAAATCTATAAAAAAAACTGCTACCGTGGTGACAGATAGACAGTGGTACATAGATCCTAAGTACAAATAATATTGATTAAAATTTTTTAGGTTCTTATTACCAGTCTAAATTTCACAGGCACCAAGTCTCACTCAGCCATTGTCGAAAAATGAAATGCAGGTAATCATATTTTCGTCAAAGCAGCGCACATGGTGCTCACAAAATAATGGATGGCCCTGTAACCTTTGAAACTCTATCACGGCCTCCGAAACCACAAAGGAGAATGACCACGGACAGGATCGCTCGAAATCTAAGTTGTGTCATGACACGTTTTTTATTTTACCCCTTCCCTTTGCAAAAAAATAAATTTTAACATAGGTACGTCATTTTATTTTGAGTTCTAAACTGATCGGTGCCGTAATGTGTCACCAGCTTAGTAAGTACTTAATAAATAAATAAGTCTATAATCAAATGTAGGTCGGGGGATCGAACCTAGGACCCCAAGAGACGGCGACACCAATTCCGTCATACTCGCTTCTGGGCTACAAAGTCAGCAGTCGGAAATGATGAAATGAGAATTACGGCAAAATGCGGGCATCAAAAAGCCCAACGAACATACTTTAGATTAAGCTTTAATAGAATATGACACAAAATATTTGACAGCGATACTAACTCCCTTAGTCACTTGGTCATTCTCCTTTTTACCCTAGTCAAAAAATATCCAGGTTACAGTCGGGTAAAAAGACGTAACGATGTTACTTACTCCCTGTAAGTAACATCGTTACGTCTTTTTACCCGACTGCGTCAGAAGGAGTGTAATGTTTTTCAAAACAGTCTACATTTCCCTGCCATGATATCCACGTAGAATTTCCTCCATAAAATTACATAATTTATCCGAGTACTATGTGTGCTTACAAGTACTCGTATTTGTAACATCCATCTTTTCTTTTCAATGGGAGATCAGGACCCTAATATTTTCCCGATCATTTCTTCTTTTGTAAAGGCTCGAGTATGTACGCCTATAAAAGGAAAGATATAACGTAGGATGTAAAACTCCACAAAGGCTTTCTGGTTGAAAAATTGAAGGAACTAACTATTTGGATCAGTGTTCTGGCTACCAATAATCTTCTTTACTGTCAAATTGCCGAACATTTTCATGTTCATATTCCTACTATTTTGCAATCTTGTATTACTTATTGAAACTATTGAAAAGTCATTATTTATTTTCAAGTGACCGTTTAATTTTTGATCACCATTGGACCAATAGATTGATTAGTTACAAGGAGGTTTCGGTGTTTCAATTAATTTCTTGAAGGAATTGTTGAGGACTAAAATATTCAGAATATCGATATTACTATCGATAGTATTGCCGGTTGTCAATGGTATCGATACTATTGATAAAATCGATAGGGAAAAATTAGCAATACTATTGATGACGCCAATACTATCGACAGTATCGGTCACTAAACTATCGATAATATTGGCGTTATCAATAGTATTGCTTGAATTTTCCTATCGATACTATTTTCACGCAGCAATGCTATCGATAGACTATCAATACTATTGATTTGCTTTTACTATCGATAGTCTATCGATAGTGGACTATCGATAAGCAACACTATTGAGGATGATGCCGGAATGCCAAGATCGAATCAATTAATTTTGAACGTTCTACTTACAGCCCGCCTACGACCTATTTATGGGGCTATTATTGTGTGTGTTTTATGAAAGAATTATTTTAATGGACGGTAAATGGAACCAATCGTGAATTAACTTAATGTTTCGAAAAGGGGAAAATGATTGGAGTAAGTAAATAATCTACCAATTTAATTTCTTTACTGACCTGTTATTTTACCTCTTCAATAACTTATTTTCTTCTTTAAGCATTTCATAAAAAAATATTAATTCGTTTGTCTCACCCTGGCGCAATAAACATTACTATGAGATGAACTAAGATAGTAACAGTATTAGAAATTAAGTCGCAACGCTCACAAGAATTCACTACTCTTTCATTATCTCGAAGAGGAACTGGGAGTAAAAATGTGCGAATATGCATTTTTATTTTGTTTAATATATATTTATTTAAATTTACTTTAAAAATAAAGAAACGTTGTTAAGGAAGCAAACTCTCAGATGATAATCTTCGCTTACGCAAAAGTTGACCCGCATTACGTTGATAGCAAGTCGCAATCATACCGCATTCTTATCATAATCATATTTATATCATTCGCTCTGTAAATATAGATAAATAGATCTTACATATTAGCTCAATAATATGTCTTAGGTGTACGTAATAAGGGCGATACCTGGCAAAGTATAATTTCAACGGTAGAATAGTTTCTAGGTTTGCAGTACACCGTCGCATCTGCGTTGTTAAAAACGTCTGGGCCTCGGACAGTGATATAATTTACTTCTGAAATCTGAGACTGCTACCATATAATTTAGGCTTAAGTCTTGAGTGAAAACTTTTTTCAGTGCCAGTGTTTTAAAAATAATGTTTATTTTAACACCATAGGTTGCACGTACAAATATAAAAATGCACGCAAGTGTGCTTTCCATGTAAATGTTATTTAATCGACTATATACTTACCTCGCAGCCGTTCCATTTACCACATAGTAGATCGGCATTCAATGTTTTGACATAGTACATTTATAAATTAATTTGTCAAATCTAGATTTATTATAATACAAAATAAAAGATCATTAATATCTGGATGCCTAGTGACTTGTTCTCTCATGTATTATGCACAACACGTAATACATTATCCTATTGATTTTCGCATTAAAGCCAACCAGGTACACATATTATATAGTAAACAAACAGACATCGTAAATTAAGTACGGTGTAGTTTAACTTATAGTTTATAGTATCCGTGTTGTGTTTTAATTCCTCTTTTGCACTAACTAGCAAGGACTTTGACTATTTTGCTGTCAAAAAATTATTCCTTATTATTGCGATAAGTATATCGCGCTACTTTGAGTCAATGCGCATTTTAACTAAATAATTAATAAATTAATTAATTTAGGGTTTCCCTTACATATCGGTTGATATGTACTTTCCACATGGCATTCCCAATTAATGAACTTTTAAATAATAGTGAATGTGGTCATTGATATTGTGAGTGTAATCGGAATAGTTGAAAAAGATACACGAATTTAATTCATGAAAAAGACCAAAATTAAATAATACTCCATATCGTAAATTTATCACGACAATATTTAAATAAGTGACTTACCAAAGTAGTCTTCCACGCCGAAAATTAACCAAAGAGACATACGAGTAGTAAAAAAATTAACTTTGTGATAGTTTGTGTGATTATGCAAAATGGATTTAGTAAAGTTGGCGCTCGTACCGATAACATTGACAATCGGGCTCACCTTCCTGAACGTTAAAAAGTAAGTCATCTTTGTTGAGATGTTTGTTTAGTTAAGTTTTGCATAGAACCGCTAGGGGGTTAGTTGTAGGATGTATGGGAATGAGTCAGTGTTAATAGCGTTATTTACTTTCACAGAATTAAAGAATAATAGTTACTCGGCTCTCTTGGCTAAAAAAAAACAGGTACTATGCAATTAAGGAACCTTTGATTTGTTCGAAACCAAAAATATTTGATCGTTGATTGATTGATCTAGGAAATTGTTTATTGATATAATTTGTGGTCTTTGCAAACCCCGAAATACCTACGAGTATAAGTACTTACCTTAGATACAGTATTGAAAAAAGTGTACCTAATTGTGGTCACGATAAGTGTGGAAACGATTACAGTAACTTCTATGTTTGATGTGTCTTCGACAATCTGCAAAACTATTGTTTCTGTATTAAACCAAAAAATTAATATGCTATTTTCTTACAATATACCTTCTTGCTACGGACGTTGGTATTTTCCGATCTATAACCCTTAGCGTGCAACCTTATTGTGCACTATGTCTGCAATATTGCAGACTACTCTGTACTATTATTAAGAAAATGAACTGAAAGCGGATAACACAATTTCTTCTTCATCTTTTCGTGTCGACTCTGGCGTTATATTTTTGAGGAGCAATACTCGCCGACTGACAGAGCATTATCAGTAGCAAAGACCGTTTTAAAACGTTTATGAGTAGCCAAGGATGTGATTTCTGTATTCAAGACGTTTTAATTTAATTACCTGGTCTACAGAAGTTCTAAAATGCAATCACAGACAGCTTTCTACAGGATAACGTACCCTAAATAAAAAAATCCCTTTCTATACTAGAAATCAGCTTTCTTCTGAGGCAACCTTGACTGGTTGAATTTATCATTAAGTCAAACTGTAGATCCTGTTTTTAGAGAAACCAACGCCCGGGAGTATGGAGTGTGAGTACAAAATACTTTGAAATTATTTATTCTGCTAACATCGATCATTTCGTTGTCAAACAGGAACTCTTACAGTCGAAGAGGTGTACAAGGACAGAGACCAATTCGCGGGTCTGGTTCGCGAGGTGGCGGCGCCCGACGTCGGACGGATGGGAATCGAGATACTCTCGTTCACGATCAAGGACGTGTACGATGATGTCCAGTACCTGGCCAGTTTGGGGAAGGCGCAGACGGCGGTCGTCAAGCGGGACGCTGACGTTGGCGTCGCGCAGGCCAACAGGGACGCTGGGATTAGGGTATGTCGTCTCACTCTATCATTTTCTATATGAATTTCCAAAGGTCGGGACGAAAAATTAAGCCATCAAGCGAGGTTTCATTCCTGCCATGCAACTTTTTTTACTTTTGTCTGCTGGACCTGAAGACCCTCAGAATCTGCAAAGGACTAGACGACCCAAAGAAATTTTAAGCTTGATTTTGGGAGTTGTAAGGTTTACTAAGAGATTACAGCTCCAAAAGCTATTGATGATTCGAGGTCCTGTCGGTTTTGATCAATGACGTGTAGGTACGTATTATAGTGTCTCTTTTAACATAGACAATTAAAAGGTCTAAACCAACTTAGAGAGCAACATTAGCCATCAAGCAAGGTGATATTCTTACCAGGTATTATTACTTTACACTCCCGTCAGTTGGAAATTGGATACGGGACTTTAAGACCGTCAGCAGTGGCTAAATTTTTAAAATGGCGCCCGCAAATAAATTTGGTTTTTAATTTAGGTATTACTTGTTTATTAGGTATTTAGGTATTATTTGTTTATTAGGTATTACTTGTTTTATGAATATTCCATTAGGGTTACTAATAAAGTATCTACTTGTTGTAGGAAGCGGAGTGCGAGAAGACCGCGATGGACGTGAAGTACTCCATGGACACGAGGATTGAGGACAACACGAGGATGTTCAAACTGCAGAAGGCGCAGTTCGACCAAGAAGTCAACACAGCGGTAAGCAACCTCAAAATTTAGGTTTTTGCATAGCAAATGCTTAGCACTGGTTCACACTGGCTGGATTTATATTGGAATTTACTATTCATCTTGTACATTGTAGATGATAGCTAAATGAAAAATGAATCGTTTATTTCTCAGAAAAGTCGAGTTACATTACAAAACCTTTTAAGTACAGTGAAATACTTTTGCCAGGACTCGATTCTAATAATCCTACTCACTTCTAAGCTCCTAAATCGTTCTCCTATACCGTTATCCTAGTCGTCATAGCACAAGCTCACGCTTAGTTTGTGTCTAGGTGATTGGTGTGTTGGATAAAACAATTTATTTATTTATTTGTCCCTTAAAAACCCAACCTATTCTATGTGGTAATTAGACTGAGAGCAACAGCAACCTTGTCTCAGGAAGAGACAACAAAGCATTAATCAAATAATTAACCTAATTACATTGTGGCAATCTTTTTGATTCTTTCTTTTTGTTTTCAGAAAGCCGAAGCCGCCCTAGCTTACGAATTGCAGGCCGCTAAGATAAAACAGAAAATCCGAAACGAAGAAATCCAAATCGAGGTTGTTGAACGACGCAAGCAGATTGAGGTAGGTCGAGAGTCGAGGGTAGATTAAACAGTCTCTGTAATCCCCGGGGAGCAGCTCAATAAATATTAAATTGCAACAGTTGAGTTGGTTTCTGATATTCATCTGAATCTTTCAAGAAGATTAAAATGATAACTGTGCCTTTTTTCCATAAACGACTAAGGGTGGGGTTTTTACCTATTATAAAATAAATTAAATTAAAAATTCATAAAATTCATTTATTTCTGTACATAGGCTCGCAAGGAGCACTTATACACGTCCCAACATAAAATAGAACCCTACCACTGCTTCGGGACAATTGTTGGCTAGTGCTGAGAAGAAGCAGCAAAGAAACTCAGTCACTATTGTCATAGCCTCTTTTCAAAGTTTTACAAGATTTGTGTTCCTTAAAACTATTCCATACATTTTTATTATTGTCATTTAAAAATTCATCTATTTTGTAATATCCTTTAGACATTAGAATACATTTAACAGTTGTTTTAAATTTATGTATAGGTAATTCAGCAATATGATCGGGTAGCTTATTGAAAAGTTTTATACATCTCCCCAAAAATGAATTACCAACCTTTTGAATCCTATAGTTTGGAACGGCTAGTTTATTTTTATTTCTTGTATTATAGTTATGCGCGTCGCTCTTTTTTGAAAATAAATGCAAGTTTTTGCGGACATAAATCAGATTTTCATAAAAATACTGGGAAGCTAGTGTTAATATTTTAACTTCTTTAAATATTTCTCTTAGTGAATCCTGAGGTTTGAGGTTGTAAATTGCTCGCACAGCTCGCTTCTGCAGTACAAATATTGTTTCTATATCTGCAGCAGATCCCTATAATAACAAACCGTAAGACATCAAACTGTGGAAATAACTAAAATATACTAATCTTGCCGTTTCAATATCAGTCAGAAGCCTTATCTTTCTTACCGCGAAAGCAGCTGAACTAAGTCTTCCTGACAAGGTCTCGATATGAGGACCCCACTGAAGTTTCGAGTCTAGAGAATTCCTAGGAATGTTGTGGAGCTTGAAGTATCAATTAGTTCGTCTTTTACTTTAACATATGTTGAGACTTGCCGAACATTTGGCATCGTGAATTTAACACATTTCGTTTTATTTGCGTTAAGTAACAAGTTATTAGCTGTAAACCAATGTAATATTTGTGAAAGGGTACTATTTACATCGTCAAAATTATTTTTACCCCTAGGGGTCTTAAATAATAGTGACGTATCATCAGCAAACAATACTATCTCACAAAGACCCTCGACAAAGTATGGAAGGTCATTTATATAGATAAAAAATAAAAGAGGTCCTAATATCGAACCCTGTGGCACACCCATAGTAAGAAGTGCCCCGGAAGACTCAGCTCCATTAACATAAACTTTTTGCGTTCTACTAGTAAGGTACGAATCAAATAAATTTAATGTATTTATTGAGGCACCATAATGATGTAATTTTTTCAGTAAAGTCGAGTGATCTACACAATCAAAAGCTTTAGAAAGATCGCAAAAGACACCTATAGCATCTTGTTTATTATCATAAGCATCAAATACATGTTTCAAGAGAGCAACTCCTGCATCAGTAGTATTTCTACCTTTCGTAAATCCGAACTGATTACTATGTAATAGTTTATTTGATCTAAAGTGATATAAAAGTTGATTAAATATAAGCTTTTCAAAAATTTTACTTAATACAGGTAAGATAGATATTGGTCGAAAATTGGAGGGGTCACTTTTCTCACCAGATTTGAATAAGGGAACTATTTTGCTGAATTTCATTAAATTAGGAAACTGTCCTTCGTCGATGTTCGATATATGTTTATGATTATAGCTGTAACACCATTAGTGGTGTATATGTCGCAGGGATTTTGTCAAAGACGTGATATTATAATTTCACTAGTGAAATTATAATTACACTGATTGACTGATGACGACTGATTCGTATAATTTTACAGGCTCTTTTCAGTGATATTGTAATTTCACTGGGCTGCAATAGTGATATTATAATAAATCTAGGTTTATTATGAGTTGAGTTTGTGGTGGGAGCCATGCGTGTTCTGATTGGTCAATTGAGTTAATCAGTCGCAATACACATTTATAAACATTGGAGCGTGCCTTTTTAAATATCAGTTCATTACATATTTTTGGTGTTTTTATAAGGTATTTAGTTGATCATTCTAGTCAATATCAATATCTTCAAAATTAGTGATCGTGAGCATACCGTGAAAGTTGGCGCCGTCTTGGAGAGGCCTATGTCCAGCAGTGGACTGCAATAGGCTGATATGATGAGTATTTGTTAGTAAAGTTTGTTGGTAAAGAAAATAGACCAATCAGCGATCGCTTTGATAATCTAACGGCTTTCTTAAACCAGTATTATTGTTAAAATGTCACTGTCTTACAATGCCACTGTATCGGTCTAGTGAAATTATAATGGCACTGAAACTAGCCAGTTAAATTGTAAGTAATGCAAACGATTGACAATAAATCAGTTTAATTATAATGTCACTAGTGAAATTATAATATCACGGATTTTATAATATCCCTGCGACATATACACGCTGTTAGTTTGCATCCTTGCCATATTTACAGAGGTAACAATATTACGGACACTGAACTCAAATCATTAAAAAAATAGTGACCTAAAATTTTGATTTTTAATCTTGATTATTTAATTTTATCGACAATCTGTTACGCACACCAATAACGATCGTAGCACATACACATCACTGTTGGCTGTTCATCGGCACAAAAGAGCCGCGGCGATTGCGCTCTCTTTCTAACATCATAAACGCCGCCCCTTCTTCTTCTTCTTTTTTTTTCCTTCTTTTTTTGCCCTTCTTTCATCTCTGTGAATATGGCAAGGATGCAAAGTAACACCGTATTTAAATGTCAAAAGTAAAACTTGCTTCCTGTAAAGTGTTGTAGACATCTTTCTAGCGTTTTGCATGAAGTAAGTAGTGGAACGTGTCAGAGGTATAAGGTTAAGTCTATATATGTAGCTTAATCACTATGTTACGCTCTACTACTTTATGCGATCAGGCGTAACTATTGCTTCTGTGATGAATATCGATTTTATTAATATCTATTGGTACGTCTTTTGCATTTTGTACCTGAGGAGGAGACCAACTTGTAAGAGGATGTCTGAATTACAACAGTCGTAATTTTAATTACAATAGTAGTAATTATAGTTTGGGTACTTCAGGTGTTGAACTCAAACCGGAAATCCTGGGTTCGATTCCCATGTGCTTGAGATTTAAAAGAATTTACGTAAGGAAACATAATTCTATACTGCGGAGCGGAACATTAAGCCATCATCGATTAGAAACCATATCGAACAGTAAAAATATCAACAGGGTTGACCAGCTTACACTGTAAAATGAAACTGTAAGCTTTATTTTTACAGGTGGAGCAACAAGAGATCCTGCGTCGTGAGGAGGAGCTGATGGCCCTAGTGCGCTTGCCGGCTGAAGCAGAGGCCTACCGTCTTCAGACAATTGCTGAGGGAAAACGGTAAAATTAACAAATCAGATATCTTGAATTCTATATTAGTTGTTCCTTTCATCCATCATCGTCAGAAAGACAGGGTTGCCTTTAAACATGCATGTTGAATGCAACGCTACTAAATATCACAATCCTGAATGAAAATACATGTTCTAACACCATACTTTTTATCGGATTCCTGCCTTAATGATCATAGGCCTGCCCCTGTACTCATGATTTTTAAACAAAGATCCAAATGAAAACGTCATTCATTAAAAGCGAGGACTTTATTGTTAGGTAAATACTGTTTAAAAGTTTCTCAAGAGAACTAATTTTCAACTTCTTTTTGCAGTACGCAAACAGTGGAAGGCGCGAAGGCTGATGCTGAACGCATCAAAGTGCTGGGTCTAGCCGAGGCTACGGCTATTGGAGACGTGGGCAAGGCTGACGCCGAGCGCATGTTAGCCAAGGCCAAGGTGTACAAGCAGTATGGAGACGCAGCTATCATGGCGCTGGTGCTAGAAGCTCTGCCTAAGGTAGGAACTGGGGGTTTTCTTTAAGTATCATAAGGACGTCCTGGGATAAGCTTGAGCGGGTTGAAGACGAGCTTAGGTTGCTAAGGCCAAGATCTGCGAGCAGTACAGAGACGTTGAGAAAATAAGAACTGAAAACTTAACTAATACAGGTTTTGTAGCAATGAGGGAAGGCCACTGCAAGCAGACATTCTGTATTAAATATTTAAGTTCGACAAGAAGATGGTTCGGTCGATTGAAGCTTTTGTTATTAAAATAGCTTCCACAGTGGTAGTTCTATCAAACGCCGAGTTCATGTTTGGCATATTATAAAGCTTTTGACTACACTGTCAACTGCATAATTAAAGTATAACAAGCAATACGAAGGCCCCACTGTCGTAACCACCGTGGGCAACAGTGTCACGACAGTGGCAGTATTTTCAGTGGTGCATTTTTTACAAAACCTTATGACACTAACATGTCTTATGGCCAGTCATTAGTCGAGCGCATGATGTCCAAATCTTAAGAAACCCTTCACGTTTTGCCATCCTCATCGATAATGTACAGTTAGCAGCACGTCGGGATCTCCATGTGAATTGCCAAAACAGCTGTTATTACGTAAAGAATAGAGACTGTCTCAGTGACAAAGTGGGGTAGTCTGACTCGGACGTGCGGCCGTGTACAAGAAATTATTTGTAAAATGTCATCCGTTTCAGATCGCCGCCGAAGTGTCAGCCCCTCTCGCTCGCACAGACGAGATAGTGCTGGTCGGCGACTCGGGCGCGACGGGGGAGGTGGCGCGGCTGGCGGGGGGGATCCCGCCCGCCCTGAAGACCCTCACTGGGCTCGACCTGACCGCTGTGCTGAAGCGGCTGCACCCCACTGGTGAGAAAACTAAATAAGTATGTGGCGGAGATTTGTTTTAGATTTTGTTTGATGAATTGAATTGAAATATTTATTTACGGTAAACGAGAGTTTACATAATTATGGAAGTAAAAAAGGTATAAGTAAAAAAGAAATTCAACCTCATAAAGGTCTAAAGCGGTAACGGTA
This sequence comes from Pyrausta nigrata, assembly GCA_949316185.1. NCBI lineage: Eukaryota > Metazoa > Arthropoda > Insecta > Lepidoptera > Crambidae > Pyrausta > Pyrausta nigrata. Next base: position 10,970,744 of record OX438956.1, read on the forward strand.
AGCAACGTATCGATCGCAAACCGACTATTAAGCAACTAATGCTGGCCTACGTGCATCATCTACTTTAATCATTGACCTCTATTAAACAAGTAGGTACGCCGAACTAAAGGTTAGAGAGAGAAGAAATGGCAGATATTTTTTGTGCCTATCAAAGCGTCCCCACCGAGTGTCCAGGGAACTAAAATAGAGTAACTTACTTAAGTTTACAACTTTAATATAGTAAACAAGCTGTCTCATCGCGGTACTAATGTGGTAGCTGCATACATGTTATCGTCTTTTTTTCTTAACAAAGGCCATCTTACTTCTTTCAGAAGACTCCACCCTAGGAGCGACCACAAGCAAGAAGAAAGAAGTAGCGGCCTGCTAATCCCCCATCCCCCTCCCACTCGCAGAACGCTTGTGCCATACATATTATCTGTCTCGCTTCTCCACAATATTTCATATGGAAGTAAGCAAAGGTGGGAGATCTTTTGTTCTGATACGTATTGTTAGATGAGATATTCAAGTACGGTAGCTAAATTCGGGATGTTCAGTATCGATATTTTTTTACAAATTTTTATAGTGTTTAGAATCTCCGTGTTCAAATTGATAAAGAAAAGTACTACGAATGTGGTCGGTAAACCTTATTTTTGTTTGAAAAATTGAAACTCCTGCGCTCGGTTTCCATATTTAAAAAAGCGATCGGTTGTCACGTATCTCTATAATACTATGCTAAATCTATTTTGTAAAGAATGCGATAAATTCCCTTACAGTGTTCAACTTCTAGCCTATTTTGGGGCTACATATTTAAAATCTCTTCCTAACAGACATGTTGACAATCCGTAAGCAAAACTCATTTTAAAAATATAGCAACCAGTATTATTAGTGAATGCTCTTCAAACAATTGGTCTTAATAACTGCTACCCAGATCGCTTACACATTTCCAAATATTTATGACGATTTTTTATAATCTGTGTATAATTTATATACAGGGTGGTCCATGCAATGACGTCAAGATTTTTTTTTTTAATTCCTCCCTCCTAGGGGTACCCAAAAATACCCCATGTATGTTCCCCGTTTTTTTTTTAGCTTTCGAGATACGATTTTTTTTATGCTTTCATCGAAAATTTCGCTAGTGTTTACATAAAAAAAATTACATAAAAAAACTGATCAAATTTTTATGTTTTTTTTAAACCTAATTCTCGTGAAGTGTTCTTTCACATGCATAAGAATCAACTGCCTAACATTGCTGCATGTTGTAACAATTTTGATCCAAAGTTAATAAATTACGTTTCTGCGAGCTAGAGTAAAATTTTCAAATTCAAATTTAAAAAAAAAACAAGAAGGTTGCAAAGATTCTAATAAATTTTAAAAACTTATCTATTTTCTAAGCTTTCCAAAAAATACAAAAAAGTGGTAGGTAAAGGGGCCATTATTTCCTGTAATCGGGCTTCAAACGTAGTGGATTCACTCCACGACGTTTGAATAAAAATTATTATTATTACCACCAAGATGGGTTTTCAGTAATTTGGAGCAATCACCTATTTAAAATTATGAAATTCAAGTTCCTCAATTGAAGTTACTTAATTGGCCAAATTTTCACCCCACTACGTTTGAAGCCCGATTACAGGAAATAATGGCCCCTTTACCTACCACTTTTTTGTACTTTTTGAAAAGCTTAGAGACTAGAGAAGTTTTTAAAATTTATTAGAATCTTTGCAACCTTCTTGTTTTTTTTTTAAATTTGAATTTGAAAATGTAACTCTAGAAACGTAATTTATTAACTTTGGATCAAAATTGTTACAACATGCAGCAATGTTAGGCAGTTAATTCTTATGCATGTAAAGGACACTTCACGAGAATTAGGTTTAAAAAAAAATAAAAAAACCGATCAGTTTTTTTATGTTTTTTTTTATGTAAACACTAGCGAAATTTTCGATGAAAGCATAAAAAAAATCGTATCTCGAAAACTAAAAAAAATCGGGGAACATACATGGGGTATTTGTGGGTACCCCTAGGAGGGAGGAATTCAAAAAAAATATCTTGACGTCATTGCATGGACCACCCTGTATTTTCTTACATTTTTATCATTGCAAGTACCTATTCTTCAATTTCTTTTAAGTAACGTTAAGAACAAAAGCATTGCCTCAAATAATAGTACATATTTTTAATTATATTTCAGTACAAACTAGCTTATAGTTTGCTGCATTTATTTTTACAGTCAATTTCAGATTAATTAATATATACAGTTTTCAACGTGATAGTAATCGTAATATGTTAAATGTAATAAACTTAATATATTAAACATAATAGATGCATAGAATCTGAAACATAAATACCTATTATTCATTCTTCTTTATATTAGTAACTTGAAAGTCTGTATTTAACTCAATATTATTTTAGTTGTATTAACTAGAAAACTATACTCCTTTTATAGGAAATACAAAGCAAATGGTACTTTATAAGTGAATTATGTATTCTCTGTACAACTGTAGGGTGTGTATTGATATTTTTCAATAAATGTATTTTAAAGTACAACTGTGCTAGCGTAAGTTAGATTTTGTACAACTGTTTAGACCTATCCTAGACAACTGAAGTGTTCTATGTCGAGGCACTGCCTTTTTGAAGTACTTTGTTCGTAGATTTATTTCGTGTGGTAGTACAAACCAGTCGTTTTATGTAAGTAAACACATTTCGTAATTGTTCCTCTAAAGAGGCAGATATCCGCATTATGAAATGTGTGAAAACCTCCTCGTTATCCCGTCATAGCATTACTTGCATATACGATATCAATCAAATGCGGCTAGACTACATTCCCGTACATATAAATTCCCAAATAAGCATATTATAAAAAGCCTAGAAAAAAGCAATTAGGGTTACAAAAATGCAGGAATATCGTATCGTATTCGTAGACATATGTAACACTATAATATAATACTAATATCAAGTACAAGCGACCCACGCCGGCTTCGCATGGGTATTAACATTTTTCAAATAGCCTATGTCACTCGAAAAGTCTATCTTTCTACTAGTGAAAGATTTTTCTAAATTGGTTCAGAAGCTCCAGAGATAACTTCCTGCAAACAAACTCACAAACTTTACCTCTTTATAATATTAGTACATACTCTTATATAAATATTTTGACTGCGATTGTACTAAGTGTGAAGTGGAGTGTTTAATGTACGTTTTGCCCAAAAATTAGTGTTTTCGATAATGGAATCTTAAATACATTTTTCTTTAGTTAGACACTTAATTATCAATAATTTTCTGATTACGAGTATAAGTAATACAATTTTTACCACCTGACATTTTGTTAAATATCCAATACTTTATGGTTGTTTATTTCAATAATCGTTATTTTGTATGTGTGCATTATAAAAATAAATGTTTATTTTTCAGTAATATTGTATATAATTTTTATTATTATAATACTAACACTATGCTAGGCTATATAATATGTATTTATTTATAACATTTTATCTATTACAAGTTCTACAACTTTTTCAAACTCCGTTACTTTGATGATTTGGATTGTATAGTTCTCCTCGTATGTTCGTCTTCATCAACTGAAAATTGAAATATTAGTAAGTCTGAGAATATAAATATAAATTAATAAATATTCGACAACATCACATACATTGCTCTGATCCTAAAGTAAGTAGCTAAAGCACTTGTGCTACGGAAATCAGATACTACGGTGGGGTCACAACACCCAGACTCAAGACAATAAAGAAAATAGGGATTTCTATATTGACCTGACCGGGGATCGAACCCGGAACTTCTAAAATGGCGACACCTTGAAAACCGGCGTACGAGCCACTCAGCCACGGGGATCGTCGAACCGAATATACTCGCATTAGAAAGATATATAACGTAGTTCTACTGTATTACCAAAGTGTGTTTAGTTTCATACCTCAACTTTTTGTTCGTAACTGAGTTCTGTCTTAGAGAGAACATAGGAGAGCTTGGCCCACACAGCCTCGGAGGTCATGTCGAACGCAGGAACAACGCCACACTCGATCAAAAGCTGCGTAAAAACAAATTATATGTAATCCCACGATTTACAGATTCATCGAGTATTGCTGATCAGTGCTTTATTTTTTATTTTATTTAATTACAAGATTCATAGCTCTAGTACAGTATATGTAAAGTCAAAGTATTAGATCCCACTGCTGGGAAAAGGCCTCACCTCAACTATGAGGAGGTACGAGCCATACTCCACCACGCGGGCTCAGTGCGGATTGGTGGAGGGGTGTATGTAAGGCAAGTGACAAACCTTACTGTCAGAAGTTATCAAGCCGCCCTAGGGCCTCTGACTAGGCTTAACGACTAATACCACAGATATTAGCCGGGACCAACTGCTTAACGTGCCTTCCGAAGCACGGAGATGCTTGTTATGGACGTCACTTAAATGATCGGAATGTCACCCATCCAATCACGACCGCGCTGTGGGTTGCGTAACTTTGGTATCACTACCAAAGCGCTGCCGCCACTGCGCCACAAGCACCTCAATACACTCACAGTATATGTGATTAAACTTAAAAACTTTACCTACAGCCGATAGCGAATCTACATTAACTTACGAAGCCAAAATGCTGATTAGTATTTTAGATTGTCTTTTCATCGCTTGAAGCAACTTTAAAATAGGATAGTGGAGGAGGTTATCAATTCTCGTTTGCAATTTTTAAAGCTGTTCCTCTGCTTTTATATTGCACTTACCTAATTTAAATCAAATTTTCATTTAAATCTAAATTAACTCGCCTTTAAGGGGTAAAAAAAGAACTCTTAGCTTATAGGTATCTATGCCAACTGCACAACAACACTACGAGTACAAAGTAGGTACCATTCCATGACTGTTCTAGGGCAGTATCATTTGATGTGTTTAAGCAAGGTCTTTGACGACCGTTTTAGCACCGTAGCACTGTTCCGTCAAAGTTGACACTATACACTTTGAATTCTGACTCCTCTAATTAAGGTCGAAAATCAAATGATAGCACGGCACGGTCACAATATGTACGAAGTAAAGGACCTTAATGCTAAAAAACAAATGGATTACCAATCCAGTTTCGTAAAGGGGCTTCCCTAACACAGTCCCGTTGATGCATTGCGTGACGTTTACTACGAGCACCTTGTTCTTCACTGCCCGCTCGATTTCCTTGTATATCTCCTTTCGCTTGATCGGTATGTTGCCATTGCCGTATGTTTCTAATACTAAGCCTGGAAAAAATACGTTACTACAATCAACTTCGTTTTATAGTTTGTATTTGTACTTTGTAGATAAACTTAGAATTGGGTCAACAAATCAAGTATTAAACTGACAGCATTATAGTAACACTCGGTATCTAAGTTCCTAAGGGTCGAGTTCACCAACACATGTTTAATTTTTAAACAGCTGGTTCAACAGGGATATTTTGTTTAGAAATTCTGTCAGTCAAATAAACCGTCAATTGATTTTGCCGGCGTTAAAAATTGGTAAACTCGGTTCGTGGCCGGTAAGTCCACACGGCCGCACGTCAGACTACCCCAATTTGACCTTGAGACCGCCTCTATTCCCGACGTAATAAAAGCTGTTTTTCTAGTTCACATGGCCAACCTGACGTGCTGCTAACCGTCCAAACAACAAACGAATTCAATAAATTAATTGCATCTGATAAATAAATTCTATCAACTTTTTACCTTCCATTCCTTCTGCAGCAGCCCTAATAATCTCTGCTGTGATTGTAGGTGCCACTTTTAATACATAGACCTTCCTCGACAGCGTGTCATGTATTCTGCATTCGTCGGGTACGGAGCCGGGCGGATGGATCAGCATCTTGGGGTCTACCTCCAGGGTCGTCTTGGCTTCTAGTAGAGGAGGGTAGTTGGGCGTGTCGAAAGCGTATATCCGCGTGTTGGATACTTTCTTTACCCTGTAATTTAAAAAATAGATTCAAGCAAATTTTTGTGAAAACGAAAAATTATTGTTTGCCTTCATCAATCGGTAAAACGGCAGTCCGACATGACCATAGAGAGATCACGCGCAGGACCAACGACTTAACGTGCTTTCAGAGGCACGGGGATGTTAACACCACCTAATTACTGACTCCGGAGCTGGGTCTGGGTTATTTCAAGACAAAAAAACCAAACACTCTCGACCCGACCCGGGATTCAAACCCGGGACCTCGTGGATAGTACCCAGCGTGCTGACCACTAGACCAACAAGACCGTCAACATCATATAATGACATTATTAACCGAGTTTCAATCTTGCGCTGCTACTTTTCAGCACTATAGCCCAAAATAAAGTTGTCCCGAAGCAGGTAGGGCCAATATTGGGACGTTTTAAAGTGCTCCTTGTTGAGTCATTCGTAAGCAATATAAATAAAATGTTAACTTGAGCTAAATGAAACAAAAAAGTATTGTCAAAACAAATGGACAGTTTTATAGTTTGTACTCGGTTTAATTTCTTCGTGACGCATAAAAATTTTTTGACTAACACAACGGCTGATTATAAAATGAGCTCACGAAAAGTCTGTGAATGCAAACTATTGGAATACGTGTAGGTAATGCAGTGCTTTGAGACCCACTTGTGCACGTCCCGATTAGCCAATTTGGATTTGTTCAAGGCCAATTATCTGAGTTGCAAGTCCACTAGCGCCAGCTAGGTAATCCGGACTGAAGCAAGTGGAATTTCCGGATAAGCTAATCTAGACTTCTGTAAGTGGGCTTTCAACTCAGATAATAAGCTAATTATACTCAGTTAATTGAAAAAGTCCGGTTTAACTAATCCGGACGTGCGCAAGTAGGCCTAAGACTGTTATTTTTAACTGACTATTGATAAATCAAACGTCACAGGTGATTGTTGATTGAAACCACGTAATTAAGTACTCGTTAATGTTGGAACTAACCTGGTTCCTCTGAATAGCTTGGCGCCGAAGAAGACGGTGACCTCCGGGATGTGCTGCGTGGCTGCGATGAGCAGAGCACACAAGAAGTTGTTGTTTCCATCGCTACGTGGCTGGAATATTGGCACCTGCAAGGCATAATGCAGGTTTGTGTATGTTAGCACGAGTACCTATTTAAGACGCTATACTGATGGACACGCCCACCTGCGAGGGTACCTAATAAAAAAAGATGGCGCTATTACTGATCGCGCGTGAAAAGAGAGATGCCATCATCATACTAGATCTACTTATTCTTGTCAACATAACATGTAAAATTAATTAAACAGTATTTCATGAATGAAAATTGTAGATTACAAGCAAAATGCTTCTATATTATCCTGGATATTAGTAATATACACGTATTTGAGAAGTTTCCTATTAAATATCTAATATGGTTTAAAAATAATAACAAAATGTCTTAAAACTAAGAGGCATTTTCGAAAATAAAATGTATCGAGGCAAAATCTTTCAATAGTGTTTTAGGTTCATGACATACCTAGATAAAGGTATGAAAAAAAACATATAATTATCTGACTTTTAGATCCGTCCGATTTTCCATTAGCTTATAGGTAAAATCGAAAAAAAAGAGTTTTTTTGACATACCTATCACCCTTATTCAGTGTATTTAAAAAAAGTAAGGAGTTCAAGTGAGGTGAGTTGTTGTGAGGTGAGGTGAGGATGAGTGAGTTCAGTGAGGGTTATGTTTTTGCGGGAGGAAAAGGGAGATCTATCAAAGTACTTACATTATGGCCTAATTAGCACATATTATTACAAGTAATATCAAGTAATTCATTACAAGTAAGTCAGCATAATTTAAGAAATAAGGATAAATTACAACTTACGAGTGCGCGCACGAACTATGGAAATAAAACGATATTGTTTGAGGGAGTGCAGCTGTACAATAAATTACCAAATGATATAAAAAATGTGAAAGTTTGACTATGTACCAGGCTAAATTAAGAGAATTTGTAAGCACACTGTGATTTTGTATTACGTACTAGCGCTTTAGAGGCAATTATTGTTCAAATATTATATTTATAAACGTATCTCATTTTAAGTTAACTGATTTAGTTTTTATGAGAATAAATTCTTTAAACCTATTTTTTTTTTAAATACACACCAATTACCTAGCCCCAAACTAAGCGTGAGCTTGTGCTATGGTGACTAGAATAACAGATAGAAATACTTAAATACATATAAACATCCATGACTTAGGTACAAATGCTCGTGCTCATCACACAAACATTTGCCCCTTGCGGGATTCGAACCCGCAACCGCCTGGTTTAGAAGTCCGGTGCGCAAACGACTACACCAAGACGGTCGTCAATACTTGTATATTAAAATACAAACCTAATACTTGTATATTCTTATCATATAAAATAATGAAGGTCTGAAGTTCACGGGCTCTTAGGACACTAAGTAGTTTATCAGGCTCATTAGTTCGGAATGACCCTATTAGAACTAGATCAAAATAACATGTGTGTATTTCCCACTTCTATTATCTCTGGTCTTTTCCAAGTAGGTATACGAGTATTACAATAATACATTGGCCAGCGCTGTAATGCCAAGGCATAGAGTGCATACGCGCAAAAATAACCGAACTTATAGAGAACATTAAACATTTTTTTAAAGAAGTCCGCACCCGGGCGCATAACATAGGTACTTGTAGTACACCACTATTTCGTTGACTGTTTAGAGAGTATGCATTGAGGTCGTTCTGCAAATAGCAGTCTGAGGGAACTAGCACTTAGTTCAGAGGCCCGTCCGTGGCGTAAGTAGTCCGTATTTTCGGGTCTAGCCATCACGCTCGTTCGCGTTGTCATTCTGTCGTGAGTGAAAGGGACGGTTACATATGAAAATATGGACATCGTCAACCAGAGTTAGGCGGGCCCGTAGCTAAGTGGCAATTTATTCTCAAGCGAAATTCGCTGTCGCTAACAAAATGTATGAAACTGACATAAGCCATCGAAACATCACGTCACTTTTGCATACATATTTTGACATTTCGTTGGCGACAGCGAAGTTCACTCCAGAAAGATTTGGCTACGGGTCCAGTGGATGTACGCGTGGCATGTTCACATCACATCTTCACGATCAGCTAAGGAGCTATAGAAACATTAGGATCATAGTATACCCTACCTGGGCACCAGTAAGGACTACAGTCTTCCCAACAGTCTCCATCATGAAGGACAGGATGGAAGCGCCGTATGCCGTCGTGTCTGTCCCGTGGAGGACCACGAACCCATCGTAGTTGTGGTAGTATTTCTGGAACGAATTCACTTTGGTTACCTACAGATCATTCGAGAATAAATGACGAAATTATATAAAACAGAATATAACATTAGTTTTAGATACTCGACTTGGCTGTATGGAATACAAAATGGTAAGATTTAGCATTCTTTTCAGTTAGGTTAATCAACTCACTTTAATATCACGTGCCATTTTGATCCAGTCGTCCAAAGTAAAATCTGACGAGTCCTTGAGTTCTGCATATTCGAGAATTCTGTACAGCACTTTGAGGTCAGTGTCTTTCCCATCTAAACATACAAAGAGTTTTTTTTTGTAAGTTGACGATAGTTGACGGGTATATAAGGTATGTTGCTGCAAACTTTTAAATTAAAGTCAAAACTCTAAATGTTGTTATTATTTAATATAGTAAAGAGATCCAATTGATAGGATGGTCTTGGAAAATTAAACTATACAGTCGGTGGCACGCCAGCCAGGTTATTAAATTTTGAACTTCGTAAACAGGTGATATTATTATGTAGGGAATAATAATAATGTTCTCCTAGCCGATTTCGACTACGGCGGCCTATCTCAACAGAGGTTAGCCAACTGCGCAGGACATATTATAGTGCACAAGTGTGTGCGCAATACACAGGTGCACTCTCTGTTCCTTCACTCTTATAATTCGATGAGACGGCAGTCCGACATGACCGTAGAGAGATCAGGCGCAGGACCAACGGCTTAACGTGCTTTCCGAGGCAGGGGGGTGTTAACACCACCAACTTCCTGACTCTCGGAGCTGTGCCTGAGTAATTTCAAGACAGAAAAACCCAAACACTCTCGGCCCGACCTCGGATTCGAACCCGGGACCTCGTGGATAGTACCTAGCGTGTTGACCACTAGACCAACTAGGCAGTATGTAGGGAAATAGAGCCGGTCTCAAGGACAACATGTATATAATCCGACACGCGGCCGTGTGTACAAATGTATACTGACTTGGTAAGACGAGGTAATCTTCCTTCTGAGTTCCTTTGATATGACTGCTCCAATAATCGTTGTCGTGTAGCTGAGGCAGCCTCCTTATGACTTGCTCAATGTTTTTTTGCGGCACCAACACTGGAAGAAAATAGTATTACTGTAGAGTGCATCTACAAGCAAGAGTTTATAAAAACAAAAGACTAAAGCGGTGTTATTACAAAAAAATTAGACCAGGTTTGAAATGGGTCTAAATATTAGCCGACAACAGAGGAATGAATGACACATTCGTGACATAACCTAATAGAGAAGCGCTTTTCTAATTGGCTAGCTAATAGCTTAGTCCTGTCTTAAACCCGGTACTAAGTTTTTGGAGTAATGGGAAAGAAGTTATCTTTTTTAAACATAAATAACAGAAGTTAACCATTAATGATATGACATGACGTGAATCATATTTAGAACACTTTTTGGCTGGTCAAATGCCCAAACTACTCAACTGAACAATCACTATCCGATAGTGAAATCATGTTTCCGGTGACTTATCTCACCTTATAATCTTTGGGTATAGGAAATTCTTAATCACAGGAATTACAGGGCTTAGGGTGTTGGGGTGTTTGGCGCAAAAGTGCTTCATAAAATTGAAAATCAACATACACGTAGACAAGGTGCAATATATTCTAAAGCGAAGTTCGCTATTGCTTACAAAATAATATGAAAGAGCTGACCTAAGCCATCGAAATATCACGTGATTTATGCATAGGTTCATATTTTTGGACATTTCGATGGCGATAGCGAAGTTCGCTGTTCGCAAATTGAATCTTGTCTAAGAAATATACATATAGGTTAGGTTAGGTTAAGTTAGGTTTTTGTTTGCGGCCATTTGTTTTTGCGGCCGCCGACGAGGGCCGCTCTCTGGGTCCACAGTAGTGGTGGGCGGAACCCCCATCCCAGTCCAGCCGACACTGAAATATCTCGGTGTTGTGCTGGACAGCAAATGGGGGTTTCAGGCCCACTTCGAGAAGTTGGCGCCTCGATTGTTGGGGGCGGCGGGCGCTCTTGGGCGTCTGCTGCCCAACCTAGGAGGAGGTGACGGAGTCTGCCGTCGCCTATACCTCGGAGTGGTGCGGTCGATGGCCCTCTATGGGGCCCCGATCTGGGCGGGGTCCCTGAAGAATCGCCACCGGGCCCTCTTGCGTCAGGTGCAGAGGGTCCTGGCGATCAGGGCCATCAGGGGATACCGCACTATCTCCTACGAGGTGGCGTGCGCTCTCGCCGGGTCCCTTCCGTGGGACCTGGAGGCCGAGGTTCAGTCCTCGGTCTACTGGCGAGTAGCAGCGCACGCCCAGAGTCAGGGCTGCCGGCCCCCACCCGACACTGTAGTGCGGTGGCGCCAGGCGGCCCACGAGGTGGCTCTGGAAGAGTGGCGGCGGCGACTTGTGGAGGGACTCGGTGACTATCCTACCGAGTCCCGTCGCCGGGCAGTGGAGGCCGTCCATCCCGTCCTGTCTAGATGGGTTGGACGGAAACACGGGTCGGTTACTTTCCGGCTGACGCAGATCCTCTCGGGGCATGGATGCTTCGGGAGGTATCTGTGTGTAGTCGCCGGAAAGGAGCCGACCTTGAGATGCCACCATTGTGACTGTGTCGAAGACACGGCACAGCCCACAATGGTGGACTGCCCGGCGTGGGCGGAGCCGCGGGCGGAGTTGGCCGCGGCTCTCGGAGGCGGAGACCTCAGCTTACCGACCGTCGTGTCTAAGATGGTCGGAAGCGAGGGGTCTTGGGAGGCGGTGGCCCATTTCTGCGACGTGGTGATGTCGCAGAAAGAGGCCGCCGAACGGGACCGGGAAAGAGACCCGGCCTCCGTCCGCCTTCGGCGCCCGCGGGGCGCGCGCTCGGGCCGCGGTGCCAAAACGAGCGGCGCCCCGACGGGAGGGTCTCGGGCAGACGGTGTGGGGACACCTCTGCCCAATCACCAGGGACCCTCCTGAGAGACGGTGCACTGTACGCCCAGTGGGCCGTCTGGAGGGGGGGTGCTCCCTCCCTCCGTGGAGATCCGCCCTCTGAATTAGAGGGCGGAAGTTGCCGCTGGGAGGGTCGCGGGACTGTCGAGATACCGCGGCCCCTGCTGTCACAGCCAACACATGCGGCGGGCGTCGTCAGGTTTTAATGGGTATACCCGAGTCCGGGGGAGTCCCACACACGCCTCTCCGTTCCCCGACGGAGAGGTACGGTGCGTAAGGCATTTCCTGACGTAAAAAAAAAAAAAGTTAGGTTAGGTTAGTAGATAAAAATAAAAAAAAACTAACCTCCTTTTTCATTTTTCAGCATACCAAAAGTGCCTCCAGTGTAGATCGCGAGCACTCTTCTTGTTTCAGCCATGTTTTGTAATTATTTACTCAACAAAATTAATGAGTTGCTGCTGTGAAGATTTCGTATTCTCTGGCGATAAACGGTTGCATCACATATTTATATTAATGTAAGTTGTTCGTAATATGATCGCAATTATGTTATCAGTTTCGTGTGTAAGAAAATATACCTATCTTATACCTACTTGTGCCGTGCGCTTTATCAAGGGCTGTGTGGATTTCGTGATGGAACTATTCTATTTGCTATGGCATGGTGTAAAAATCATACAGTTTTCTAGTTTTATCTAGTGAATGTAACAGGTTTGATCTAATTCAAGTTCGATTCGAGTAGGTATTGCAGTTGTGTGGCCGGATAAAGTAAAAACTTTACATGGGTGTGTAGTCGACAAGGTGACCAACAAACGGACCCGCTTACATTTGTTAGTTATTTTTATTGAGCAGTTTTCCAATAGTTGATTCGCTAGATGACGTTGGGAGTCTTGGAGATTAGGTACTAAATAATATGTTGAGGCAGTGGATTATTATCCATACAATGTCAACTTTAACCGTGAATATCTACATTCGTTGCAATTTATGTTTGCTTGGCTTATTTTGGTCATGGGAAAGAAATAAACATTCAGTGTTATTATAAACACAGACTAGAGAAAAATTAACTTTATTCCAAGGCTTAAGTTCAGAGTAACTGAATCCAGTATTAATAAACATGGAGTAAGGAAGGAGTAAACTATTCTGAATCTACTCTCAGACTAAAAGTTAATCCTGGGCACTACATGGTTTGAAGATTGACTAAGCATAGAGTAGATATATATTTGAGATTTATTTCAATGCATAACCTTAACTTTCAACAACAAAAGATCTTTAATTTCAACGATTGAGTCATATGAAGTACCTACATAGCTAATCTCGCCCCCTTTTTTTTATTTGAAATGGGTTTGCTCTTGACTCTAGACTAAGCCAGACGTGGCACAGACAGAGTCGATGATGGAGCGAGCTCACCCAGAAGAAGCCTGTTCACTCTGAGTTTGAAGGTCTTTGGGTTGTAATCCGTTGGAAACACTGAAGCGGGTAGTGAGTTCCACAACTTAGCTGTGCGCATTATAAATGCCCCTCCGCCCGTTTTAAGCATTTCTCATTTTTAAAGGTATATGTTTTTCTTGCATTCACTTTCATCGTCTTCTAAATATTTTTTAGCCGATTTAGTTCTTGAGGTTTAACTATTCAACTGACTGATTAAATCTAAAAGTAAGAAAGAAAATAATTTTACTAGTAAATGGACATCACATCACAGCCCATTAAATTTAAAATAATGGATACAAATAATAATGGGCATTTTGGCCTATCAGCGGCCATCAATGAAACTGGTATCATTTGAAAGCTGAAAGCTTTTAGAACAAATATTGTTCAAGGAGTATGAAGAAATAACATTTAGAAAAAAAGTTATGAGGCAAAATACTATTTTAATGATTTAAAGAAAGGAAGGAAGAAAATACATTTATTAACAAATGGACCTCACATTACACACGAAAATACAAAAAAGGCACGAATACCAAACAAAGTAGGTATATAGTAAAATTACAATTTGCAACACCAGTCGGACTGCGCAGTTTTGCGCCTGACCTCACTCAGCTTAAGTCATGATGACGTCATGATAATCAATAAATAAACAAAATGGCGTCAGTACACAATGTTGACCTATCAAAAAATTTGGACTTCTGGCCCCTAAAAAGGTGATAGTCACTGTTTGGTGGTCTAATGCGGGTGTAACTCACCACAGCTTTTTACAAAACGGCATGAGCATTACTGCAGATGTGTACCTACTGTGAAGAACTGGAGACAGTGATGGAGAAGCTTGCACATCGGCAACCAGCTTTGGTCGTCCCCGCTGCTCCTTCACGACAACGCGCGACCCCATACTGCACAACAGACAGTCTCCAAGTGGCAATGGAATGAATCCAACGTAGGGAACGCGCGCGGAAGCGGCGCGGCAGCGGCGCGGTGGCGGGCTTCGCGCGACTCGTATCTACAGTATAGTTGCGTGGCACCGTGCACCGTGTGCAGGAATTCTTTAAGGGGCTGATTATGACCATCAATACAACTTTTTCTATGAAGTCAACACTGAAATATATTTTTTAGCTCTCCATACATTGTCACCGAGGTAGAAGAATTATTTGACTTTTTTAAAGATTTCAACCATGGTCCAAAAGTTGTAGATATTGGTAGTCATATTCAGACCCTTATAGGATAAGACTGCTTACACTAAAAGCCTGTTTACAGATTATTAGAAGGATAAGGAAATAATAAAATAAAAATAAAAAATATAGAAATATAGGTACATGTATTTAGAATTATTAATATCAATCGTTTACAATTTTCATAATTGCCCTGAATTTGAGGATGTCTAAATGAACTGTAATTATTTTGCAAACAAAATAATATCTCAAACGAATCTTGAGAATATAAAAGATTAACTCGTAAATCATTACATTCTTCATTAACATTAAGTAACATTACCTCTACTTTATTTATAAAGACATAATTAACAGATAACTAATGCGAAGTATTAAAATGTGGTGAAAAATAAATCGAGATATCGTATCTGAAGTTGTTTGATTCCGACAGTAACTAAAATGAATATTTAATTTTAAGTCATAATTTTAAGCATTTGCTGTGCAATTTAATGTTAATATTCACAAACTATACTACGTACCTACTTTACAACTTATTCTCATACTCTGCCAAATACTATTAACCTTAGTCCTTAAATCTAATCACGAGCCTTTGAAACTTATTAATGAACTTACTTGTTGATGATACAATTATTAACGACTAGGTATACGTACCTAAAGTGCGTTTTTCTTTGCGTGTCAAACATTATAAACAATCTTTTAACGACTTTAAATGCATATACTGGTGAAAAAAAATATTGCTAATAGCTATAAAAAGCTGCATATATTACACGATAAACTACCATATTAGGATGTAATTTTTGGGTCTATCTTATTTTTAAATGAATAATTTCGTCAAAAAGGAATGTCAAGATTGTTTACAATGTTGGACAAGCACTGAAAAACTGACTTTACACCCGTCCGCACGTCAAAATACCTCACTTTAACTACATGCACTATATTTGACTCGTCGACTGCCTCGTTGATCCACGAGGTCCCGGGTTTGAATCCCGGGTCCGGCCGAAAATGTTGGGTTTTTCTGTCTTGAAATAACTCAGACACAGCCCCGGAGTCAGGATATTGGTGGTGTTAACACCCCCGTGCCTCGGAAAGCACGTTAAGCCGTTGGTTCTGCGCCTGATCTCTCTACGGTCATGTCGGACTGCCGTCTCACCGAATTATGAGAGTGAAGGAACAGAGAGTGCACCTGTGTATTGCGCACACACTTGTGCACTGTAATATTTCTCGTGCAGTCGGCTAATCTGTGTTGAGATTGGCCACTGTAGTCGAAATTCGGCTAGGAGGACATTATTCGACTCGTTATAACGTCCGAAGATCAATGGTTATCTTATTTTGTAATTAATAAATCTTTATTCTATTTTAGTCAAACTTACGTGTAGATCGTGAAACTATTATTATACTCGTAGGTAGAAAATATAGCAACTTTTACCAATTTGTGTTAATTAGGTATAGTAGAAAATTAGCGGGAAACACGTTACCATTCTGGTCTTGTCTATTTACATGTTGTTTAGCATATATCCTAGCACCGGTATCAACAATAAACAACTTATTCCGTGAACATTTGCTGAATCGGGCTCCCCTTCAACTTCATCGGGCAAAGAGGGATCGGCCTCAATTTCAGATTCACCACCACCTTCAGTGGGAGGCTTAATCTCAGACTCACTCTCCCCTATTGGCAATGGGGGATCTGCATCATTCCCATCTGTCAAGTAATACCTACCCCATACCGCCAACGTATACAACTCTACATCTTTATTATTCAATGTCAAAGAATATACCGTTTTGCTTCCTTGTATGTCCTCAGTGTAAGAGTAATACTCCGATTCAAGAGGCATGATGGAGACGTCCAGAGAAACTGGGAAGTACCCAGAGTCTCTAGATGACACACTTTCGATTATTACTGGAGTGGGCAACGAAGCAACAATGCTGAGTTCTTCGAATATGGCTGTGGTATTAGCGTTGTATACGGAAAATCTGAAAATAAACAAATATTTACGTGTTAAAAATTTTCATTTTTCTAGTGTAAGTCTACACTAATATTAGAAAGAGGAAAGATTTGATTGTTTTTTTGTATCGAAGGAATATAGGCTTCGAAACTACTAAACCGATTAAAATGAAATTTGGTAAAATTTTTGATAAAAGATATGTCTATGTCACATAATTCGACAGATAAATAAACAAATTGAGGTTGTTCTGGCAATCTAGGAATATATAGTGGTTCCCCGCGACTTCGCCCGCAAGAGTTGGATTTTCAGTCAATCAGTTCAGTGGTTTAAGCGTCAAGAGGTAACAGACAGACAGACACACTTTCGCATTTATAATATTAATAGATGGATGTATTATTTGTATTAAAAAATCCACAAATACAGATATGTAAGACTTACAGCCAATGACGGATTGCTTTTTTGGACAACAGAAACTCAGAATTTTGGATGCAAGTACAGGGCAATCGATGTTGCTGTTACAGACACCATGCAAGAAGGCCATATCTAAGAGCGCCTGCCTATTCTCGAACGTCGTAAGATGATGATGCAGACACGATTCTTTGTAGTCATGGTTTGCCCGGAAGTCACGGAAGTCTAAATGTTTTATGAATTCATTTGAATACGTTCAAGTTGTTGAGAATAGGTTACGTATTGCGGGTTCCAAATAATGCAGCAATACTCACGTAGGCTTCTAACATATGAGTTGGAAAAAAATATATTCATTAGAGAAATCGTTTTCATGATACTGACCGTTTAGCACAAGTATCAATAGTGTCTCCGGTGCATGCTACCACAGAGCAGATCCTGGAACCTCCTGTGGCCATGCCGCTAAAACTACGGACGCCTGCAAATGCTGCAGCTCTGTACTTGTACGGCTGTAAAAGAAGACAACAACTAGTACATCGCCCATCATATTCATACATAAAAGCCTTAAAATCATAAAAGCGTCGAACACAAATCGCTCGTGCTATTTGCGCAAACATTTTCCCCTTGCTAGATTCGTATCTGCAACCGCCTATCATTCTAAGAGTGCGAACCACTACATCATCAGTCATGGGACTGAACGGACTTACGATCAGTAACGTTAATTAGGTACAGTATCATTCTCCTACGCAGGCCTCCTAAGTCTTATTGGGTTTTGAAATGAAACCGAAACTTACTTGAACTCCATAAGCGGGTTGATTCTCCTTCATATTAATCCTGAAGTTGCAGGTGACCTCCCTGTCGACCAGAGCAAACTCCTGGAATCCTGGCACTAACTGCCTGGTGACATGGGATGGGAAAGACGGATCGCTAATCAGCACCAGGCTATCATGGTCTGCAGGAGGGTCGTATATTGGTCCTGGGATGCTGGAATTTATCTGTAAATTACATTTAAATCAGCATCGAAAAAAAACAGAGGAACGGATTTTATCGACTCTTTCTACCATGGTCACTGTGCGGTTACCATTCACTTTAGAAGTTTTGGGACAGTTCAGAATACTATGAAATAGTTAATATTATGCTTTGTTTTGGTATACGTCTGAAGTAATTTAGTTAAGAATTCGTTGATTTAGAGAATCCTGTTTGAATTTTTTTTTCTGTGTTTACCTGTCCAGGTACTTTGGGGACCCTAGCAACGAGCAGTCTAGTAGTCGGGAGACCAGGCATGGTACTAGTCAAAGCTCCTGCCTTCCCGGAGAAAATACCTGAACCTGACAGAAAAAACATGTAATTATTTAAATTTTAACGCCGGCTCACTGGCGTAGCAAGCACTTGCAAAAATTCGTCGACTGACTAACGTCCTCCGTAGCTTAGTTGGTAAGAGCACTCGCCCGGATAGCGAAGGGACGTGGATTCGAGTCCCACCGGATGACACAGTCGATTAATTTTTGTAAGTGAAATTTGATTTAATTTCGTTAAAACTTGCAAAATAATTGTTTAAGTTATAAAAATATAACCAATTATTTAAATAAGCGGTTGAAGTGGAACAACACTAACCTCCACTTCCAACTTGAACTTGGTTCGCTCCAGAAGCGAAGAAGTTGATGTCCATTGCGAAAGCGTACGCCTGTTGGATTTGCACGGCTGGAAACATTATTTTATTAGGTTTCAAGTAGATTATCTCTATCGATATTTTTCATATTCTAAAAACACGAGTAGATACCCATATAGTCTTAGATTGCCGGTCTCCTGTCTATTACCATTATTTGCAGATTTGACTATAAGTAATATTATTGAACCATTTCAAGAGAGAAATATCAAGAAGCAAGTACCACTCAAGTAAGGCATCTCCGAGAACCACATAGTAGTAAAGATGACGTCAGTGATGTTCATCTTCTCGACGACCTGCAGCGCCGGCACTTGGAACATCAGATCAAAGCAGATGTAGTGGCCAAAGGTGACACCAAAATCTGTCTCGAACACGCCCAGGTCTGGACTCAGAGCAGGCGTCCGACTCCGCTCTCCGAATAAGTTGATTTTACGGTATCTGGCAAAATCATAACATAAGAGTGAAATGGTAGGAGAAAAAGGATACTTTATTGGCGCGATGCCTACAAACGGCAGGGTATAATTTTAGCTGTATTATCGACTATTTATAGGTACTTATACTTTTTTATTCCAGTTTAGCGAAATACCAGCTTGCTGTACAAGACATCTTGTTATCAGTTCATCAAATTAGAATCAGACAATTTGGCAAGACATATATGTGCATACTTTATTTTTAAGTATAACCTGTTAATACCATGTTCTTATGCAAATAAATTAAATCAGAAATTACAATATCTAAACAATAAATTCTATTGACATGATATTATATTTCACATTTCATTATAATCGAACTCGAGCTCGTAAAATTATAATCGAACTTTACTTACAGGTAAGGTCGTTTAATTATTAATTTTCTTTCATATTTCAAAAGGTTTAAAGTTGATAACTTTCATTCAATTTCGGTGGCGAGGCGGACTAGCCTAAATTATGGTAAAACAAAAACATTGTAAAACTTTTAAGTAATTTACCTGTCAATAACAGCTCCATTCCTATCGAATACGACGTTGGTGTTGAAAATATATTTCTTAGCTTCGGGGCAGTTCTCTCCAATGGCATTCTTTGTGCAGTCCACCACCTCTTCGGCATTAATCACCACGTAGATGGCGTGCTTCCGCGCAGCCGCTGATATACGTACCATGATCTGAAAAATTGGAACGTTGTTAAGTACGGATTACTTTCCTTTGGGCTATCTTTGAAAAAGGTCAGAAGGACCTTATTGCTAGGCGATAAGGTTCCAATGCCGTCGCTTCTGAAGACAGTAGTAATAGGGCTGAATAACAGGAGCAATATTTAGAGGTGCGTGCGTATTTGGTTTATCCTGTGCATTCTCAATGTCCTTAAACCTAATTTATTTCGCAAGTTCAATAAAGTTACCTCAGGGTACAAATCTGGATGCTGCGCGGGTACAGGGTAATCTATCAGATGTCCAGCGATAGGCACCTCCACCTGGTCCCCCCCTCTGCCCAGGGTCAACTCTGGAAACACGATGATGTCCGCATTCTGGAAAGATAAAGATAGTTCTAAGTGCAGTCTTATTAATGCACTTTGTAGGATGGATACGGGATTTAAACGACATTTCAGTTAATCAGAATGTGAGAGTGAAGGAACAGAGAATGCACCTATGTATTGCCCACATATTAATTGTCTACTATAAATTTAACCCTTGGATATCTCGGTCGAGATGGGCCATCGAAATTTGGTGGAATCTCTTGTCTCTCAAATCTCTTTTTGTGATACCCTGTATATCTTAACCTTTCGTAAATTCTTAAATTCTGGACAATAAATTAAATCAAAGAAGTGTAATTGTAATTAAGTCAAAAAATTTACTACAATGGATAAATAGATAACTCTTTATAGCACACCATAACAGAAAAATACAATAAGTACAACGATTTACACAGAAAAATTTACAATGTAGGTAGTCTTATCGCTATAAGCGATCGCTTCCAGACAACCTTTAGGTATAGGAAAATACTCATTGACAGGAAGGGGGAGTTTGGTGCAAAAATCATAGAATAAGTGTAATGATACAATTTATGGTGGCTACTGTATTTTCCCTGCCTTGTCAAAGTCTTAACCAAACTAGCGAGTCATATGATTTACTAGGTAGTAGTTCACCTGTAGTGCGGCATCCCGTATGTGGTTTTCGTAGTTCACCAGATTAGCGCTGGTGGTGGCCGCTGCCTGGTACTCTACCACCGCCGCTACGTAGCTATCGTCCGCAGGGGTAGAACGCTGACAATTTACATAATATTTTAGTTTTAACACAAAATTACTATACCTACTTAAACAATTAAACAAACGTCTTGATGCTGTAATCTGGAAAAGTGGCTCCTGTCTGACAGTATCGATAAACGGGTTAAATTAAAGAATCTTTATAAAAAAATTGCTTCCCAGAAAAAAACGTTACTTATTATTTCTACCTGTGTTTCTACCTACCTCTAAATAGGTAGTTCTAAATTGAATTACAAAATTGCAAGTAGGTAAAAGTTACTAGACATTCTGACAAAAAAATTAAACTGAACAGAAACAGAACTGAAACAGAATATTGACGTGAACACGTCCACGTCAATATTACGAGTACGTCGACTACGATAGGACTACGACAGGGCTTAGACGACTACGTACGCGGACACGCGGATGCTACGGCGCTACGGATGCCCCGGTTCGTTGTCCTTTTATTTGGCTAGTTATGTACAGACAGCAGCACTTCCTTTCTTTATTTGAACAACGAAAACACCTTTTTCACACTACCTACTCGGCTTTACTCGGCAATGTTCAATTACACATCAAGTAAACCTGACTCAAAGTGAGTCATAGCATCCCTAGGGGACGTAATGTTGTATGAAATTTCATTTCGCCCCTAGGGAGGCAAAGTGATTTCAATTTCGAATAAGAGTTCGTAGGCATGATCAAACTAGCCCGTCCGACACTAAAGAGAACATAATTGAAATTTGAACCTGGCAGCCAAGAATTTTAGCACGAATGGAATAAAAAAAAGCGCGCGCTTCTAAAAAAGAAATAAATAAAGAAAAAATACCTAGTAAGTTATGAAATAACAAACAATGTTTTCGTAAAACTGTCGAGTGACGAAGTTTATGACACCGGATTCCATTAGATGTAAAGCTGCTGGTATTGTTAATGATAATAATTTACTGCCAGAAAAGTCAAAGGATATGTATAAATATAAATAATATAAGTTTTTTGTAGTAATTTTTTTTTATTGCCTCGTAGGAAGTATTCTAGGTGTATTCTAGGAGTATTCTCCTCGGGGATAAAGATGTCTTCGTCTTGGGCGAGCTTAAATCCCTCCCTACAATCAGGATTCTACTTTTAACTCCCTCGCTATGCACGGGAGTAAACACTAAACTCCCTTGCTGCGCTCGGGAGTTAACTCTCGAATCCTTCGTTACGCTCGAGATTCAAGATGACGCCCGCGACGTAAGACATCACTTTACCCCCTTGGTGAATAATCTACTATTATTACGTAGGGAACAGAGGCGGTCTAAAAGTCAAAGTGGGGTAGTCTGATGTGTGGCCATGTTTACATAGTTATTTGTTGTTACATGTACAGACATTGCAAATTATTTGACATGCCCTATAGATCTAGTTAGTGTTTTTTTTTATTATATGGGTAAATGGAAATGAAAAATGACCACTGTTATCATTTGTGCTACGATGACTACGGCGGTATCGAAGGCACCTGAATTGTTATCCTGAGTGTTTTGTCTCGTTAATATCAGCTAGCCTTAATGTTAACATTGATAACTATATTGCATTGACTACAACAAATATCATAGGAATAATAAAAAAGTTTTAAAAAAATGAAATGAAATAATTTATTTGCATTTGCTAAAGGTACCCTGTAGAATGGTCATGGATATATTGTTAAAACGAGTTTAAACAATTCCTATCTAACTTAAATCATACTGGGATACAAAACTCTATAATAATATATATTATATAATAATATATAATATATTTTTGTTATGTAAAATTTGCACACAAAAATTCATCGCACTGGATGACACAGTTGATCAAATTTTGTATCCAAATTTTACATAAGTACATTCTTTCGTAAAAAAAAGCAAAGAAATTGTTGAAATTATACGTATTTAAATCATGCACCTGCTTTATTTACGTACCTGTGTGGAAATCCTTAACAGACACGCGAAGACTAGAAGATACGATATTGGAGCCATTTCCGCGCCGCACGTCTGCTCCACGTCTCGGTTCGGTGATTGTGAGTGCTTACCTTTCTATTTATTAACGTGCTCCATTCATATAAATGCTTCGGCTTGCTTATCTATATTACCTAGCTAATATAAAATGTAAATGGGATTGTTTGTTGTTTGCTTGTACACTAATATCAGAAAGTAACAATACAAGTAGGTACTTATTATTAAAATTATTTTTTGCACATTTGAAAATTGATCTCGATAGTCTCAAGAGGACCCGGAACATATTATTATACAATACACGCACGGCGCTGTATGATTTTTGTGTATAACTTACCCACAAGCCGCTCGTGTACAGGGATTGACAGAAATACTAAATAGTGATACTTTAACCTCATCTGTAAAGTGCGTGAACCTGCGGGCCAGCATATTTCCTCGTACTGCCAGCGCCCTACGCTCCCTGTCTATGTCACAATCGTCCCTCAAGTCATCAGTGATCACGTGACCCAAGTATTTAAACACAGGCACAATGTTCAATGCCTCTCCATTCAGCCTGATTGGTTGTACGGACTTTTGCGTGACTTGAAGATGACCCACGCGCCCCAAACACTACGACTTCGCTTTTTTTACAGTTGTATCATATCATAGCCCATGATTAGAGACGTATTGTTCGCAGACGCGCAGCATCCTCCTCAACGAGTTGACCGACGGACTCAGAAGCGCCATATCGTCTGCGTAGCTTATATTGTTGACCATTTGCCCATCTACAGAGCAACCCGCGTGCATGCTGCTAAGCTCGTCGATCAACCCGTTTATATAGAGACAGAACAGTTTTGGAGATGTTAACCCACCCTGCCTGTGGAGTTCCACACTCCAGGCGATACACATCGGATAGTTCCCCTGCCCACTTCACATAGTTGTCCTGATGTTCTTACCAATACCTAAATACGTTAACAAGCTCCCGAGGCATCCCCGTCGCGCCCAGTTTGGGCCATAGTATCTGATAGAAAACCATATCAAAGGCCTTCGATAGGTCGAGAAAGCACCCGTATACTCGAGTTTTTCTTTGTGTGTAGTACCTGACTGTCTCTTTGAGAGAAAAAATGGCACTCTCTGTAGAAAGTCCGGCACTAAAGCCGAACTGAGCATCGTTGAGGTGTAAATAAGAACACGTGGAAGGTGATCTCCAGCGTGTTGGAAATGCTCGATGCTGAGCCCGTCATGACCAGGTGACTTACCGCGCTTGCTCTTTTTTATTATATTTCGCAAGTCACGAGCGTCACGAAAGAGAAAAATAAGCCAACGGCTGATCTGGCACAGCACCCTCCCCCCTCCCCCGCATACAACGCCTGGCCTGGAGTAGGCACTGCACTCTAGCCTGCACTCTAAAATGACTGCTAAAAAGATTTGCTATTTCCTTGGGGTCACTGACACCATCTACACTAACCGGAAGACTAGACTTTTAACTTAGTTGGGTGCTTTTCCAAAAATTTTTAAGATCTTTATTTTTAAAAAGGCTAGCTATAATGTTTATTTTAATTCGATTTTTGATTTTTTTTTCTAAACATAGCCTCACAAGATATTCCGTCAGAATCCGCTCGATCCGCACGTAAAACCGCGAGGCAGAGATAGTATATCTACATTATGTGCCACGATTGCAACACATACCTACTGATTTTCGACAATCATGATGGCGATTCCTCTTCTAATTTCTAAATCGGAAGGCTGTCATTTGCTTTTTGCAAAAATGCGTCATGCATCATGGTTCATGAGATACAGGCTGGTGACAGACACAGTCGGACACCTTAACCGGACATCGGCCAAATTATTTAGAATTTTCTGCCTCGATGTCTTTGAAGGCTTTTAGCCAAAAGTAGCCTAATCATATATATCATATATATCATCATAGCCTATAAGTACACTTATAGGCTATGATGATATATATGATACTTTGAATAGGTGTGCTACTTTTTTATAATGGTTATTAAAGCTGAGAGTCTGGAAAAGTTTTAAAAACTTTTTTAAAACCATAGAGACACCTGTTTCGATTTTTAATTTAAGTGGAAATTTTAAGCCATAATTCATGTAACTTAAAGGATCTTGACCAAAACTCTATAGAAACTGGGCTTACTTTGCGTCAGCATGTGTCTTTACAAATTGTTCGGATAAAATATATAAATATTTAAAAGAATACACACAAAAATATATTTTTTTAAATAAATCAGGGTTTAACGAGGAATCCAATGGCATATTAGGCATTTCGATGTTATGTTTTGTGATTGCTAAATTAGTTATGTGATTAATTTATGAATTTTGTGATTAAGTGTTACTTTTTAACCCCTATTCGTAAAATTATTTCAAAAATACTAGTGCAATTTAATATAATTTAAAACAAGATTTTGAAATATAAATTTCAAAGACGCAATCTGGGCCCGGCTTTGGTCAATATCCTTTACCAGTTCAAACCAACATTTTCGTAATTTTATTTCGCAAATTAAGATCGCAAAGTTACGAATCTGATTATTTTAGGCACATTTCACAAAGACTTAGCTGCAAAAAAAGAAATCTCAAAAAAATCTTCAATTAAAAAAAAAAATCTTTAGTTGCACTGGTCGGAAATTCTTAAAAATTATGAAAAAAGTTCATAACTCCAAAACTATGGAAAATTGCGCAACATACATGGGGGTGATTCGGGTACACCCAAGAGGTACTCTATATCTGGACTTCCGCTTTACCATACTTCTTGGGACACCCTGTATAAATAAAATGTTCGTTTATTTACAACAGAGTAACAATATAGTCTGGAATTAATGTTAACGGTGCGTTATCACGAATAACAACAATCAAATGGCTGTTGATAAAATCGTTTACTCTTTATCTTGAACAAGGATGATAACTCTAATCCCCGTTTTCGTTCCTGGTGTTTTCCTAAAGTATCTCCTGTAGGGAAAGTCGTATGACTTCGGAAATAAGCTCGATAAGCTTTTGAGAAAAAAAATTGTCAGACTACCTATAAAAGTCTTCTTAAAAATTTCATTTTTTTAATTTTATTTATTTTGACAGATGATAAGATATCGCTCTCATTGATTTCATATGATAACAATTTTAACGCTCAAAATTAAATATAGCGATTAAATTATGATACAGATAGCGAAACGTTTAATCTTTATAATCTTTTGGCAAAAATCAGTAACATAATCCCCAATGTTCCTCAAGATTTTCCTAAAAATCTCAGAATCTGACCAGAAAATCTACAAATTTCTAAAGCCGATAAGGGTGGGATGATTTTGCCTTTCAGATTGTGTCAGTTGTTATAAGATTTTCAAATAAAAATAGTAAAGATGACATCATGATATAAAATAACGTGCAAACAGCATTGATAGCGAGACTTGCTCTTGATAAATAATGTAGTGTTGACCTTTGTACCTTGGCGGCGGTCTCTCTGAAAGGCTTAAAAGGAATAAATAATAATAAGTACTATTGTTTTACGTAACTTAAGGTAGCAATGTAAGGTAAGGTTTTGTCTCACCGACACACGTCGCTGATGTAACAGCAGGTTGTTTATTAGGGTTCTGTAGTCCACAAGGTACGATCCAAAACGGTCCAAAGAAAGGAGTTGCTCACGTGCTGGTCTCATATCAGCCTATTGAAGTCCACTGCTGGCCATAGGCCGCTCTAAGACTGTGCCAACTTCAGCCACCACCGGCCACCTTCCTCAGGTCATCTGTCCACCCAGCAGGGGGGCGTCCAACATTACGTTTCCCGAGACGTGCTGGTCTAAAAGCTGCTGAACTGAACTCTATGGAGTGGAACTTCTGCTTTGTGTAGTGACTTCCAGTTCCTATCCAACTTAATTCCGACGATCTTTTCTTTATTGGTTTACTGCTTGATCAAAGTTGAGAGAGCACGTGTGTGTGAAACACACACTTGTGCACCATAATATCTTCCGTGCAGTTGGCTATTCTCCGTCAAGATTGGTCGAAATTCGGTTAAGAGGACATTATATCACGTTTACTTTGTAAGCATACGGGCGCATAATTTATCCAGATATAGGTACCGACCATATAAATCATATGAGACAGCAATTTACTTAAAAAGCTATTAATTTTAACCGTCAATGTAGGTATTGCATCCAACTTGATGTATGTCCTTTATTCAACTGTCATGATATGACGTCATAATTAGATGTAGGTACACATAATAGATAGCGTGCTCAATTTTTTTTTTGTAAATAAAGCAATTAACTAACAAAAGGGGATCGAAACTTTCTAGCGTATCGACCCCGCCGTCATTTATATTTTTTTCAAAATCGCGGTGCACAATAAAAGTGATATAGGTAGTGGTATAAAAAGAGGACACATACAGAAATAAAAAAATTCTAGGTACTTACCTTCCGAGATTCCTTAAAGTGTCACTATACTGAGATATTTGAGGGCAAAGATAGACATATGAGTTCAATGATTGGCGTTGTAGGTAGGTACTCATTTGTCGATCTTAACCTTCAATTATCTTGGTTTGGTGACACTTTCGGGTACCCTATGTTACTTGTCATTTTTTTATAGTGGGCCGCGATTTCAAATAAAAACAAAATGGAGGCGCGGTCGATGTGTGCCAGCTTCAATACAAAAAGTTTAAAACCCTTTTAAGTCAATATGTTGTTATAGGACCGACATTACTGCCATTAAAATATGCGCCCGTACACTGTATAGTGTATCAAAGAAAATAATAAGCCACTTCACATGATGTCAAAGTTACTATTCATAGTAACACTTAACACTGTTGATCTGCGAGTAGACTAGATACTCTAAAAAATTAAAAAACCCCCGACACAAAATAATAGATGCACATAATAATCCTAAAACAAGGTTTTATAACTATGGAATTATAGCTGGATACAATACAGTTGGTTTAAATGGAAACCCTATAAAAAGCAAAAAATAAAACTGAAATTTTGACCCTACGTAAGTACGTAGGTAGACAATTTTTAACACCAATGTTGTCGCGTCGGGGGACCGCACATGTTTCCCTTTACATAAGTAAGTACTGGTTACTGAGCGTACCTACTTTGACGGGGGCTTATCTACCTACGACATTTTCAAACAAAATGCTTTCATCGTTTTACTAGCAGTTAATTGTGACATCGTCTGCGCAATTTAAGACCCGAGTTGACCAACTTTTAAACAGCTGGTTAAACTGACGGTTATTTTTTTTTCAAAATCGCGGTGCACAATAAAAGTGATATAGGTAGTGGTATAAAAAGAGGACACATACAGAAATAAAAAAATTCTAGGTACTTACCTTCCGAGATTCCTTAAAGTGTCACTATACTGAGATATTTGAGGGCAAAGATAGACATATGAGTTCAATGATTGGCGTTATAGGTAGGTACTCATTTGTCGATCTTAACCTTCAATTATCTTGGTTTGGTGACACTTTCGGGTACCCTATGTTACTTGTCATTTTTTTATAGTGGGCCGCGATTTCAAATAAAAACAAAATGGAGGCGCGGTCGATGTGTGCCAGCTTCAAAACAAAAAGTTTAAAACCCTTTTAAGTCAATATGTTGTTATAGGACCGACATTACTGCCATTAAAATATGCGCCCGTACACTGTATAGTGTATCAAAGAAAATAATAAGCCACTTCACATGATGTCAAAGTTACTCTTCATAGTAACACTTAACACTGTTGATCTGCGAGTAGACTAGATACTCTAAAAAATGTATAAACCCCCGACACAAAATAATAGATGCACATAATAATCCTAAAACAAGGTTTTATAACTATGGAATTATAGCTGGATACAATACAGTTGGTTTAAATGGAAACCCTATAAAATGCAAAAAATTAAACTGAAATTTTGACCCTACGTAAGTACGTAGGTAGACAATTTTTAACACCAATGTTGTCGCGTCGGGGGACCGCACTAATATTACATAAATTAAAAATTTAAAAACCCCGACCGATTTTCATCAAACATAGCTAAGAACACTCCCGACTAATTAATCATTCAAACAAAAAAAACTAAATCAAAATCGGTTCATCCGTTTGGGAGCTACGATGCCACAGACAGACACACACACACACACAGACAGGTCAAACTTATAACACCCCGTCGTTTTTGCGTCGGGGGTTAAAAATAGTACCTAAATAGATTACCAAATCTATTTTCAATTTACGCTATTTTTAATAATTTACAAGAATTCATTAATTTTTATTTATATAAAAATCAATGAATTCTTGTTTAATAAACTTAAACTAACTTACTTCAACTTATAGAGGTGAATAGAATATCTGACCTGAATATTAAGTTTGAAGGTATTTGTGTTGTACTCGTAGGTAAGTTTTTAAATAAGAGTATTAAAAATATTTTAATAAGGATAAGTATCAAAAGAAATAATACATTGTTGTTAGTTGTGTAGTGTGTACTAAGCTAAGGTATTTTACTATTCATTATACTTACATAGAAGCCCAGCTCGGGGCGTCCCCTTGCCGGTTCTGTCCTCCACACAGATGTGATTCAATGTATGTTTCCCTTTACATAACTAAGTACTGGTTTCTGAGCGTACCTACTTTGACGGGGGCTTATCTACCTACGACATTTTCAAACAAAATGCTTTCATCGTTTTACTAGCAGTTAATTGTGACATCGTCTGCGCAATTTAAGACCCGAGTTGACCAACTTTTAAACAGCTGGTTAAACTGACGGTTAATTTGACAGAATTCTTCTAAAACACGAAATATGTTAATAATTCGCCTTTCTCTCCTCTCTTCATAGCACTTCCGTTTTAGCAGGAAAAATCTTTAAACATTCTCGCCAGCTCTCTGAGGTAAGAGAGGCGGAGGAGTTTTGGCAAGGTCTCTGTCCTAGTGTAGACATCCCAAAGGAACGTCATCAACAAAAACTCTGGGATGTCCCTCTTGCGAAAGAGACCTTCAATTCTTTAGTTCAAAATTCTGTCAGTGATTGTAATCGTGCAAGGCTCTTGGCAGTTTCCTGCAAAGATTCAGGCCACTGGCTTCATGCTTTAATTAAATCTGGGCACTCTTTTTGATAGTAAGTCATTCCGGGTGTGTGTGGGTCTGCGCCTTGGTACCCACCCCTATTTGTGAACTTTTTACGTGTCCCTGTGGCAAGGAGGTCGACAAATATGGTCTCCAGTCTCCACTGTCTTTGATGCCAGCAAAGTGCTGGGCGTCTCGCCCGTCACGCTACTCTTAATAACGCCATAAGGAGAGCTCTTGCCAGCATCAATGTTCCTTCCACGTTGGAACCACGTGGTTTGGTCCGTGATGATGGTAAGAGACCCGATGGCCTCACGCTCATTCCCTGGGAGCGGGGTCGGGCCTTAGTGTGGGACGCAACTTGCGTCGATACTTTGGCCCCATCTCTTCTCAGGGAGTCAGCGCTAAAAGCTGGAGCGGCGGCGGAGTTAGCTGAAAACGCCAAACGACGCAAGTATGCATCACTTGCAAGTGATTATGTGTTTGCGACGTTTGGCGTTGAAACTTTTGGACCGTGGGGACCATCCACTAAATTACTTTTTGAAAAAATTGCACCTAAATTAAATTCTGTTTTGGCAAAAAGTAAAGCTGGCTCGTTTCTCGCTCAAAGGATAAGTATAGCTATCCAACGCGGTAACGCAGCCAGCATCCTCGCCTCCTTGCCTCAAGGACACGGGTTTATTTTTGATTAAGTAGGTTTTAAGTTTATTTATTTTTATTTCACGCATGTCTTTGTGTTTATTTTCTTTTATTATATTCTAATTATTAAATAAATGAGTTACAATTCTAAACCGGCTAATTCAAAACTAAACCTGTGTAAGTGAACTCCAGGCTGAGTAGTTTAACTTTAATTCCCCATTTCACCCTTTTTTATCGCGTCAAACCCTACCATAAGTCCTCCATGACCTTTTAAATCAAAATACCGGTTCCCTGTAACTTCATTCGCGCGCTTTTATGAAACTTTCCTTTCCCACGCAACTTCCAACCTTATTCTACCCCCTTATGTAAATATTTTTTGATAAAAACTATCCTATTTAACTAACTAGGTAAATAAGGCACCTAAACAGTACTCAGCCGTGCCGTATCGTATCTGAAAATGAACTTAATAGGTAATAATAATAATTCACAAGCTTAGTTGCATCACAATACAAAAGGCTTGGGTGTCCTGCAATGTCCACAATCGAAATAATTAACATTTTGGGATAATGCGTGCTGTGATAATTGTGCTGTGTTCTATCCTTATAAAAACTTCTATACAGGTAAAGTTAAAAATTAAGTGACACAGGGTACGAGTAGGTATATTCGTTGTTAGACTTTTATACAAGTCGATATCTATACATATTACTTATTATGCTTAAATCTACATACGAGATAAAACTGTAGACAGTCGAATTCTGTACTTTGAATTAAAAAAACCTCCCAGTCTTACTTTAGACAGTCCTGTGTATCTCCCCGCGTAGGTAGCAAAAACGTACCTACGCGCGGAGACCCTTTGGAATGGGCTAAACAAGTTGAGTGTCGTGAGCGAGCAACGAGATGCCCGCGCTTTTTATTCACCGGCGGCGCATGCCACTATGTGCACATTGCTTGCTGGACGAGCATGAATGAAGTGCTAGAAAGATGCGCTAGATGGCGTAAGTAGCTTATTGTAGCAGTCAACCCTATCGCGTCGCATGATAGTACGTCACTGTATTCAGTGACGTACTATCATGCTATCATACTATCATGCTAGTGTATTATGATTAATATTCCAGAGTTATAAGAATGAAATTATCTTGCAATGGATTTCTAAATGAGAATGTGCTTGACTCTGAGGCGAAGTAAATTACACCATATCGTTGGCGACATTGAGTAGATATTCCTTTAAATTTCATTGCAAAGTCAAACTTCTGTACGGAGTACTAGTACTTATTCTATGGTTTAGATCAGTAGAGTACAAAAATGAAGTTTTTGAATTTTTCGTCTCTCTGCGCCATAATTCACGGGACAAAGAGGTCATAGAGGTCATGATGGGATGGATTACAGGTGTACATTTTTTTCACTCGAAATAAATGGCAAGTGGCGGTACAGTCATTAATTTATTATTTAACTAGCAGTTCCCCGCGACTTCACCCGTGCCAAAAGTCGGATTTTCCATACAAACTTCACCCCCGATTCCACCCCCCTTATAATTTCGCGACAAAAAGTAGCCATTTCTTCTAAAGTACAAGTACTTGCCAGGGTCTTAAACTATCTCTGTATCAAATTTCATTCAAATCGGACCAGTAGTTTCGGAGCCTGTTGAATACAAACAAACAAACGAGCAATCAAATCTTTCCTCCTTATAATATTAGTGTAGACTAGGTATATAGTCTACAATAATTATAGGGTATACTCGTATACATTTAATGATATAGGGTGACCTCCCTATACCATACCACAGCATACCACATAGTAGGTACACAATGAAGGACCACGATTACTGGACGGTGATATATATATGTGAGTCATTTATATTATCGAGTGTGAACTCCGCAGACAAAGTCCCCTAATAAAATAAAATAACTGAAACAAATACCATTACTTACTACCCATGTCTTAAAACAACAAACAAACACTTCGTTGTCATTCATTCACGTTAAGTCGGCATTGATTTAAGTTTATTTATATACCCAGATATCGCTAAATACATAACAACAATATATCGTATCCAGACAAAACGATTCGCTAAACGAACGATCAATCCAGTGTTGTCTGAGTCTCCGAACACGATGGACTAGTCCCACATTCGTGAATTTTATTTATTTGTTTACTCACTTTGAAGTACATATTCTTCAGGTTTCGTGATCAACAGTTTTCTACTCAGACTGAAAATGCGATATGTGATTGTGTTTTGTTTGTCTCTTTGTTTCGCTTGTTTATCGCATCAGGTGAGTGTTCCCTGGAAATAATCAAATCAGCTGATTCAAAGGTTGACGAACTATGCGTGCGCTCCAATGCTAACTTCGAAAGGTTAAAACCTCAACGTTACAATTTATACCCACGTTATTATTCATAAATTGCATTGATTTATTATATAAAATAAATAAATGATAAATTGGTTAAAATAATTCCTTCTGAAAACAAGACAATAGGTAGCAAGTAGGTATTGTTTATAGGAAAGTCCCGTTATGTTTAGTTGACTCTAATTTTTATACATAACTGTTTTTCCTGTTACTACAAGTTTAAAACTTTTTTGTATCAAATGATGTAAAAAAATCATGGCGTTAATAATTTTATGGCGATTTCTTTTC
Organism: Pyrausta nigrata; assembly: GCA_949316185.1. Classification (NCBI taxonomy): domain Eukaryota; kingdom Metazoa; phylum Arthropoda; class Insecta; order Lepidoptera; family Crambidae; genus Pyrausta; species Pyrausta nigrata. The sequence continues at coordinate 11,003,871 of OX438956.1, forward strand.
CTTTTCATTTCAAAATACAAAATATATAATAAATACAAAATACAAAAATTTTATATATATAAAATACAAAATAAATACAATATAAATGCCAAAACCCAACAAATATTCGCTCGTCTTTTGTTTTACACTAGCAACCGGCCCCGGTGTCGCACTGGTGCAATAGGGTGTAGCTAGGTATTATACCTACATATAAACCTTCCTCTCGATTTACTCTATCTATTGCTAAAAAGTGCATTAAAATCTGTAATAGTAGTTCAAAAGATCTATAGGGAGGGACAGACATCGGGATTGACTTCATTTTATAATATGTAAAAATGAAAACAAACTTGACAAATCTATATATTGTGTTTCTAGCGATAGCGTCGAAATCATTTAAAGAAATCAATGTATATAATGCGGCTTTCAGGTTTTATTTTATTTTCTTACAGAAATCTACGCCTCAAGATGACAGCTACGTGGCAGCCATATTGGAGTACCAGTTCACAAAGAATACCTCACAGAATCTACATAACTACCTCGAGTACATAAGACAGGCCGCAGAAAAGGTATAAATACCTATCACTATTTAACTATGTATATTATTTAATTTTAATTTATTTTTGCATATAGACCCAACAAGGGGCACTATACACGTCCTAATATTAATCCTATCACTCGAGTCGAAGAGCAATATTAGGACGTGTATAAGTGCCGCTTGTTGGTTGCATGAAAAGATGCAATATTTTATTGAAGCGAATAGTGCAGAATTCTTGGCATTATTTTCTGAATAGAAGTCATCTGATAAAAAGTCTTAATAGGTAACTAATAAGCTTAAGTACAATCAAGAACATAACATTAATAAATTAGTAAATTACAATGACATAAAAGCACTCTATATAAATTTATTGCTAGTGACTAGTACTTTTACATTAATAAATATAAATATAATATTATAATATTTTAAGAATGCCGACGTCCTCGTGTTCCCGGAGATGACGCTAACGAGAGGGGACAAGGTGAAAATTCCGATACACGGCCTGCTAAAGCAGTATCCTGTTCCCGCTCTTCGTCCAGATTTATATCATGAGGTAAGGCATCTTAATAAAATATTTAAATAGTAAATAAAGTGCAGTTTTGCATGAATGTTGATACCGATCATGATATATTGCTAAAATGGCGCGCAAATTAAGCAAAACATTATGTTAAGATGTAGATAATGATCGTTAGCACTACGCCGATATATCATTTTAAGTTAAGAAGTTGTCATTACCGTAAAGCCCGTATACTTATGTATCGCCTCGCTTAAAAACATCACTGTTTACGCGTTGAAACAACTCTGCTCAGCAATAATCTACCCATATTTCATTGTGACTGGAAGATATTCTTTTATTATTTTCACCTTATTCTACTACTCCCGCAGTTTCATCTTATCCGACAATTTTTTATTCATCGGTAACAAAGCTGATAGTCAAGTAAAACTGCTTGCCATAGAGGCAAGTTGGAAACTCCTACCAAAAGTTAAAAGGAGGAAACATGACAAAGATACAACTATTTGCTTTCAGGTTCTGGTTTCCATATCTGCAGCGGCACGGCAGCAGGAAATATACGTGCTAGTGAATTTGCAAGAGGTAATGGATTGTAGCGATGCACCGGGTGAATACTGCCCCGATGACAAGACGTACGTCTTCAACACCAATGTGATCTTCGACAGGAATGGTGCAGTTATAGACAGGTACAAGAATACATAACATCGCTGTCAACTTTTCCTTTTTTATAGTCGTTTACCTCATGCCTGAGTTCGTGAAAGAACACATTGTGTGGGTTTCATTCTACATAACGATATAGAATGTGTTCTTGGCAATTTATAAAGTGATTTGCCATTGCCTTCCCCATTTTACACTCTAGCCAACAGAAACTCAACTACTAATATGCCCTGTGCAGCTTTCGTCGCAATGTTTTCCTACACCGTGGCAACGATATCTTTGAAAAGACTAGTAACATAAGTTTTGTACAAACTCAGTGATACAGGCTAGGGACGGGGTAAATCTCATGACCTCACAAATGAGTCGTGAAGTTTTCTACTCTCTGCTGTCACTGGTACATATTAAGTGAACATTCCCAAGTGTCATTTTTAGGCCTATTGTGATTTCATTCCAATTCTATGTGTTACTTGTAGAATAAGATTCGCTTCGTACATCTATGGTTTTATTTACTTAATCTCTTACTTGGTTTATTTGTTTTTTTCATTCTGCTTATTAATAAACCTTTATACCCTCGAAAATTAAAATTTTTGTCCATTTCATTTTCAGATACAGGAAGATCAACTTGTTCGGCGAGTACACTCGGCACCCGGCCTTGAGGCCTGACCTGGGCGTCTTCTCCACCGACTTCGGGGTCACCTTCGGCCACTTCATCTGCTTCGACATCATGTTCCAAGTGCCGGCTACTCAGGTGGTCGAGAAGTACAACCTCACAGATGTGCTGTATAGTACCATGTGGTTCTCGGAAATGCCGTTTTTGACCGGTAAGCTAGCTAGTATCAATAGTTTTTCGATAGACTATCGATACTTAAACCAAAAGCAATAGTATCGATAGCTCATCGAATGCACTATCGATAGTATCAATACTAATGCTTCTGATTATTGTATAAACAAGACAAAACTATCGATAGTATTGCAATAGTCAGAGGCGATTCTATCGATAGTGTGATGAAGTTGAAGGTCGAAGTTAGGCAGCATTTTCACTAGAGAAATAGAAAATATTTATTCGAGCATATGTACGTAACAGATTGCTTCGCTGTTTCCACTGGAGCTGCGCTAAGCGATTATATTGGTTCTTAACTAACACATCAACTATTTAAAGCTGTTGCTGTTGGACGAGCTAGCTGTTGCTATTAGAATTGCTTGCCTAAAACCACAATAGACAGATTTGTTTTCTAACAGTAGTTTATCTTGGCCGTATTTTTGAAATTAGAACCTACGGATGGGCGGAGCGCTGGTGTTGGTGGTACACAAAAAGTAAAAAAATGTCTTCAGATTTTTATTCTACACATGTGTATTGTTTTAGAAATGAGTCATAGGTATTTTAATTATAGATTATTTATCAAATATAATAATAAGTTTATTGTATATTAACAGTACAGTATGGTCAGACTACCCCACTTTGATCTTAAGACCACCTCTATATCATACGTAATATAAGCTGTTTTCATAGTTCAAATATGTAATGTGAAAATTTCAACTGTCTAGCTATTGCGGGTCATTAGATCCAGGCTGGTGACAGACAGACAGTCTTAGTAGAACGATATTGCCGTTTCAATTTTGACAGCTGTCATCCGAAATGAAGAACTCTACGAGCCCTAAAAGTCCCTACACACCAGTAGTCTTGGATGGGTAGTTTCCGAGATATGGCCGTTTCAATTTTGACAGCTGCCTTTCAAAATAAATATGATTTTATACATGTTTCATTCATAAAACCTACTTTGTTTGTTCAATGACATCTATCTGCATTTTGAAAGTCTGTCTTTGACAGCGAACCGGCTCGTGCCGCACGTGGTCGCACTTCGTGGGTTTTTTCCCAAGTCTGCCCAGCGGCCGTGTAAATGGCGTGTATGTGGACGTATGTCGATTCGGGCGCTCTACTCGTAGTATGAAGACAAACTGTATACCGTATACTTATCTATATACCGTGCTGAAACCCTATCAAACCTTTCGGCAGAATGTTTAGTAGATGGTTGGGTTGTTTGGACTCTTTAGATGTTGTTAAAATCTCGTACTAATTACATCGAATTGAATGTTCTACTAAATTACCATTTTAGTTGTTTGTAATTTATCTAACATATTATAACCCAAAAAACCTTTGTGTAGACTTCATTTCGTTTATTACTTAATAAGTTTCAACAAAACATGAGAAATTGAAGGACTTAGTAATTTGACGTCTTTGCTTATAGGGCGATTCTGTAATGCCTTACGTTATTCCTTCAGCTGTCCAGACGCAAGAAGAATTTGCCTACACGATGAATGTCAACCTTATCGCTGCAAACGCCAACAATGTAAAAGTAGCAACTGCAGGTCAGTATCGCTCTGTGTGCATTCGGCGTAAATAGCTCTATTTGTTTACTCTTACTTTTATGCACAATTTGATATCAGAATACGTTTTCTCGGAAACTAAAGGTACTTTAATAAATGAGTTTGTTTTTGTATTATTAATCAATAGCCGAGGTAATCCTCGCACACCGGTTTTCAAAGTGTCGCCTCGCATCTCTAAGTTATGGGGCTCGATCCCCGGTCGGGTCAATACATAAAATCGTATTTCTATAATTGTCGCGGGGCTGGGTGCTGTGGCGCCACCGTTGTTACAGATTTCCATAACATAGAAGTGTTGTAGCTAATATACTGTGGGATCTGCAAAGTATGTACGTATTATATTTTTTGTACATTTCATAAAATCGTACACAGCTTTTCACATACAAACAGAATGATTTAGAACTAGAATTTCTACCCAGGTAAATAACTTAATCGATATGTTGTATCGCACGATTACTATTAATCTTACAGGTTCTGGCATTTTCTCTGGTAGCGTTGGAGCCTTGGTCAGCGTCATGCCCGGCACTCCATCTTCAAACTTACTCATTGCAAGAGTCCCGAAGAAACCAGGACACGTAAGTACCTATTTTCTATCTACTATTTCGTTCGAGTGACTTGCACACCGGTTTTCAGGGTGTCATCATCTCTATGGCCCCGGGTTCAATCCCCGGTATCAATATAGAAATTCGAATTTCTATATTATCTCGGGTGTGTTGTGGTACCACCGTTGTTACAGATTTCCGTAATACAAGTGGGATCCGTAACACTTTGGGATCTGAACAATGTGACCTGTACCTATGTGATGTTGCTACGGACGTCATCATATATATGCTGTTTCAATTTTTTTAGCGATGGCGAACTTCGCTTTAGAATAGATTGCTGCATCTTGTCTGGCGTCCTGATTATTCATCTGATGATTCTTTCAGGTCACATACAAATACCAAGGGCCGATTTATGACGACCCAAAGCACAACCAGCTAACCCTGAACAAAGACTTGACGTTGCCTGCGGCAGTCTCCCGACCCCTGACGACTGGCTTCCAAGAGTTCACGCTAGCCGATAAGGGAGTCAGCTGCCGGTTTAGGGTTAAGACTAGAATCAATGCCCCACAAGGATCTCAAACGGTATGGTGATTACGCTAAACATAGGCGACTCGCGCCACGTTCAAAACAATATTCTTTAGCGCTACTTCTGATGGCGTGTCAAGAAACGAGCTTCGGGACGAGTCTTTGTGGCTCTGGAGACAATATGTCTTAGCTATGCACTTGTATTTAAAAGCAACATGTTTTAGCTATGCACTGCCATGTCTATTTACAGGGCTTGCATGGACTAATGTATGAATCATTCTAAAGCTAAATAGCTAGCTGGCTAGTTAATAGGAGTTGGATAGGAATTATTATGGAGACTTATACTATACTTCTTATTTAATAGAAATTTCAGATAATCTAGCACATTTCTAACATCTGCGATTAGGTACCATATTATTTCATTTTAAATGCGGTTTTATTTTGTTATTCTTGCAGATTCCTAAATTCAGAGCCTTCGTGAAAGATGGCGCCAATACTTACGCCAAGCGGCACCTCGGTGTGGTTTACTGCGCGGTCGTTGCCTGCAAGGATGACAATCCAATCAGCTGTCCATACCAGTAAGCATCCCTCACCATCACCTTCAAGAATTCTTTCCATTAGAAGTGTATGACGGATGGAAGGCACCGTCTGAACATACCTGCAGAAACTAAGAAGGCAATCGTACTCCAGTTTACTTCTAGTTTTTTCTGCACTGGTTTCCAATCAAATATTTTTTCTGGTTGTAAAGCTAATAAGTAGAAGATACCTTTACCCAATGACAGTGCATTCAAAAAGAGATATGTCATTAGACGCCGTAAATTGCTTGCCTCAAATTGAGCAATGTGCTCATATTTCCATTGAAATTTCGTACAAATATATCGTTTGACACGTAAACGAACGTGTGCTCGTAGGATCAAATTCGGATCGCCGCGCAGTAGGAGATGACAGTCAACCTCTTTTATTAATACACTGTCATTGCCTGTTACTGAGTAATTACAGATCCGTATTATTTCAAGTAGGCTAATTATTTATTAACTCTTAATTGGTTACAGGTTCAGCAAAGATGAGATGTTCACACATTTCGAAGAGCTAGAGATAGGCATGACTACTTACAGCTACCAACGCAACTCCACTTTGGGCTGCGACAACGTCGTCTACTACCCGACATCTTTGAGGAACAACAAATTCCCTCTGCACCCTCACAATTTCACGTTTACCAAGTCCTGGAATGACGCTGAACGAAATTTCTATACACAAAATGACGCAATGCCAAATTGCAGAAATGAAGACGTTGTCTTCTTAAATAAGAATAAGCTGGAACATCTCTACTTCAAACTGAATACGGTGCAAAATGAAATTGTCTCTTTCGGAATTTGGGGACGATTGTACCTCAGAGACGCCAATCCCGTGGAGGAAGTATCAGAAGAAGATGTCAATAATTATATAGAAATCGAAAATATTATTTACAATGAGGTAAACAAAAAGAGTGCAGACTGAGTCGTTTTCAATGTACAAACTCGAATTTACAAAGTTACAATATGTACATACCTGAAATCTGAGGGTCAGACTAGGAAAGTGACCAAGAAATGAATACGTAAAAAAATACTATATTTTTGTACCCTTGTGACAAATAATCTACGCCATATTATTATTTATAATTAAACTAGTGGTTCCCCGCGACTTCGCCCGCAAGAGTTGGATTTTCAATATAAACTTTTATCCCCCATTTCACTCCCTTAATGTTTTTTATATCACGACAAAATGTAGCCTATGTCCTTTCCAGGGTCTCGAACTGTCTCCATACCAAATTTCATCTCAATCGGTTCAATGGTTTAAGCGTCAAGAGGTTACAGACAGACAGATACACTTTCGAATTTATAATATTAGTATGGATTAACTAGTGAATATAGTTGTGTAAGTATGAAAGTACCACAACCAACCCAAGTTATCGTTTAAGAAACGTCGAGAGGGTTCCTAAAATACTCAACCGCTTTACTTACTATATAGTACATGGTAGTTGTATCCAGTAGGTAGGTTTAGCAACACTGTAGGTATGTATGTATGTTGTAAGAAATTAAACTTAGATAATGTCTTTTGTAAATTAAATGTTGATTACAAGACAAAGTTTTATTTCATTATATAGACAACTTTACAAGTTTAACACTACCTACGAACACGCGCATGCGTTAGATTTTCAGCCGGTTGCTGGATAGATCCCGCACCGGGATATAAAATCTACAGGAGTAAAAGAGTAAATTACAAAATGTATACACGTTGAACACATTCTTTGCAAACAATCCATCCTTGATAAATAAGTTTGGACATCGGATTTTACCTATTATATAACTATTATATAACCTGTGCCAAAACTGCCGGAATGTGACGAATTTTTTTCACAAAGCTTCATTTGTTCATTAAGCTATGTTTTAGATTTATTTATTTTTTCGTCATTTAATTTATATTATAAGTTTTTTGGTTCGTTTAGCCACTAGTGCAAGTCACTTTTAGGGTCCGGCGGCAAAACTGCAGGATCCGACTTAGTGTAAACAGGACATAACCGATCGAGGCTCTTCGAATACTCATCCTTATTTGTGATAAATTACCAGCATAACATTTTTTATATGAGTGCTAAGGGTCATAGCACACTTATCAACTCGGAAAGGGATCATCACCGTATCGCCTTTCGCTTTGCTGTCAAATAGTCGTCAACCTAACGTAAGCACGTAACCAAAGCGGATCACAGCTCCGGTACGTCGACTCGGCTACGGCAGGGCGACGCCGCGCTTACCGCGGGAGGGGTGAGAAGTTCAAGGGTGGACGAAGAGACGTAAGCTCGGGTACGGAGAGACGTATGCGCATGGACGACGAGCCGGAAGCGTAGGGACCGCTAGTTGACCGACCCGCAAAGCAGTTCGCGAGTTGTTCCCGAGGAAAGGCAATTACGTTAGGATTCCGATTAGTGTGCGTTGCAGTACGAAGTTTCATACAAAGAAAACTGAACGGCTCAAGTTGATACGTTTCCGTTCCGTTTACGAGTTGATAAGTGTGCTGTGACGCTTACTCGTAGCCCCAGAGCTGTAGTCATACGCCTGCTTGGTGTGGTGAATAAGTCTCCTCAGGCTATGGCTGTTCTGCTCCTGTAGAACTGACTGAAGCTAGGTCTAAAGCGGTTTTATCCCTCGCTACGCATCCCCGCACATCCCTGGCGGAAACACAGCTTTACTTAACCGATCGACGCCCCTCAAACACTTAGTAGTTGTTATAAATCAATAAAACCAGCAGAAGTTAAGTAAAGTTAGCCTATATAGATCCCACTGCTGGGCAAAGGCCTCACCTCAACTATGAGGACGTACGAGCCATACTCCACGACGCGGGCTCAGTGCGGATTGGTGGAGGGGTTTCTGTAAGGCAAGTGACCAAACTTACTGTCAGATGTCATCAAGCCGCCCTAGGGCCTCTGACTAGGCTTAACGACTAATATCAACAGCTAAAACTAATAAAACCAGCATAGAAAACATAAATGTATTATAACTAAGAGTGCTTACGCGTAGCCTCGGAGCTGTAGTCATACGCCTGCTTGGTGTGGTGCATGTGGCTCCTCAGGCTCTGGCTGTTCAGCTTCGATTTTGACAGGGCATTACCAACCAATGCTCCTCTAACACTGTCCTTATCGTTGCGTTAAAAAAACAGCTTAGAAAACATAAATTTATTATAACTACGAGTGCTAACGGGTAGCCTCGGAGCTGTAGTCATACACCCTCTTCAGGCTCTGGCTTCAGCTTCGATTTTAACAGGGTGTAACCAACCAATGCTCCTCTAACACTTTCCTTATCGATGTGATAAACAAAACCCAGCTTAGAAAAAATAAATTTATTATAACTACGAGTGCTAACGCGTAGCCTCGGAGCTGTAGTCATACGCCTGCTTGGTGTGGTGCATGTGGCTCCTCAGGCTCTGGCTGTTCAGCTTCTCCCGACGAAGCGCCTGCGAGCGCGCGCGCCGCCGGCCCACCGCCGAGCGCAGGTGCTCGCCGCCCCGTCGCCGGCTTACACCTGGAAAAGGTTTTAATCTTAATACATTGTGGTGACATCTTAAAACCGCCTTCACTGGCAACAACTACAACAGACGCGACGCCCTGACTCCTGAATAAAAAGGAAAACTGACTTAATTACTGACAAACATCAACAAACAGCTTAAACTACCTTGAAATTTTGCAGAAATGATTTTGGAAGTTTATCCGTTAAGGGGGTAAGTTTATATGAAACTTCGTCAGTTTTGAACCTCTAAAGGCAAAAAAGTGGGTGGGTGTTATGCTATAGGTACTAATTAGACATTGACGTGCACGAAGTCGCGGGGAACCGCTAATAGTTACCTACATATAAATAGTTAAGTGAGTTTATAGTTAGTTATCTAACTACATCACGCTTTGCTGCATAACTCGGGCCGTGGATTAACATTTTAGGCAAATGGCTATCACATCAGACTATTGATTTTTGTTGAAAAAACCTCTAAGTATTACAATTTCATAAAATGGCACAGTTTTAATTTGACTTGCTGTCTGTCGTCCGTCAGTACCAATTTTAGATTGTAAGGGGTTTGAAACTTTTGTACGGAAGCATATCGACCCTGCCGCCATTCTTTTAAGGGCGCACAATGAAAGTCATCGTAAATTTGATGTTCTTAATGTGCCATTAGAAATATTTATGTCATTTCTTTTTCTTAAATGTTTATTGTACTATATTACAACATATCTAAATGAGAAATATGTGACATAACAGAGGTCTACAACGTCTCAAAGTGTCTCCAGTCTACCACCTCTGTGGAATTGAAACAATAATTCCACGTCAGTGGCATAAGGTTGAAGATAATGTTCATTGTATGCACGTACTGTAGTGTTTGGCATCAATCCCATTGTCTGAGAAAACTAACATTCCAACATTCATTCATAAAAAAGATCCCTGTCTGGGCCCTTAGACAATATATATCTACCACAGCGAACTTCGCTATCGCCAACGAAATGTCAGAATTTGTAGCTACTGTACTGCTGCACCTACCTATATAATTCTTATAGTGGTATTTATTAAGTGCATATTATGCAAAAGTCACGTAATGTTTTTTTACGTCAGGTTTATAATTTTTAGATTGTCTGACAGGCCCTGTCATCACTATTGCATCTTGTGTACGAGTAGGGGAGGGAAACTGAAAGTAAAGCTGACCCTAAGGCTGAAACTGTGGGTAGGTAAACGGTGCATGATCATAAATAGCGCGATCGCGCAGCGCTCCACGGGATAACTTTGGGGCGCTTATAAATCTCTGAACGTGTCTTGGCAAAACCGCAAAATATAGTTGATGGGTAGATAGACTCTTAGACTCGGTCAGTGTATCTTACTCAACGCCGCGAAACGCACGTGCAGAATTTAATCAAGGTAAACAAGTATTACAATTTCATTTCAAGTATGTTTATTTTCGCATGTTTTGATGTAAAATTAGCAAATTTCAACTAGCCTATAGTTTGAAAAACGAGTATGTTAGCCATATCTCAACTCATAACTTTTTTTGTTTTTCTTTTCTATATCTTAAAAGGCAAATCTAGGTATCCGCTTCCTAAATTTAGTTTCAGAAAAAAATATATTAAAAGCGAATAAAGCTTTAATTTATAAATGCATGTAGGCCCACTTAAACACGTCCCAACATATATTTTTTAAGCCCTACCACTGCTTCGGGACAAATTGTAGGCTAGTGCTGAGAAGAAGCAGCGCAAGAAACTCAGTCACTTTTGTCAAAGCCACTTCTAAAAATAATGTTTAGTTAGAGAAATTTACTGGTGCAAGCTGGTCCACACATTTATTAGTAGATAGGTAAGTATGTTATTATTATTATTTTTTAATAGAAAAATAAGTATGTTAATATAAGTATGTTAATAGAAAAATAAAACAAAATCTAACTAACTTGCATAATTAACATTTCAAATAGCCGTTGGTTGGTTGACGCACCTCCTTGAAATAGCTTGAAATTATCTTCCCCGACGATCCTTCTCAACCTGCTCTCGTCTTCATCCGACGCCTCTTTCGATTCGTGGGCGACACGCGTCATCTCCTGGTACATGTCTTGGTACAGGCTGTGACTTTGAATGTCGTTGAGGGCTCTTTTAACCCTAAACTTGTGCGTTTCAGGAATGTCTGCTTTGTACGAGTAAACCTAAAAGTTGATGAGCAAAACTAATGGGTAGAATTAGTTTAGACCCTAGTTCACCAATTTTTAACTAGCCGGTAAACCTTAAGTGACGGTTAATTTGACATAACTTCTATACAAAATATGTCAATTAATGCTCTACCGGCTGATCAAAAATTAAACATGTGTTGGTGAAATCTTGCTTCGTAATGAACTACTTACTTATATGAATATGACCAGGAGCTCTATTTTTGAATCACTCGCCTGCAGATGTCTACTGATTTTCGTTCGTTATCTAAAACTCCGCATCTTTAAAACACTCGATCGACTGCACTCGATCGCAAAGAGTGTCTCTATACCCACTCGTCACAGAAGGCGAACGATAAAATAAACGCTAAAATGAATGTATTAAATGAAAAATAAGTCGCATTCGCCATAAGAATGTCACGCGAGTGATTCAAAAATAGAGCTCCAGGTACCTAGTTAAATCAAAGATATAAAAATATTTCATATCTGTTTATTATTATTTATATAAATATCCACGATTTTGAGTTACCCTGTTATATGTCTAGAGACATGTTATAAAGGATGTTATTCCCGACATTAAACTTTTCTACTAACTATCTATCTGTAAAAATATTTTAAGAATGCCTTGCTCAAAGAATCACCCAATCACCCTCATACCAATCGGCTCTACAAAAAGTAAAGGCAGTTTTTGTATTTTTATAAAAAAATCCCTTAGTAAAGCATCGTCAGAACAAACTAATGAATAAGTCAAAACCTAAATTTTTTTTTAGTAAATAAATCTTTACTAAAAAGTAGTTTTGCAACTAACTAACTTTACTTTCAATGCGTACCTATCAAAAGAGAATGGCTCTTCATGGCCAAATGCCAAATGCATGCGCGCAGGCATGGCAAGAGATGGAGAAAGCACTTTCTGTTGATGTATAAAACCTAAGATGTGGAATAGGTAGGTATATGATTGGGAAGCATATTAGCTATAGCAGCTAGATAATGGAGAAGACACCAAAATGAAAATTGTTCATCGATGATAATAATAATAGTAGGTAATAAACTATTCCACGGTTCTCGGGTTGCCATCCGTCCGGGTTTCCCCAGATTTGCCCTATTTTAGAAAGCGTCCGGGTTACGACCGGACGTAATTAGTATTCCTGGTTAACGTTTTCAAATTACCACTCTATAAAAAGACTACTATTTTTTTCATTTCAAGATACGAATTACGTAGATTAAAAATTGTATAAAAGTAAATAAAAAATGTTGATTTATTATAGTAACCAATAATAAGTATATTTTATGACACGAGTAACTTAAAAAATTATATTCTGTTGAAATGTCTGGATTGAAAGCTCCAAAATCCAGGGTTTTCACGCTTTACCTGACTCCTGGATGGCAGATTTTAGAAATGGCAACCGTCAACGCGAAGTCGCGGGTACCAGCGAGAGCTAATAAATTGTGAATACTTAGTCAACTACTTAGCTACCAAAACAGATTTAACGTGAACACTAACGAAGTTTATTAAATAGGGTGTTATTATTCTAACAATATTGCTTTTTAATTACCTTTGGTAATTTCGTTGTATTTCGTGGTCGTAAGCCGTTTGACAGTTGTTTAGTTTGGCTTGGTCGAATAGTACCCACATTACCCCATGTGGCCCTTGGCCGAGAAAGTGTGAAGACCGCTAATCTAAGTTTGTACTGTACTTACTACTGACTAAAACGAATATGTAGTTTTCTACATTTAATTAATTACAAACTAAGTAATGCACATACCAATACGGGTTAGAAAAAGTCGAGGTTAAAGTGTAAATTATACGTGCACGTCCTCTGCGGCCTCAAGTTACACCAAAAAGGGAACGAGAAAGTCAAATTGTAAGACGACGATACCTCGAGCAGCGTAACTACTAACAAGACCACTAATTGATAGGTAGCCATCACAGCATCACTTCGCGAGGGTGAACTTTCAACGAGTGTAGCAGAAAGACTGGAAGGAATGTTTAATTTCGAAGGAGTTGTGTAAGTGATCGTCAGAAGAGCACGGACTGCATTGCTGAAGTGTGAACAATGATGTTGTAATAGGAAGCACATGCTATTGTTTGTGATACGACAGCATGAGTTGTACAAAAACAAACAAGTTACTCTAGAGAGAGAGTAGGTACCTACCTACACGCACATAGCGCGACGCCACTTATATTTACGCTATGTCTACAGATTGAAAATTAAAATAAACTCCATATAGCAATAATGTATTAATGGGTATAGTTACCTAAAATGCTCAATTAAATTAAATTAAATACAGAAAATTGCAAAAAATATGATAAAGCACATCAAAGTCAGACGACGATACTAAATCCACTTACTTACTTACCTACATTACCTACTTATTTTTGCGTTATTGTAAGTAGGATAGGTACACCTACTTAGAGTACGATTTTTAAGTACCTACGTAGGTATATCTTAGCCAGACTTGATCAACTTCTTAATTCTTTCATTCCAAGAAGAAGAAAAAAACGGGTCATATAATTTTCACAAAATTATAAGATTTATGAATGTAATTTAATAATTATTATAAATAATTTAATTCACCCATTTCAGGCAAATAACACCCATAGTGTTATTTGCCTGAAATGGGTGAATTCCCCAACAGCAAATTTTACGCGGCATGAGTGAAATCGGCAATGCAGGGTGATACAATAAGGCTTATTTTTTTTTATTGATAGAAGGCGTTATCCCTTATACGAGACCATAAATATTTTTTGATTAGAACTGCATCAAATTTGGAATAAAAAATGATAAAGCACCATATTTTTCATTTCGTTTGCGCGGTCAAATCCATTTTTCTGTTTAATTTCCCTTATATAGTAAAAACTTTTGGTTATTTAGTATATTGCTTATTTCATTTAAATCGTGAATAGTAATAGTACTATCACATAATAATTTCATAATTTAATCTATTTAATTATATGACTTATAAGTCAAAATGCATGTGGTCAAATAAGACTTTTCATATCGGTGAATTTTAGTTTGTCGAGAATATTTTTGCGTGGGATTACTCTAGCTCCTTCCCCCCGCGCTAAAACGCTACATACCAGTGACACCTCAGTGCTTAAAGTAAATAGTCGTGGGCCGCTTGCTCCGTGTTCCCGCCAAAAAAAGTAAGTAGTTGGTTTTGGTGACATGGGAATTTTTGTTTCATTTCCGCAGGTTGGAATATATTGTCATCCAATGCGCCATAAAATGTATGAAATATTTATTAGTGTCCATCCCGAAGTACGTTTATTAGAGTGGTATCAATAACGTTATGACTTTAAAACTTTTATTGTTATATTAAATTTTGTTATTGATTTTAAAATCGGTGTTTTCATTTCGGTTTATTCGGTGGCCTAGATTGACCAACGAAATGATAAAAAATATCATTTCTGTAAATATTATTAATTTCGGTGCGTAGTTGTTCATATCGGTGATTGTTTTTTCATTTCAATGGCTTCATTATATCATTTCGGTAAAATCTATGCACCTCAAAAGGAAAAAAAAACTTATGTAGAAACATTTTGGTTGTTCGTTATTTTGTTTGACCTAAAATTATAAATCTTGGCAAAAACCAATAACTTACAGCACACTTAAATGATAAAATCTGAAAACAGTACAATAACTCATTTATTTCGTTACATAAACTTGTACGGACCCCCGGGGCACGAGTCTAACTCACACCAGATCGGTTTTATAATAATAATAATGATTTATTGCAGAAACAGTATCCGTATTTATAATTACAATAAAAGATATAAAAACAAGTTATAAAAAATTTAATAATTAAATTTAAAATAAAATTAAGGATAGGTTGCTGGTGGACTACATCTAATACTAAACACCGTTAGCGGCCTTTACTTAGGTGGCGGTTGCCAACCAGTGTCCATACATACTGGTTCCGACTAACCTGTCTTTTAGCTCCCTAATAATTGTGTTCTAACACCTACCAACTCTGTCCAAGGAAGACGCTATTCTATGCCTCATGATTGCATCGAATGAGTTAACTGCAGCAGTTGTAAACATCTCTGAGGCACTGCAACAAACGCCTCAACCCCATGAGCTGCTAGAAGATGTTGTTATACTGTACTCGCATGCAATCACGCGTCTTCCGCGTGTAGCTTTTCCAGAGCTGACAGGTGTAAAACGTTTGACAATACTTTTTGAACAATAGGGTTTTAACTTCAATATTACACTTGAAGAACCGTCTCGAAATCAGGTTACGGTAACCTGATTTCGGACCACACATAGTGCTCTTCTTTGTCGCTCAATATCGGCATCGTCTTTTTAATCTGATGTAAGAATGTGGCCAAGGTACTTAAAAGTATTCGTTATTTTAACTGCTTGTCCTCCTTAAAACACAATTTTACGGATTACTTCGCGATTTATTTACAATTTACAAATAATACCTTAGTCTCCCTGTAACCACGAACGCTGTAAAGTGTTCGAAACGTCAGGTTTTAAATAAAATGTAAATAAATCGTGAAGTAATCCGTAAAATTGTGTTAACTCATTAAGAGTTAAACAATTCGCGTAAACGTAAGAAACAAATATGCTTGTCCTCCCAAAGAAACCCCGAGAATATTTTCTGGACCCTTTCCCGACCTAAAAACCATTAACTCGGTCTTCTTGACATTATAAATCAAGTTATGTTTGGAGGCATGCTGTTCACAAATGGAAATCAGTTGTTTCAACCTTTTGATCGAGGGACTAATCAGCACCATATCGTCAGCGTAGCTCAGATTATTAACATATTTGTTACCTAATCTGAGCCCCACACAGGTGCTGCCTCGATCAAACCGTTGATATACAAGTTAAAAAGGTCAGGGGATGTCAGTCCCCCCTGTCTCACTCCACAAGACAGGGTATAGCTATCCGATAAGGTAATGCCCCATTTAACATGATTCCTAAGGGTACTATTACCAGTATGACAAAAGGTCAACCACTGTTCTGCCGACCCCGGTTCTACGTAACTTTTCCCACAAAAAGTCATGCTGAAGAGTATCAAATGCGCGACTCAGGTCAAGGAAACATGCATAGACAGTAGTATCATTTTTCAAATAATAGTTTACTACCTGTTTGAGTTAAAAAACAGCCAAGTCAGTAGACATTTGCGGCCTGAATCCAAATTGGGCATCATCTATTTTCAGATAAGGGGCCATTTTTTGTTGCAATATTCTTTCAAGTACCTTAGCCACAACCGTAGCCAGGTATATAATTGGCAACACTCGATAAATAACCTGTCTTGTTTTTTATATTAGGGACAGCGATTGTTTTTAAGAGGTCATCTGGTAGGTAAGAATGCCACAAACAGAGACCAAAAAATCGAGCAAGCACATCACCGACAAGCGGGCCTTCACACAGAAGGTGCTCAATACTGAGGCCGTCATGACCTTGGCCGTGGAGACCTGCCACGTTTCACCCTTAATATTATTATCATAATGTCATCGGAGGAGACGCCGCAACCCCCCATTTCACGACGATCCTATTTTGATTTATAGTCATTTACAAAACTATTTTCATTCGGGTTAGAAAAAGGGACTTCTATTTTTAAAAATGTACAAAAAACATTGGCTATGTTTTTTTAGGTCCATTTCTCGCTCAACAGATACGGGTCAACTAGTTTTAGAATTTACATTTTTAATTGATTTCTAAAATTCCACGAAATTTTTAACACATATTCACTGAGACACTGACATTCAAAGTAACTTTTACATAAACTTTATAGTGTATAGAAGTAATTTTGTTGAAGGTTTTTGGTGGGTGGATAAGTGTTTTCATTTCGGTGGCGAGTTATTTCATTTCGGCGAATCGTTTTTTTTCATTTCGGTGGCATCAAAGCTGTGAGCTACTGTATCTTTTTATTTTATTGAGATATTTTGATGGCGTTACGTATGGATATAAACAACATCAAGAAGCATTATAAACCATAGTTTGAATTCGAAAATTGTTAAAAATAAAAAAGTTTACCGAAATGAAAAAAAAATCAACCTTGTTGAAATTCACCCAAATAAAGACTTATTATTATTATTGAATTCTACCTCTGGGTTCAGACTTTTCCTTTCTTTCAATTTAAAAAAGTTGAATACTAGTTGGTCAATGGTGGAGACAGCTAGGTTATCTACCTATTCTCCATATTTTATCCCATATCTTGATTATACGTAATAATATTACTTATATAGGTACTTCATATCACGGTAATATGTAATAACTAATAACCTATTATTTATTCTGGTATAACCTATACATATTTAATGGATATCATTATCACATCTTTATTGAGAACTAGCTGTTGCCCGCGACTTCGTACGCGTGGACTTGATGATACAAAATATTTTATACTCCCGCCGCCATCCAGCTATCATGATCACTTAGTCTACCATGTCGTAAGGAGAAGAGAGGAATGAAAAATCAAGGTCAATAGGCACTCTTTTTTAGATCTATCTATATAGAT
This sequence comes from Pyrausta nigrata, assembly GCA_949316185.1. Taxonomy (NCBI): domain Eukaryota; kingdom Metazoa; phylum Arthropoda; class Insecta; order Lepidoptera; family Crambidae; genus Pyrausta; species Pyrausta nigrata. The sequence goes on from OX438956.1 coordinate 11,021,671, forward strand.
ACTATCACCTCGCCAACCGCCTCTGGGTTGAAAATTTTGCAGTGACACCGACTCCAAAACTAAATATTGTCGTATATCTTTTGTTAGTAAAAGTGTAAAGGTATTTTTTTTAAATTTTTAGGTTACTTTATTGAAGGCAGTTTTATTCCTTTGTAAAAAATATAGGTAACTTTAGGTTTTAGTGTTCTGGGGCCCGATTCTCACGCCTTTGATATTATGTCACATACGATATTTATCAAAAAAACATGGCGGATATCACAAAATTTAGATGTTTCGTATTCTCAAAGTATGGAAATGTCGAATATTTTTTCGCTAAATATCGTATGCGATTTAATATCGAAGGCGTGAGAATTGGGCCCCAGGTCAGACTCGAACCTCCCTACGCAATAGATGAATGTGGTTTAGCATCTATTTATCGTGTTCGTGTCCCTAGCCTACTCAAAGGTCGGTTTGTAAGTAACTACTATCGTAAAGTTATTATTATTAGGAGCCTGTCGTGTCCACTGCAGGGGAAGGCCTACCTAGGGTAGGTTCCCCTATATCGTAAAGTAAGTAAGTGTTTGAGAGTTTAGGCAGTGGATTACACGTGGAGGGCGACAATGATAGGTGGAAAATCGGTCTGTCTTAGCACTTACAGCCAGGCACCTGCTGCATCAGTTTTCCGGGGTTTTTGGGGTCACTTCACACACTTCACAGGCCACAATCACTCGAAATGTCTGTAAGGAGCTTCACAGGATACACACGCGGCGAAAGCGCTCTGGTCGGTCTAGTACATGTGTCATAGGTAACGTCTCGGTGGCAACTGGGGGCTCCGGGGTTCTCACGGTACGTTTTAAACAAATAAAAAACTAGGCAGGTACGCGTGCGGGTGCGCGCGGCGCAGTATCAATAGGGTACACAAACAAATCAAAATATTGTAGTAAACATATCGCCTGCCCTAAACACGTCAAGTGTTTACGAGAAGGTTAGGAAGCTAAGGAAAGGAAGTTCACTGTACAGGAAGACGAACTAATTTCGTCAAAGATCTCTTTAGGCTACCGGTAGGAGTTTTAACATCTACCACACGAACAACTTGGTCTTGGCCAGGGTATAAATTAATAATGCGTCCACGACGCCACTGCAAAGGGGGAAGGTTGTCATCTTTTATGAGTACTAGCTCACCTACTTTAGGAGGATCACAAGGAGAGGTCCATTTATTTCTAATTTGTAATGTATTTAAGTATTCTAAATGCCAGCGAGACCAAAAGTGCTGGGTAATTTGTTGGATTAGCTGAAACCGTGTAAGGCGATGTAATTTTACGTCTTTATAAGGGTACTCCGGAAGTGCAGTTAAGGGTTGTCCAATTAAGAAATGGCCGGGAGTTAACACTTCGACATCATTAGGGTCCGGAGAAAGTGGGCACAATGGGCGTGAATTTAAAACTGCTTCAATTTTAGCAAAAACAGTGGTCAGCTCTTCAAACGTAAGGGGGGTATCGCCTACTACTCGTTTTAGGTGCGATTTCGCCGATTTAACCGCAGCTTCAAAAAGACCGCCCCAATGAGGGCAAACAGGAGGATCGAAAACCCAGGATATGTTCCGCTTTGAAGGCTCAGAACCAATAGCCGCCTGGTTTTGAGACAGGAAACACTCTAACTCTTTAAGGTAATTGTTAGCACCGATGTAATTTCGACCGCAATCGGATCGGATTAGGCGAGGTACACCACGACGCGACACGAATCGGGAAAAGGCCGCAATAAAGGCTTCAGTAGTTAGGTCCGACACAACCTCAAGGTGAACGGCTTTAGTAGAAAGGCAGACAAATACACACAGGTAACTTTTCACTAACCTTTTGTTCCTATAGGCCTGGACTTTGGTAAAAAAGGGTCCTACAAAATCGGTACCTACACCGTCAAACGGTCTAGCAGCCGTGACGCGGTCTTTAGGTAGGTCACCCATGAAGGGTTGAGATACAGCCGCTTTGAGACGATAACAGGGAAGGCATTTAAAAACCACATGCTGAATAGCTCTGCGTGCCGACAAGATCCAAAACTCTCTATTTAACATGGCAAGAATTGCATTAACACCAGCATGAGCATTCTCGCGATGGTAATGTGAAATAAGGATGTTCACGAAATTACCATTCTTAGGCAGAAGAAGGGGATGGCGCGCATCAAAGGATAGATCGGAGTTTCGTAATCGACCTCCAACTCGAATCAGGCCTCTGTCATCTAGAAATAAATTCAACTTTCTAAGGGAGTTAGTGATAGGATCGCCACGCCGTAAGCGATCAAGTTCATCAGAAAAGGAGGTGAATTGAACGATTTTCACTAAAAACAAAAGGGAATCTCTCCGTTCCTCAGGGCTCAGGTAGGACAAGTAAGATTTAGGAAATAAAAACCGCCTTAGGTAACAAGTCACGTTTATTAGCTTGTTGAAAGAACTATACCGCTCTAATAAGAATAAGGGAACTGGGTTAGGAACATCGGCAGAGACTACTAAACAACGTAGTCCAGGGAGATCACTACTTGGGTTAGGTTCCGAAATACCGGGCCAGTTGTCAGGAGACTGCGTCAACCACAAAGGTGAAAACCAAAGGGAGTGGTCGATCAGTCGGGTGACTGACATACCTCTCGATGCACAGTCACTAGGGTTCATGTAGCCTGGGACATGCCTCCATTCACTAGCTGTAGGACTAATATTAATCTGGGAGACACGATTAACCTCAAAAGTTTGAAGGAGGTGAGGAGTGGTTTTTAACCAACACAACACGATTTTACTATCCGTCCAACTATGGATTGAAGTCAACACAGACGACCTTTGCAGACAAAGAGCGACGTGATGAAGTAATTTAGAGAGGAGGGTAGCTCCCAACAATTCCAACTTGGGAATTGTTAAACGGGTCCGAACAGGGGCAACTTTAGATTTAGCCATAACAAGATGGACGGAGCAAACACCAGACGGAAGTTCCGCACGTAAATAAACAGCGGCAGCATATCCCAATTCAGAAGCATTACAGAACCCATGTAGGGATAAGAAGGAGGAACCTCTGGGAAGAATATGTCGCGGAATGGCCACTTCACTAACCTTCGCTAGGTCCTGAACAAATGCAGTCCACTCTAAAGACAGGGGTTCATTTAAAGGATCATCCCAGGATAAGCCTGACATCCATAAGCGTTGGATAAATTCCTTAGCCTTAAATACGACGGGAGATATCCAGCCACAAGGGTCATACATACGGGCAATCAAAGATAAAACTTTGCGTTTTGTAATAACTGCATCACGGGTATCACAGGTATAATTGTAGGTAAATGAGTCACTCACAGGATTGTACTGCACACCTAAAATAGCGACAGTCTGAGGATTATCTGGGTCTGAGAATGAATGAGGAAGTTGCAAATGATCCGGGGGCATATCCTCCAGGAGCTCGGGCCTGTTACTAATCCACTTACCGAGTTCATAACCACCAGAGGCCATTATTCCTATAAGCTCAGTTTTCAAGGCCCGGGCAGACGCAATAGTATCAGCACCAGTAAGACAATCGTCGACATAAATATCTCTCTCAAGGACTTCAGCAGCTCGAGGGAAGGTAAGTCTCTCTTGTTCAGCGAGCTCAAGAAGGGCACGAATCGCAATGAATGGACTGGAACGAAGACCATAGGTATTGGTATTAAGTTCATAGGCGAGAAGTGGCTGAGAGGGATCCTCACGCCAAAGCACAAGTTGGTTGGCCAAAGCACCTTCTATCATCAAGATGTACCCAAGTCATACGAAACATCATACGAATATCTGTTACAAACACCACCTCGTGCCTGCGGAAATTTAGGAGGATGTGAGAAATATCTCGCTGAAGCTTAGGGCCTGTATGTAAACATTGGTTCAGGGACACTTTAGAGGACGTAGGACTACTACTATCGAACACAACACGTATTTTGTCACTAACAGACTTAAAAATTCCATGATGAGGGATAAAATAATGTTCCCAGGTCGAGTCATATGATGAAAGGGACATATGGTTTAGGTCAAGGTACTCACGCATAAAGAAAATATATTTCTCTCGAAAACTAGGATTGGCTTGCAAACGCTTCTCAAGATTATGGAATCGCCGTAAGGCATTGGTTGTAGAATCACCGAGAGGTGGAAGATCATGAAGAAAAGGGAGTCTAACCATAAATCGACCATCGCTTTCCCGAGTGGTAGTTGCTTTAAAAAGGGTTTCACACTCTATATCCAAGGGGTTCGCAACTGGAGATTGGGGGGCCTCTTCGATTTTCCAGAATTTTTCAACTTTTTGGGACAGCGAGACTCCAGTCATGGGGGGTTCCAAATCAGTAAATCCTCCATAAACAGGACCACACAGGACATAACCAAATATCGTCGAGATAGCAGTAAGGCCATCAGGGGACACAAACAACTCGGACCTTAAAAGGCGACCAATGACGTCAGCTTCAAGAAGTACACTTATAGTACCAGGTTTGTAAAATAAAGGGTCAGCAAGAGGGAGGTGCTTAGTACAGGTAATTACACTTTTAGGTAAGTCTACCTCTGGGAGGGTACCAGCAATCACATCAACAACTATTGCACTGGTGGAGATTTCTGGAAAGGCAGAATTAACTGGCTTAAATGAAAATGATACAATGCCCAGGGAATTAATTGCTTGAACACTACCCATTCCACGAACAGGAACTGGAGAAGGAATGATAGGTAAGTTCATGTGGTCAACGACAAGCTCAGTAGTAAGAAGGCAGCCCTGAGCACCAGTGTCACATAAGGCACGCGCTTCCACATAATATCCAGACGAGGTTTTAACATGAATCAAGGCCGTAGGTAAAAGAACGAGAGAATTGCGAGGTAAAGATGTAAAAGCGGGTATGGAAGGGGGGCTGCTATCTAGTCAGAATTGTGGGGCCTCATTGTACTTATGATGAAATGCACGTTCATCCTTGGTTCTTTGACCCAGAGGGGCATTATAGGTACGGTTACCGTTGGGTGCAGGTGGGGATCGCCCGCCCGAATGGGGAGGTGATGCTCTACGGGAATCACGAGGGGGCGGGGTACGAACACGGTGCCATTCAGTACGTGGGGGTGACACACGGTCCGTTAAGTGACTTTATGGGGATTGCCGCGGTTGGTTGGAAGCTAAGGCCGGGACGTCTCGGTATGAGCGCTCGCGATCGTAATTCACAGGAGAGGAGTCATTATAACACAGTAACGTGTGATGACTGGAACGACGGCACGTGCGACAGCGATAATCTCGCGTGCATTGGGATATGGAGTGTCTATCCAGGCATCGATAGCACAGTCGGGCTTCTTTTACAAAGGTAACACGTTGACATGTAGGAAGGCGAATAAAATCGGGACACTTGCGTAAGTAATGCGAAGTACTATTACAAAGGTGACATTTAGATGTCGTCGCAAAGGTAACAAAGGCTCTTGGAGGAGGTGGGGAACGCGCGTTAGGTTTAGGCAAACGAGGGGAGCTCACAGTAGGGGGGGTAGTAGTGTCAACGACAGAAGCACTACCTACATTGTCGTGGTGCCTACATTCATCCTCAAGAAAGGTAATAAGATGATCAAAAGTAGGGAGGTGATTAGGATTATCGCCATAACGACGTTCAAATCTCGATTTTAACTCTCAAGGCAGTTTAGCAAGGCATAAGTGAACTAATAGGTACGACCAATGTTTAACAGGAAGTTCCAATCTCTCTAAGCATCGATAAGTAGAAAGCAGGGGGTTCAGGAACGACACACGTAACCCGGAAAGTTTGGGCGTTATAGTAGGGAGCATCATTATTTGAGCAATGTCGGTATCCGCTAAAACACGCAGGTTATGGTACCTACGTTTTAGGAGGTCACGGGCCACGGTGTAATTGCCCGCCTCAATCTTGAGGTGTTGTATTAATCGACGAGGTTCATCCGATAAGGCTCCCACTAAATAGTGTAGCTTCAAAGTCGGGGTAAGGGTAGGCTGGTTGTCCACCACGCTATCAAACTGGTCTATAAAACTGATCCAACTATCGGGACGGCCATCAAACTTAGGTATAGGTAGGTCAGGTAATTTACTAGCCGGGTTATCAATAGCCAGGGATTTATTCTCCTTGAAGCTGCTAGTACGGGACGTCTCAAATTGGTGAGGTCGTATTTCGTCTAACTTAATTTTTAAGTCGTCTACTTTGTCCCTTACTACGCGTATCTCGTTCTTAACTTGCACATATTCTTGTTCATAAATAGCAGGATCGAGATTACCTTAGCTTGGAACAAGCGGCGGAAAACTTGTCGCACATAAGTGGCAGGTCGGAAAGACGCGCTCGCATACGATTGGTGGAAAGGTCTCAAGAACTCGGTGGGAGTCATCAACCCAGTCACTAATATAACGGAGTTCACCTATAGCTTCACGGTATTCAGCTGTATCCGTGTAAAGTACGGCCCTTACGGTCTCGTTGCCGGTTTCGGTATCCGACATTTTATTTACTTTAAATCGCAAGAAACAAGGTAGGTAAATTAAACTCACAAAAGATTTCAATACGATGCGTAAAGGAACAAATAGTAAGGGACGGCACCGGGTATGGCAAACGTAACTCGTAAACAACTTGCACGCGGTCACGCGGTAATGGCGTGATCAATAGGGAAACAAAGCGCTCGCGCACCTCACTTGCACTCAAAGGGTAGGTAATTAACGCGCTAATCGATTTAATCGACACTTATATAAAAGGGGGTGTACTCGAATGTTATTAAGGAATTTACTGTAAATAGGTTAGGTATATGACGAGACGTTTTCTTCAAATTACAAAGGAAGGTAGCAAATAAATAACTCTCAATTAAACAAATTACGTTACTAATAAGGGGTCCTAATAAGAAACTACGCTCTGCTACCAAAATGTTTGAGAGTTTAGGCAGTGGATTACACGTGGAGGGCGACAATGATAGGTGGAAAATCGGTCTGTCTTAGCACTTACAGCCAGGCACCTGCTGCATCAGTTTTCCGGGGTTTTTGGGGTCACTTCACACACTTCACAGGCCACAATCACTCGAAATGTCTGTAAGGAGCTTCACAGGATACACACGCGGCGAAAGCGCTCTGGTCGGTCTAGTACATGTGTCATAGGTAACGTCTCGGTGGCAACTGGGGGCTCCGGGGTTCTCACGGTACGTTTTAAACAAATAAAAAACTAGGCAGGTACGCGTGCGGGTGCGCGCGGCGCAGTATCAATCGGGTACACAAACAAATCAAAATATTGTAGTAAACAGTAAGACTATTCTTATATGTAGTTCAATTTCCGTTAGTAGGTGATAAGTAGTATAAAAAATAGTGCCAATTGACTTTATTATTTCATTAATGAAATTAACAAATACATTAATTTAACAAAGTGTCTGTGGTGAAAGTATCCACAAACTACTTAGCGTTAAGGTCAGCACCATAAAATTATCTGAAGGATTCTCTCGATTTCTTCAGGTTTCTGTCACCAGATCGTAACTTGGAGACAGTATGATTACAGTAGTTTGAAAATCAGTCTAAAGTAATTTAGCATATCAACTGCTTCGGTCCTTCGATTTGTGTTAGTCAATAGAAAATGCTCATCACGCTGAACAATGATCCCTAAGGCGCTCTATTCATATCTCTTATAGTTGTGCTGAGCTGCTAGGGTTCTATATCAGTTGCTCCAGACCTTCAATATGTGAACGTCAATAGAAAATGCTCATCACGCTGAACAATGTTCCCTAAGGTGCTCTATTCGTATCTCTTATAATTGAGCTGAGCTGCTAGGGTTCCATATCAGTTGCTTCAGACCTTCAATTTGTGTACGTCAATAGAAAATGCTCATCACGCTAAATAACTTTTCTTAAGGCGCTGCTTTCATATCTCTCTTAGTTTAAGTGTACTGCTAAGGTTCCACTTCAGGTACTCCGATCTTCAAAAAAAGTTATAGCCTAGTATTTGCCCAGACTCAATAGCTACAGAATAAAAAAAGTTTTATTCAAATCCGTTCAGTAGTTCCGGAGATTAGCGTGTACAAACAGACAAACAGATAAACAGACAAAAAAAATAAAAGTTGTAGATTCCTATTCTGTTACTATTTTAACATCACACTCAATTAGTTATTGGTAAAAATACTCAATGTACAGACGCATTGGTCTTAATGTTTTATTATATGTATAGATTGAGATAGCACACGCATCAGAGCTAGTGATTGTAACTAATCTCGAAGCGGTCATTTTAACGTTTCGTTCATTGTACTTTACTTAATTTAACTAACAGAGGTACCTACGTATAAAATACAGTCCGTTAACTTATAAAACAAGCTAACAATATTTCATTTATTTATCGCTAGGCAATTATGGATAACGAGTCAAAGTATTATAAACTTACATTGGAAGAACCGGATAATACAAGTTTTCGCGGATTGAACTTATTTACTTGGAATGATTGCAGGGAAAATGTCTTTACTGACTCAAAATAGGCAAACAATAAAAGGACGCCGGCGTGCTTATGATACACTAGGCGTTAAATACGGTTATTTTTTTTTTAAATCATAAGCCAACCAAGCAACTGAATTTGTAGGTATTTAAACGCAAAATCGCATAAACCTACTCGTATTTTTTTCACCATTTTATAATTTTAATGGATTGTTTCAACAATCATGTTTATTTGTACATTTTATAATTTCATTTGTATTTACTAACAGGAACAAAACTAAGATATTGAATAAAACTAATATTTATTGGTTGAATTACGTTGGGCTAGTAGATTTAAATACTATATTATCACGATTATTTTTTTATATTTAATAGTCCACCGGCTTTAAATTGGTTGGTGCTTAAATAATGTAGGTAGGTATTGAAACTAAATGCACACTTAATAAAACACATAAGTAAGTAATTTACTAGGTATAGGTGATAGGTGTCAGTAATTTGATAAAATAAAAAAGTAAATAACTGTGATTAATGTCCATTTCACAAGTAGTAGTCACTCTCACCCACACTAATACAGCAAGTGAACTGATTTCGTTTAAAGTTATCGGTGTTGTGTTGACCCTAAACAGTTCGTATTTAAACCAATTTTAACCGGTTCGGGACATGCTTCGGCCTTATCTCGTGGAAGAATTGAATTGTTTACATAGGCTGTACTAATGCGACTTGCAAAAAATATCTATAGAAAAATATTAATTTAGTTCTGCCAAAGTACCTACACTCTTAGGATCCTTATTAGGGAGGTAAGAACCAAACAGAACCAAAGTAGTGTAAATAGGATCCTAGTTAGGATGCTACAAATAGCATTGTGTAATAATATAGCCGTAAGCCGTAAGATTATGATGTACTAACTTTGCAGAATAGATTGATATAAAATAAGTTTAATTACGTGTTCCATGTACGATGATAAAATATTATGCAATTACAGCAACCATGGCAGTATTCAGCAACGAAATATCGACCTGCAGAATAGCCAGAAAAAGGAAACTTTTGAAAAGTTTTTATAAGCCCGCCAATAAGAATTTTCTGAAGCTGTCAAACGGAACGTGTTCGCATTCAAAGATTCCCGTTTCAAAATATTTTAAACAGTTTCTAGTAGTTTCTACATACGTACCTATTGTTTAATATTTTAGAATTTAGTTTTATTAAAAAGAATTCTTGGAGTGCGACTCATTTGAATATTTACTTCTAAAACAATAATAAATCATAAAAAAATTGTGAAAGAACATGCATGAAACGAAAAAGTAACCTATTTTTTGACATATCTTTGACTTTGACATTGACATTAACAAAGTCCGGCACCGAATATTGTTTATTGGCGCCAGAAAAATACCTTCGCTTTTCATGAAAACAACAATGGTACAGCGCCAGTGTATATCTTCTCTAGATAAGTGGAGTCAAGGTTGGGGTGTATGTAAATCGACTTCTTTATATATTAGCGAGCGGATGAATTCCAGTTAGTCAAACTGTGCTCCACTCGCTCGGTAGTGGGGCTTTCTGTTTAAACCGATTATTCCTCAGTCAGTATTTAAAAATGCCACCTGTTTCGATATCAGAAGACGTAAGTAACTATTCTAAATTAAAATACTAAAAATAGCTACATGTCTGTGATTTTTTTTTTGGAACATTAAACAATAGTAATTTGTCTAGAGTTTGTAATAAGTAATAAACCAGTGTACATAATCTGCAGTAATCCCTACTGGTTCTTTTTTGCACAGGGTCCCAAGCAAAAGCTCCGTGTGGCCATCATAGGCCAGAGTACATTTGCCGCTGAGGTCTTCAAACTTCTGGTGAAAGATGGTCATGAGATTGCTGGTGTATTCACAGTTCTTGACAAGGGCAACCGAGAGGACCCACTAGGTATGTGCTATCTATATTGTTATGAAAGTAAAAATTAAAATTCATCTACATATGACATATAAAGTGTGTCCGGGTTTCGACTGGCGATAATTTATGGGCTATTTGATCATCAAATGTTATTGACAAAAAACCCACGTGTTGGGGGTCAAAACCTCTTTAACCCATGTTGGAGGTCAAGGCCTTTTTTTTAAATGCTTATTCTATGGATCTGGATGTCTCAAAAGTTATGTAAATGATTATTTTAAAAGGTAACACTATGGCCTATCAAGTGAAATAAAGATCAATTCAAAATTATAAACCATCATAGGGAAAAAAAATATATATTTTTTTACTAAATCTTGCTAAAAATAAAAGAGTTAAATAGTTTTTTTTTTAATTTTAAAAACTAAACCCAAAAATGCTATTTTTTTGAAAAAAAAATCTCAAAAAAATTTTTTTTTTTTTTTAATTCAAAAAGTCTTGTCTTTAAAAAATTGGTAAATAAAAAGCCCTTAAATTATTGCTAGTCTATATCCGAACATCCTTTATACTTAGTATTAAATATTGATTTTACTAAATTTGTTCATCTTTGAATTTTATGTCATTAATTTTCAATGTTAATCTAAAATTTATAGTTTTCTATTTCTAAGTGCCCCATTTAAAAATCTTGGTATAAATTTTTGTTTTCATTACAGCTACAACAGCTGCTCAGAATGGTGTGCCAGTCTACAAATATAAATCATGGAGAATTAAAGGAAAAATTATACCAGAAGTATATGAAGAATACAAATCTGTAAGTACCTATTATAAATTTAGAATTAGGTAAAATGATTTTGTCATATTTTCTTTACGTCGATTGTTTTGACCAAAATAAAAGGTGAGATGAGAATATTTTTCACACTGACTAAACTCTGTCTTTTTTAATTTGATATAAAGAAATTTCTAATTTGTTTTATAGTAAACATGTGATAAGCAAATATTACTACAGATTAAGTACTAGTACAGAGCTAGTTTAAATAATAGAACACTCCTACTGCAATTTAAAAAACTGCCTTATTCTTAATTTAGAAACTACTTAAAAGAATTTGCATTTTCCTTCTATCCCACCAAGCTTGCCATAGGGCAAGTAAAAGTAAGTAAGTAGTGTAAACATTACCTTTTTTACTATATAATAAAATGTAAGTAAATACTCTCTCACACACTTGTTCACTTTATTTGCACTTTCATAATTTAAACATCTTTTTTTTTGTCTTATCTAAATCATTGTAAGATTAAGTAAACATTTTTCTTATCTTTATTACATAACTAGTATCATTACTGTCTGCATTTTTTACTGAAAATGTTTTTTATGTAACAATACAAAAATAATTTATACAATAATAGGTCTTTGAATTTGGTGTTTTTTCTTATATTTTATTCTGTTTGTAACTTTTGTGAATACCAATAATAGTTATAATTTATACCTATCTCCATTTTAATTGAATCAATAGTTGAATTATGTATCTTTTAGATTAAAAAAAATGTATTTGTTTACAAGTGTCCAATATAATATAACTATTATTATTGAATCCAAAAGTTTCAGAACATTGATCACATCACTCAACATTGATAAAACGGAGTGACCTGGCTTTGCATGCATGCAATTAAAAAATTATATAGCTCATGTCACTCAGAAACATTATGCATTCTAATAATGGTGAAAGATTTTTTGAAATCGGTCCAGTAGTTTTTGAGTTACTTACAAAAATAAATATCATTGCTCTCTGTTATTACTTTAGAAAATCAATAAGCAAAATTATGCCTCTGAAGCATTGATTTATTATATTAAATCAATGCTCTGCAGTAGCAAATAGATTAATGTTTTTTAAGCAGTGCAGTGTTATATATTACGAAGTTCTAATATTATAGGAAAGTATTTGAAAGCGAATTTACTACAACTTTTACTAACAGACATACTTCGAAACTCTAAAAAAATTGGCGACTTTAGTGTTAGAAATGAAAACGTGATTTCGATTTAGGTCTAATAATAAAAGTTGTTTATTTGCTCCCTCTAAATAAGTAATAATAATAAGAAGTAATGATAATAATAGTAATAAGTTCCTAGAATATTAGAACGTAACATATCGCATTGTATTGTGTGTAATGTACCACATAAAGAGCACTTCCGTACTTCGTGATTTCTGTCACCCATTTTGAGGAGCTCCCAACTGTACTCGTGACCTCTGATATCTTCAGCATTTATCTGTGTTATTAAGTTAGAATGTGTTATGTCATGTCGAATAACATGTTACTGTGCTGCTGGATAATAAAATCGGCCTCTACTCACTCACAACACTGTCATTTTAGTAGATTAATGAAAGTGGGATTACATGTTTCTAATTTTGCTGTTACTGTTACTTATCGATATATATATTAGCTCACTCGTTCAATTGCACTTTGCCATGTCTTGTATGTTAACCAGTATAACCAACCATGCCGAACCGAACTGAATAACTATCTTGGGTTAGTCTATTACTACTACATTTCATAATTTTCCTAACTAAGCAAACTTTCGCAACTGTGCGTACTTGTCGTGAAAAGCTGTTATTAGTCAGACTGGTTTGTTCTGATTTATCGCAGAACAACGTTCTTATTATATTTAGGTATACTAGCAGTTTGTTTGTAATTTCTCTTCGACTATGTTTTAACCTTCATCGGTGAGCATCAAGAGTCGCTTAAACGTGTCGCTTGGTTTGCCTAAAATTTTTGAACAAAATTGATATTTATCCCCACAGCACACGGCTTGTAATGTAAAAGATTTTTTTGCACACTCGATAATGTGCTAACAATACAGAATCCTTGAAAATAATTGCCGAATACCGGGTGATCGTCAATTGGCCACATTTGCGTGTAAATACACAGAAATGTCTGCGAAATCAATTTACAGTTTCCGCGGATGGATCCTACGGAGGTATATTTGGTAAATATTATTTACGTAGGTATATTCTTCGGACTTTCGACACTGCTTCCCCCGTGATTGCGATTTGCGACTACTTGTGTAGAAAATAGAATTATGTAATATATAAAATCAGCTCTTGAATTGTGCTAAAATAAAGCGTTAATACACAACCTAAGGTTTTATTAGGTTTAGCCCATAGTAGGTATATCATAGCGTGCACATTTGGAGTTTTACATAAAATTGCATAATCATTTACGGATGTAAATTAATGTTTAAATAGTAACAATTTCAAATGAAATTATATAATTATTAAGTTTTTTACGAAAGTAAATTTTGCTCACAATTGATCGACCGTGTCATCCGGTGGGACTCAAACCCACGACCCTTATCCGGGCGAATGCTCTTTCCGACTGAGCTTACGGAGGACGTTAGTCGGTCGACGAATAAATAAGTTTATGCTTAACTGTGCACCCTGTACTTGGCTTGAAAAATATATGTTATCTTAGTTTTGTGAGATGTTTTGCAGTTTGGATAACTTACAAGTAAACATCACGTGTTGTAACAGCCAAATTTTTGTGCGCCATTTGTTATATTATTGCGTCTCAGTCTCAAGGCGAAGGATCTTACATAACGGACTCTGCTTAAGTCCGCCGATAACCCACAACACCCACATTATCACTATGAAACAAGCTCGCCTCTTTTTTCAGCCTTAGATAAATACATTTTCGATATGTCCGCCTTGAATGCAAATAAATCAAAATATGTTACCAACATGCTTCACATTCCATTCAAATACAAAATATTTAATTGAGTTGATGATGCATACTCTTACTTAAATTATAAAACATGAATGTTATGTTTATCTGAAACCAGACCTGGTTCATTTTAGTTCTTGTGGGTTAGTTATTTTGTTAGTATTCGGTTAAGATTTATTTACTTGACTTCACACCAATTGGTGGCATTGGCATCTTATGTACACTTGTATTATTCCCCGGAAAAGATCCCTTCCCCTTATGAGGTTACTACGCGATATGCAGACAGTCTTACTAAGACTCAGCATAGTGTAATAATAACAGTTAGCCTGTAAGTCTGTCTGCCCCATCTCGCTCTTTCACAGGATGAAAGAACGAAATGGGGCGAAGACTGTCTGAATATCGCGTAGTCTAATAACCCCTTTAGTTTGTAAGTAACACCTCCGGGCTAATTCCGAAAATAATAATTATCTCCTATTATAATTCGTCAGGTAATTGCCGACATCAATGTCCTGCCTTTCTGCACACAATTCATCCCCATGGAGGTGATCACGCACCCCAAGTATGAGAGCATCTGCTACCACCCAAGCATACTGCCCAGGCACAGAGGAGCTTCTTCTATAAATTGGTAAGGATTTAGGATTTCAGATTTTGTTGTTGCCTTTTTAAATATACAAGGATTTTTTTTACACAGGGGAGACCCCTGTGTAAAAGGCTTGTTATCCGGCTGTACCAAATAATGTCACCAAAGTATCGCCTTAGGAACCGCCCTGCATGAAAAATTATGTAATTCAATCACGCGATGCGTTCTTTGAATGAACTCTCGAGCCGAAATAAGCCGCCCGCAGCCCTTCTAAACAATTTTTTGCGCTTTTATATTCTATAATATGTATAGGCTTATATATTATAGAGTATGAATAACAAATGATTCATGATTTTATTATTTTTGTTTGTAATGTTATCTTAATGTTGTATTAAAGCTTACACATGACTATGATAAATGAAAGTCAAATCAATGCGACCAACTCTACCAAGCGCTCTCTACGCTACTAACATTAAAGTCAAATCAATAAAATTCGATTCATAATAAACTTAAATCACCTTGACTAACTATAGTGAAGATGAAGTATGCTTCAATCCATACTAATATTATAAATGCGAAAGTGTGTCTGTCTGTCTGTCTGTCTGTCACCTCTTGACGCTTAAACCACTGAACCGATTGAGACGAAATTTAGTATGGTGACAGTTCGAGACCCTGGAAAGGACATAGGCTACATTTTGTTGCGATATAAAAATATTAAGGGGGTGAAATGGGGTATGAAAATTTATAAGGAAAATCCAACTCTTGCGGATGAAGTCGCGGGGAACCACTAGTACTATATACATAGTGTTTTAGTATGTAAGATATTGTCGGACTCAAAGTAAAATAGCTTGATAAGGTAAAACATCCTGACAAAATGATACCTTAGTTTCACTTATCACCCGGTATACCACGACTCGTTATTCATTATGTATGTATCTTCATTTGTAATTACTTTGCATATTTCGTCTTACATTTTGTAGTCACAGCTGAAACTATTGTATTTTGTGCATGCCCGGTCGAAGCAGACACAGCTATTCAGTAACTACTTGAAAGAACGATAACTACGCTTGTTTAATGTCTACCGAATAGATCCTGTAGTTTAAAAAATATATATTTTGTTTTTCCTTTACGTTAATCAATTTATATAACTCGCAACCAGGATAATAACATATACCGATATTGCCCTTCTTTTTCACTTAATAAAATACCCATGTATTTTATATTATTTCCTCTTAGACTAAAACAACTAAGTATTTACTATACCTAATAGAGTAGATCAAGACTTTGTTTTCAAAAAAATATATAAGTTGTAGTAGATACACATTTTCGTATCCTCCCAAAAGTTTCTGTAAACTCCGTTCAGGAGTTTTGTCACAGATTATATATGGTTTTGAGTAACAAAAAGCGAAAGTTAGCGACAAGGGAAGATTAACTTCCCTTGTCGCTAACTTTCGCGCTTATAATATTTTTGTGAGTTTGTCAGTATCTAAAAGATAGAGGTAATTTTAAATATTAATTTATTTAAAACTGGTTATGACTTTTCTTATCTTCCACGCAAAAAAGATAAGTGTGTAATGTTTGTGATAATTGTTGTAACTGCTTTTATAAAACAATATGATATGTATACTTACATAAACATAATTTTATCCATAGGTAGTATCAATCTATACATATAATAAAACAGTAAAACCAATGCGTCTGTACATTGAGTATTTTTGCCATAAACTAATTGAGGGTGATGTTAAAATAGTAACAGAATAGAAATCTACAACTTTTAATTTTTTTTCTGTTTATCTGTTTGTCTGTCTGTTTGTACACGCTAATCTCCGGAACTACTGAACGGATTTGAATGAAACTTTTTATTGTGTAGCTATTGAGTCTGGGCAAATACTAGGCTATAACTTATTTTGAAGGTCGGAGTACCTGACGTGGAACCTCACCAGTACACTTAAATTAAGAGAGATATGAAAGCTGCGCCTTAAGAAAAGTTATTCAGCGACGAGGAGGCTTGTGTTCATTAGATTATTATTAATACTCGTACATTAGAAATATTTAAATTAACCATCGATTCTTTAACCTAATAAAAATGTCAACTTACAAAAAACTACTAATGAATATAAATGTCCATGTTTTATGTTATTCTCACAACAAACCATGTAAATGACGCATGTTTCTAGGCGTTTGTTTATTTTGGACTTAACACTTTGAAATATTATCTAACTGTCTTGCTATCACGGTTCATGTTCTCGTGTATGATCGTACGTATTATTTTGCTTTAAACTCTTGTTAACATAATTTATGCTAATATATTATACTAAATGAGAAAGTGTGTCTGTCTGTCTGTTACTTCTTCACTCTGCCTCGTTGGTATAGTGGTCAGCACGCTGGGTACTATCCACGAGGTCCCGGGTTCGAATCCCGGGTCGGGCCGAGAGTATGTGGGTTTTTCTGTCTTGAAATTACTCAGACACAGCTCCGGAGTCAGGAAGTTGGTGGTGTTAACACCCGTGCCTCGGAAAGCACGTTAAGCCGTTGGTCCTGCGCCTGATCTCTCTACGGTCATGTCGGACTGCCGTCTCACCGAATTATGAGAGTGAAGGAACAGAGAGTGCACCTGTGTATTGCGCACACACTTGTGCACTATAATATGTCCTGCGCAGTTGGCAAATCTCTAGGAGGACATCATCATCATCATCATCATCACTTCTTCACGCTTAAAGCGCTGAACTGAGTTATCAAAAGATTTATTAGTACCCAGGTAAAGAGATAGTTGGGAGTCCCGGTAAAGGGCATAGGATCCCAGAAATGATCCTTTGGGTGGATAGGGGGTGGAAGTTTGTATGGGAAATATTGCATTTGGATCGTAATATCGCTAGTATACTATTATTAAAACAACGTTGCCTTTATTATCAGGACCCTGATCGAAGGCGACACGACATGCGGCCTGTCGATATTCTGGGCGGACGACGGGCTCGACACCGGCCCCATCCTCATGCAGAAGGTCTTTCCCGTCACCATCGACGACACCGTCGACTCCATCTACAACAAATACTTGTACCCTGAAGGTATGTCCTAGAGCAGAGATTCCCAAACTTATTTGAGTATATCGCTCTCTTTGAAAATTTGTTATTTTGTAGATCCCCCCCATTTTTAGCATTGTAACAGCAGAGCACTAAAGCCACGTTCACTCAAATATGACGATAGAAATGCTATGGAAAATCGTTGGACGATCGATAAAAATACAGGGGAAATTTGATTGCGGGATAGGCGTTCTATAAAATCACTATTACATCAGCATCCCCCATTTTTTCTGGGCACCTTACCGCTAGGCCTCCAGCGCCCACAAGGGGGTGTTATTGCCCACTTTGGGAAAGTCTGTTCTAGAGTAAAAGAATTAGTAATATAAGGATATTTATATTTAGCAGGTTATAATCGTATTCAGAGAAGAACCAATGCAATTTGTAGCATTTGTATTTTGTCTTAAAGTTAACTGGTGTGTTCTATTATAATAATAAATATAATAAATTGTTCTAACAATCACACCAATTACCTAGCCCCAAACTAAGACTAGGATAACGGATAGACATACTTATTATACGTTTATAAACATCCATGACTTAGATACAAATGCTCGTGCTCATCACACAAACATTTGCCCCTTGCGGGATTTGAACCCGCAACCGCTGGTTTTGTAGTCCGGAGCGCGAACCACTACACCAAGACGGTAGTCAATTATGAGTTGAATTACCCCCGAATTACATCAAATAATTATGAATGTATGTACTATTGTTTTATAGGTATAAAAGCGTTGGCGGAATCCGTCAACATGGTAGCCAACGGTACCGCACCTAAAATCACACAATCCGAAGAGGGCGCCACCTACGACCCTGCTCTATTTAAACCAGAAACACACAAAGTATGTATTCATCATATTATAAAGAGGAAAAATTTGGATGTTTGTTTGTTTGTCTTGAATAGGCTCCGAATTCAAATGAAAGGAGATTTCAGTTTTCTATGGAACTTTGGCCACCTCTTGTACATTAAACCAAAAAATAAGAAAAAGGCTATGAAACCCCATTCTCACACTTATTTCCACAACTTCTTCGTTGTTTTCGTGCACAAGTAAGTTTTTTTTTTCTACATTTTGCGGCAATACTATCTTATAATGACGGAAAAGTGGAAGCGACGTTCACAAATGACAGGTGACAGCTACTTTTTTTCACGCTTGGAACCAAATGTTTTAGCCGCTAATCGTTCAGAAAACTTATTTGGGTTTCCATGTGAATTAAGATAAAATAACAATTACATCATTCAGGTTGTCTTTCTTACTTAGTGAAATTAATATTGATGACTGATGATTTTCGTAGTTTTTTGGTTAACTGTACAAGAGATGACCAAAATTTGAACATCTCCTTTGGTACAGAAATAGTTTTAGACCCTGGAAATGACATAGGTTGTATAAAATCATCAGGGGGGTGAAATGGGGAATGAAAGTTTGCATGGAAAATCCGACTTTTGGCGCGGACGAAGTCGCAGGGAACTGCTATTTAAAGATAAATTAAAAACACTTTCGATCTCTTCTTCATAAGGAAGGACAGGCCAACTTGTACTAAGGTTTATGTGCTCCTAACTAATTTACTGTCTTTTTTAGATCGACTTCAGCAAAGGGGGCGTGGCACTTCACAACTTCATCCGAGGATTGGACTCCTCCCCTGGAGCCACCATATTAATCCAGCCACAGACTAAAGAAGGCGTCACAGAAGGCAGCGAAGCCACCGTTGAAGTGAAGCTGTTCGGCTCTAGTCTATGGCAGGGCTCCGTCGAGACCGACGGAGATAAACTGGTCATCCCCGGCTTGAAGGAACCCGCCATCATACATGAAGCTGGTCTCCTCATCACTGCTAATGATGGTGTAAAGGTGAACCCTGATTTATTAAATATTAAATTCCCTGATTGTATGTTCTACAATAACACTCTAAACTCACTAAAGAATACTAATACGTGACACTTAAGCCACGTGGTCATATCCACGAAAATACTAAATCGAATACTTTTTAGTTTTCATTTGTTGAATTGGTGTACTCAGTCGCTATTTGCACATGATTGCTTTATTATAACTGTATTTCTCCAGGTAAACGTCCAAAGACTAAAAGTAAACGGCAAAATGATAAACGCACAGAACTTCTATACGGCTAACGAGAAAAAAGTCGCGTTAGAACTCACGGCGGAAGAGAGACAGTTCGTGGAGAGCGTGCGAAACGTCTGGAAGGCCATCCTTAGGGTTGACATCGAAGACGACACAGATTTCTTCGCCTGCGGGGCGGGGTCAATGGACGTGGTCCGACTAGTCGAAGAAGTCAAAGACTTAGCCAGTATTGAACTACAGAATGAGGACATTTATATGAACACAACATTCGAAGAGTTCTACACAATAGCTGTGCTCAAATCCAGAGGCGGATCGGGGGCAGCAGAGATAGTGTATGAGGGTTTAGAGCTAGAAGTAAACAAAATGAAGGTTAAATTCCCAACGCAGTTGTTTATAAATGGTGAATTTGTGAACTCGGAGAATGGGAAGACGTTGTCTGTAGTCAACCCTACGGACGAATCAGAGATTTGCAAGGTGCAGAGCGCGTCGGCTAAGGACGTGGACAAGGCGGTGAGAGCGGCTAAGAAGGCTTTCGAAGAGGGGGAGTGGTCGAAGATCAGCGCGAGGGAGCGGGGACAGTTGCTATTCAAGTAAGTTTAGATTTTTTATTAAAATCATGGGTTAATCTTAGCCGAAATTTGTCGGTCACTTGTTCATTCAGCACCAGCAGAAGACACATCGAAAGTATTATGTCACTTAATTTACAATCGTTTTTTTTCTTATTCACTCTGACTGTCTTTTCTTTCAAACTTTCTGCGTTCCGGTAATGGTATAGATAGGTATTTCCTATACCTACCTAACCCTCCAATGATGTGATACGCCACGTAAATTCTCCGCTTCTATACTTCTTTACAAATATGTCAAATTGCCAATATAATTTGACATATTTGTACAGTCGCCAGCACATTAGACTACATATCCTTCCGCCTCTTACAACTGCATAAGCTGCTACAGTAGTTATAGTACGACAAGATCGTATGCGACCTTCCTACGGAGCGAAAACGTGCGGGGGACAATAAGTGCCAAACGCATATGACGATCCTTGGTCCGATCAAGATAGAAATTTATATTTTCTATATTGTCTCAAGTCTGGGTGTTGTGGTACCTCCGTTGTTTAAGATTTCCATAACACAAGTGCTTAAGCTACTTTGGGGTCTAAGCAACATATGTGATGTTGCTACAATATTAGAATACACCCATACTGCCTTGTATAAACATGGATATAATGATGGAAGAGCGGACCCTCCAAACACGCATTATTTGCTTAAATGGAGGTTCCAATCTACTAGTTTTAGGCATGAACTTTTAAAAACGAAATAAATTTATTTCATATATATTTAATCCCCCCCAGGCTAGCCGACCTAATGGAGCAGCACAAAGAGGAGCTAGCCACCATAGAGTCGATAGACTCTGGCGCCGTATACACGCTCGCACTGAAGACGCACGTGGGCATGTCCATAGAGACGTGGCGCTACTTCGCCGGCTGGTGCGACAAGATACAGGGCGCCACCGTGCCCGTCAGCCACGCGCGACCCAACAGGAACCTCACCATCACCAAAAAGGTATAAATAAAATAAAATCATTTATTTCAAGATCATGTCCCATAATAACTTTGAAATTTGTAATAAACTGTTGATCCGGATATTTTCGTTTCATAAAACGATTATATCTAGCAGTGACCTGAGAATTGACAATGTTCTACACCGATATATTGAAGGGAATATTGTCGGAACATAGCTGGGGCTCGCCTTAGCTCTTTTGCCTCCAATAAAATATTCACTGCATATTGTATCATGAGGTTTTGGGTGCCATGGGGACCCATCAGCACTAAAACGAATAAAATTGATTGTAATTATAGCACGAACGAACGAACGAAGTATAGTAAAAATTCAATATATTCAGTAATATCATATTAGTAACCTAGTTGCTTACTTTTTTCTATTAATTTCCATTTAAATATCGGAACCGAATAAAACTTGCACGAACTGTTTTTCCCGTTGTTTTGACACTTGATAACACGACATGTTCTGTGACCCATCATATCGTGAATTTAAAGGTTTTTACATGAAAATACTTACTAACACTAGTATATAATTCTATGAAAATATAGCAATTTGACACATGGCAATACCGAGATAATTCCCATTTTTGCCACATCGCGCGCTGCGATCGCATTTACGGTCCTCACCACCTACTTTGCACATAGCGAATATTCTAACTGCCGCACTCAGAGACGTCAATTAAGTTTAATCTATAAATAAGTCTCGTTCCGTCACTTTATTTGTCAATGGAATAGAAAAGTACGGCATGAGACTTAATGAAGGATTAACTTTAATTGACGTCTCTGAGTACGGTAGTATCTGGTGTTCTACGTAATTATTTGGTGTATGGTTATACACCAAATAATTACGTAGAACACCCAACCAATCCAAAAGTTTGTAACAATATTTATTCCAACCAGGAACCGATCGGTGTGTGCGCACTTATCACACCGTGGAACTACCCGCTCATGATGCTTTCGTGGAAAATGGCCGCCTGCCTCGCCGCCGGCAACACCGTTGTCATGAAGCCAGCCGCTGTAAGTTGTTGCCTATACAATGTTTTATTTCAGACAACGGTGATTCTCATTGTTTTACGAATTTATGTAAAGAGATATGTCAGATATATGCAACTATTCAACTATCACGTTTAAAGGTCTAACCAGTATAAATTCAGTTTTCAGCGTTATGTACTAAAGCTAGCCCCCAGATAATGCTATAGTTTGTTTAAATATGTAATTACCGAGGTTATAGGTAGTTCATGTTCTGGAAAACAAACCATTAGATTCAGGATTTGAATACCTCAAGGCCAGATCAAGGCATTTTAGTAATAGGCATAAGGACTTATTGTACCTGAATCCTAGATCGATCAATAACAAACTTTTCTATTGTTAGTTTATTTTGAGGAGTCCTATGTTATGGTGTTGTGTGCAAAGTTCGATTTTCCTTGCTTGGCAAACATTGTAAACAATCTTTTTAAAATAATACTAGTGAAAAATTTTTTTTTCATAAAATAGAAAATGTTGCATGTATAAATAATATGTGCCTATCTTATTCTTCAGTTAATAATTTCCTTAATAAGGAATAACACCACTACTATTGTCTGACGTCTCATCGACTGTGTCGAAACTTCAACACTTCACAATATCTCACATGTCTCCCGTTATATTAGGCCTCATTCAAACTTCGGGCAACAATTGTATCCCACTTTACAATAAGGGATTTTCTGACAACTCAAAATTTGAGTTTTATTTTATGTTGATAGATGGCGCATCTAAGTTATATAAATATTGCGTAGAAATCATTGAACATGAAACAAAAAACAAATTATTGTAGTATTATGTGTACAGACATGTAGTGGAAGTACTTACGTTAAAAATTGCAGTTAAAAAAAATTATGTCTCCATGACATGAATTTTTCCATCAATATACGTCTTGATGATCACAAAATAAAAAAAAAAAAGTTTTTTTTTTAATTTTGTATATTCTTATTTTATATATTTTTTTATTTGTTTACTTACAGTGTTATCACAATTACATTATTATTATTAGTACGCGTGAACTATAAACATGCTAATCATAAATATTATCACATAACAAAGCTTGAACCAGACTTTTTCCTTTAATAAAAATCTACCTGACTTAGTTTGGTAAACGCCATCTAGCGGATTTTTAAGTACTGATTTTTGACACTAAGAAAATTCCTCATTAGCTAAATTCTAATACGATTTCATCATTAAATCCTTAAGGTGTGTCCGCTAACCGCGCTGAAGTTCGCGGAGCTATCCGCCAAAGCGGGCATTCCCCCCGGCGTGATCAACATCCTGCCGGGCAGCGGCGGCGTGGCGGGGCAGGCCATGGCCGACCACCCGCTCGTCAGGAAGCTGGGCTT
The DNA here is from genome assembly GCA_949316185.1 of Pyrausta nigrata. Lineage (NCBI taxonomy): Eukaryota > Metazoa > Arthropoda > Insecta > Lepidoptera > Crambidae > Pyrausta > Pyrausta nigrata. Next base: position 11,045,308 of record OX438956.1, read on the forward strand.
CACCGGCAGCACGCCCATCGGTGAGTCACGCCATCATCATAACCAACCGCAGGGACGTCACTCCGTAGAGCGTCGGTGGCGTAGTGGCTAGCGGGTTGCCTCTCATGCGGGAAGTACTGGTTCGATCCCACGTGCTGCCATGCACTAATTACTTTTTCTAAATTATGTACATTAGTTGTGTCACTAAACGATGCCCTTACGGTGGGAGAAAACGTCGTGAGGTAACCTGCACATCCAGTTAGGCGACTGAATATGTAACCATGATCCAAACTGGTCAGGTTCCCCTTTTAACAGGGTCACGGAGGTCAGATGACAGTCGCTCATTGTAATAACCTAATCTGCTATATCCTGGATTGTGGTCCAAAGCGGACCGGGGCCTTTGCGTATAAGTGCACAACCGGGATAACGCTAGGATAAGGAGTCCACTGCCTACCCCATTGTATACAAAGTGACCGTTTGCAAGCGGCCTGCATGCAGCCACAATAAATAAGTACAGAAGCATCACTTTACAATTGTATTCAAAGAAAGTTCTACTCAATGTCTTCAAAAGTATGTACTTTAGCTCGCCTCAGACAGTCTTGCTTGACTTGTTTCTCTTTCCGTTTACCTACCGAAATTCATCGCAAGCATTTTGATTTTCAAATAACTCAGAATAACAATTCACTATACACACCTACTCAGTGTCGTCACATCCTCTCTATTTATCCCTGTTTTGGGCAGTTAAAAGTTAGTTCCTCTACTCATAATTTCTTAATTTACCACAAAGGTTTACCAGACAGAAATGTAATATTTTTAAATCTATTCAGTCAGCTACTTATACATATTGAACGAAACTATTATTTCAACAACCGTTTTTACAATTAACCTTAAGTCAAAGTAGTAACTTATCAAATTGTATGCTAGGTCAACAGATAATGTCGTCGTGCGCGGCGTCGAACATGAAGAAGGTCTCGCTGGAGCTGGGCGGGAAGTCGCCGCTCGTCATCTTTGAAGACTGCGACCTCGACAAGGCCGTCAGAAACGTATGTGTATTAGTTTTTAACATTAATTAGCTATTACAGGCCGGTTTTCCCTCCGAAATAACTTTTTTTTTATATAAAAGTCACTACGCTATACAAAAACAAAGCCGATGGCACAAGCGTGACATTAATAGTCCAACAAGTTCGCACGCGACCCTTCTGCCTTGCGCACGACACGCGCGGGGGGCGAGGCATGCTAGCTCACAGCGGGGACGGGTGGTGTTGGGGGAAACGGGATTTCCTGTGTGCGTTTAGCCCTTTTTTGACTACTGGCGGGACGCAGTATGCAAGCGCACGAACTTATCGAACTATAGCTATTGAAGATTGGTATTTGACCCCCAGTAGGAATTGTTTCGATTTTTGACCATTTGTTAAAACTAACTTTGCAATGCATGACAGCAATCAGAGCGGTCTGAATTTGGCCTAAAAACAAGAGTATCATGTTATGCTGACAACTATACGTATTTTAAAAATCATATCGCGTCTAGCGCTTAAAATTGTAATCTTATCTTAAAACCTTCAGAATTCGAAAATTTTGACATACAGATTTTAAAAAATGCAATTATTTTATCGTATAGTTCTCTCTCTCTCTTTATGTTACATGCTATTTCTATCTCACAAAAATACAATTTCCCTATTTACCCACTTAATTAAATTAACCTAACATTCGCCTAAATTGTACAACACTGTATGAAATTGAAAATGTTTACCGTTTGCCGTAAAGAGTATCTATCTCCCCACGCCCAGGGCATGGCGTCAGTATTCTTCAACAAGGGCGAGAACTGCATAGCCGCCGGCCGGCTGTTCGTCGAAGAGACTATCCACGACGAGTTCGTCCGACGCGTCGTCACTGAAACGCGCAAGATTGCGATCGGCGATCCGCTGAACAGAGGCACCGCTCATGGCCCGCAGAACCATGAGGCTCACCTTAACAAGCTCGTAGAGGTAAATAGTATTTTATTTATTTTTTAAGGATAAGAAAAACAAACAGCAATTATATTTTTTAAGTATTCTAAACACATGTTGGTATTACATTAGCCAAAATAGTTTACAACAATAAAAAATTTGTACAGTTACGAAAACAAACTTTTATTACGCAGAGTTGTCTGACGTACGGCCGTGTGTATATCCCTATACCAAATTTCATCTGAATCGGTTTAGCGGTTTATGCGTGAACTCAGAGAGACACACTTTTGCATTTTAAATATTAGTAAGAATAACTAAAAATCGGTTGCATGTGTACTTAAACTTCCTATTCTGAGCTAGCGCGATAAACTAACTTATCCGCAAGCTTACTTCCTCATTTAAGAGCTATCACGGGTACGATTGCAATTCCAAAGCAATGACTTATGACTTGACATTTTCTCAATATTGTGAAAGTTATCATTGTAATCCAGACGTTAATTTGAAAGCTATTATTATTTCCTGAAAGTTATATAGCCAGTAAGTCTACCGATTGTACAGTCGGCAGCACGTTATGTTACCCATTTGAACTAGAACAGCTTTTATTACGTAGGGAATAGAGGCGGTCTCGTTATGTTACCCATTTGAACTAGAACAGCTTTTATTACGTAGGGAATAGAGGCGGTCTCAAGGTCAAAGTAGAGTAGTCTGACGTATGTGTACACAGCGCACGTCTTCAGAAAGAGACAGACACAGAAAAAGTCATTGGTCCGGCGGCACGTGGAATCGAACTCGGTACTTCCCGCATGAGGGGCAACCCCGCTAGCCACGACACCACCGCTGCTCTTTTGGTGATGAAGAAATTTTAAATATCCTATTTACTAGTCCATACCGTTCCCCAGTTCTGCGAACGCGGCGTGAAGGAGGGCGCCAAGCTGGTGCTGGGCGGGCGGCGAGTGGACCGGCCCGGCTTCTTCTTCGCGCCCACCGTGTTCACCGACGTGGCCGACCACATGTACATCGCGCAGGAGGAGTCATTCGGCCCCATCATGATCATCAGCAAGTTCAGCAGCAAGTGAGTAAAGAGTCCAGCAAAACACATTAATAAATAATAATAATAATAAATTGTTTCAACAAACACACCAATTACCTAGCCCCAAACTAAGCGTGAGCTTGTGCTATGGTGACTAGGATAACGGATAGACATACATTTATAAACATCCATGACTACAAATGCTCGTGCTCATCACACAAACATTGTCCCCTTGCGGGATTCGAACCCGCAACCGCCTGGTTTAGAAGTCCGTGGCGTGAACCACTACACCAAGACGGTCGTCAAACATTATTAACAAGCAAACATAATTATTGAAAAAACAAAATACCCGACTGCAAAAATTATAATATTTTTGAAATTGTCTTTTTACTGGCTTGCATTTAATACCCATATTGCTAAAAAAATAATCCCCCCTTCCCCCTTTAATTTCATTTGCGGGCGCCATTTTTATATGTATATAGCCTATGTCACTATCACAATCTTAACAAATTCAACGACACCTCATATGTCAAAAACTGTCCAGCCGTTTGGGCTATAGGGCGTGCCAAACAATTATACATACGTACTCTCGAAAAACATAACCCTCCTTCCGCGGTCGGGTAAAAACGATACAGGCAGCTATCAGTTTTCTTAACCGCCTGCCGGATAACTGAAATAATAATGGATACGGCTCATGTACGCCTTCCAAGGATCTGGGTCTTCCAAACCCCATGGTCACGAAATAGAAACAGATCAACATAATAATAATAATTTAATACAACTTAGGAGCGTTCTGACCTGAGGATGCTTTCGACCTCTCTGCAATCAGTATCCATCAGGACGAAAGAAGAAGAGTGAGCATGAGTTGTAGAAGCAGGGGATCCCGGGTCTCTTCGTCCAGCTCGTCTGGTGATGATATCGGCTAGATTTGCGCCAACACTAACGAAGAAGTCATTAACGTGGTTTACAGACGCTAGTGGTTCAGATTTCAAATTGAGTAAGGCTACGTTACTAGTTTTTGGCGCTTTGTATTGGGAGATCTCATTTACCGTGTACCAAAACTTTTGCGGATTATTAGCAGTTGCGTTGATTAGTTCTTTGTAATATAATCTTTTAATTTTCCTTATCAAATTAGAACAATTATACGTAATTTTCAATATTAAGTTATGTGGGTCCTTTTCAAGTTTTTGTTGCATGTTATTTCTTAGTTGGATGCACCTTAGGGCACCAGGGGTCATCCATGCCTTTAAAGTCTTTTTGTTGCTTGAGAAATTAATTTGTTTTGAGTTATCTTTCAAAGCTGACATAATTATACTAATAAGGGAATCAGCATAGTCTTCCGGATCATTACACGTATTCAAACAAGTAATGTCCGTAGATGTTAGTGTTTTAAGCGCTTCATCAAAATTAGTTATGAATTTAGATTTGGTGACAGGTTTACAGGTTAAAGATCTTAGACAAACTAAGAAACACCGTATTATTGTCGGTAATTGTGGTGTTTGCAACGGCTACAAAAGCTGTGTTTACTTTAGCTTCCAGTTTAAGCATGACATGATCCAAGCATGACCCTTTCCTTGTAGGGAGGTTGTGGGCAGATAAGATCCCATGCACAGACAAGACATTTAGATATGTAAGTCTATTGCGTCGATATTGAGGTCGTTCCTGATCTGTAGGTAGCAGGTTTATATTAATATCACCTAAGATCGATACATTTTTAAAATTCCTAATCGTGTCTAAATGCATATCAAGAGTGCTTATAAAAGCATCAGCGTTGTAAATAGAAGGAGAACGATATATGCCTAAGAAAACATAATTTTCAATAATTATCTGGAGCCCTGTGGCATCCGTGAGGCAGAGGTCAGTGACCTTTGCACGGTGATTATTTTTGATAGTGCAAACATTAGCTATAATTACATTTTCGTCGCAAGTTGTTAGCAATAATGACATCTACCCTCCGCGCTCGTAACAAAACTGTTCTGTTTTGTTCTTATAAAAGAACCTTTGTGACCCCCAAACTCATATTTTCCACCAGAAACATGGACGAGGTGATCCGTCGCGCGAACAACACGGAATACGGCCTAGCGAGCGGCGTATTTACTAAAGACGTGTCGCGCGCGCTCCAGTTCGCCGAGCGGATCGACGCCGGTACCGTCTTCATCAACACGTACAACAAGACCGATGTGGCCGCGCCGTTCGGTGGCTTTAAGCAGTCCGGCTTTGGGAAGGACCTTGGTGAGCATCTACCAGTATTACTCAGTCTGTCTTATTGAGTGATAAAAACTAGGCAATACTACCTGCCTGTCCCAGTAACGAAAAAACGAGATGTAATTATACGTATAAACGAGATAGAAAGAAAATTGAATAGTTTATATATTTCCAACCGGTTGGGTATTCGGGAATTCATATACGAGACATTGGGCCTAAACATCAAAATATTTCATTTAATTATCAAAAATATTTATTTTCTATTAAAACAAAACAAGTCACAATATATGGAGCAATTAGAACAATATTCCCGAAACATTTGCTGCCATTTTCGTTATTGCTCAAGATTGCTCCACTTCTTGCTCGATGATCCACCTAAAGTCCGTTTTTCATTGCTTGTACAACATTGTAAACAATCTTGACATTCCTTTTTAACGAAATATTTTAAAAGAAATAAGATAGACACAAAAATTACATACTAGTATGGTAGTTTATCGTTTAATATATGCAGCTTTTTAGAGCTAGTAGTAGTTTTTTTTTTCACCAGTTTTAGTTTTAAAAGTCATGAAAAGATGATTACAATGTTTGACACGCAAAGAAAAACGGACTTTATATTACAGTTGCAGTGCAATTATTGCTTAAAAAAATTGGCCATAATTAATTTTGGAGATTGGTGTTTCGTCTGGCTGATAATTATTTCATTTTATCTACTCCTCTCAGACTCCTTCGGTTACAAAATTAAAATATATATTTTTTTCATGTTACAGGTCAAGAAGCACTGAATGAATACCTCAAAACGAAATGTGTTACCATAGAATACTGATGTTTTATGTACCTTACTATTCGTAATTTTAACTTAATGAATTATTGTCAATAAGTTGTAATAGGAGTACAATGTTATCAAGACAAAAAGATATATCAATAATCTCATTAAAACACAATTTTACGGATTACTTCGCGATTTATTTACATTTTATTTAAAACCTGACGTTTCGAACACTTTACAGCGATCGCTGTGTCAACAATTCGCGTAAACGTAAGAAACAATTATATATCAATAATGTTTGTAATTTAATGTCTAACGATGATCTGCCAATTAGTATGTAAGGAATATTAGTTTTTATGTAAACTTGACTTAGTCAGAGTGTTATTTATGTAATTTACGAGCTTAATAACTATTGTTGTACTTATAATCAATAAAAAATACAAATTATTTTGTTAAAGACTTTATTTCACATAAAAACAATTTTTCATTTGATAAAATTATAAATATTTTGTTAAACGTAAATTATTTCCAAAAAGGTAGTTGGTCGTTTTTAATGGTTCGTATTTTTAGTTGCGTTGGTAACTAAAACTATGTTTCAAGACAGGATGGTTCTTCAACCAACATATCCTGTTGTGGTCTGACCTCGAAGTGCGAATCCAGCGTTCAAATACGTCTTCCCTGTAAAATAAACATGCATATGTATTAAAATGCTGTTGTTGAAAAAGACACTACGCTATCAATGAAATGAGTGTTTCTAACTGAAAATATTAAACATTCATTAGTTAACATTAACAAGCAAATACGATAGTTGACTACCTTATTTTTTGATGAGGAATTATCGGCAGTTTTAGATCTCCTGCGAGTGTCGGCACGGGCACTCTCGCTTCCCTTGGAGATCGCAGGGCTGACAGCATATCGGTGTCCAAGTTACTGCGGGCAGAATAGTAGGGATATGCAGGGGACCTAGTTAGTTTCGCAAACGTTCCGCTAGGTGCCCTGACCAAATTTCTAAACACATTTTCGTCACACGGACGAAGATGAGAGCATGAAAAAACTCTCATCAGACATATACATGTAGAGCGGGTGCACATTGAGCCAGTAGACGCGACTACAAGCTGCGGACGAGTTTTTACATACATTACTATCGCACTTTCAGACGCACCGCGGGATACCACCAATATCGCGTTGATATTCAACGATATGAACTAAGCGCTTCGCACTAACATTTATAATGCGCACAGCTAAGTTGTGGAACTCGCTACCTGCTGCATTGTTTCCAACGGATTACAAACAACCCAAAGACCTTCAAAGTCAAGAGTGAACAGGCTTCTTCTGGGTGAGTTCGCTCCACCGTCGACTCTGTCTGCGCCACGTCTGGCTTAGTCAAGAGCCATTTCGAATAAAAAAACATTTTGTATAGCAAAGCGTTTGAGTGGCCGCGCTCGAGCCAGCTGAAGCCGTGAATGTCTCTTAAGAATTATGAGAATTAAACGATATGCTATCTAAAAAAAAATTACATACATTTCATCCGCGATTGGGATCTTTGGTTGCACTAAGTTCTTAAAAGTCCTCATAATCATAAACTTGTACTGAAAAACAAAAAATCAATAAAAGTACTGATGAAACGTAATTTAAGGCGGTTGTCCCTCCAGCAGCGAGTGTGTATAGTATTATGCATCTCTTATGTTTACTTTATTGTCTATTGAGATATACATTCCATGTAAACTTAAGAGACGCAACTTAAGAAAAATAGCTAATACTACCGGCCAAAAAACATACAATAACGGTTCTTGAGTGAGAAATTCGCCATTATTTATTCTCGGCGGTGGGACAACTGACTTCAGACTGGTAACTACAAAACTAAGTAAAAGAAAAATAATACAGAAGACAAAATAGTAAAATGCATGTGTGGCTGCCTCCTAGATATGACCTGACGAGATCGAAAGAATTTTGGTAGTCAATTATTAGCTGTACACAGAGCAATGGCGCTGATAGCTCGCGGTATTTGAGGTCCTGAAGTGTGGTCGGACGATGAACCGCACTGTTCATCCCGAAGAGAACCAACATTGATTGCGACGGAAAAAGGCGGCCCGACGGTCACAGGGCATGAATTTGTGTGCATATTTAAGTAAATTTTGCGCTTAAAATCATTTAAGTTTGACTAAGAATTTGTTTGAAACTCGAAATCGGCTGAATCAAATTTGATGCGCATACTAAGTTCGATAAAATAATATTATATTATACTACCCAGTGCACGATCTAGGTCTAGGCTATGTTTCGTCTAAGTAGAAATCATAGGTATTGCGTAGGGCAAAAATAAGAGTGTCGTGATCACTGGACGACGATGGGATGGGGAGTATGAATCATTTCCGTTAATTTTTGTATTATCGAGTCTACAGCACTAACAGCTTGTCGGTCGGTAATAATTTCAATTTTCAGTTGGTGGATGGGTCTGGCAGCCGAAACTAAATAGTGTCCTTTGTGGGTCGCGCCTCGCGGGGCCCTGGCCCAGAGTGCCTAGTGGAAAAGACACATTCACACAAGTGGAGGGTCCACTTGTGTGAATTTGTCTTGATTGTAACCGAATTATGAACTGATACGGATGGTTAAGGAAGGTACAATACCATGGTACCTTTAATAAACTGAAATCATCGTTCTATTTATGACTGGTGGGAGGAAACATGACATGGGGTGGCTAAGTAGAATACCTTAATATGTTTAACTTACGAAACATTGTCTTAGAATGAAATCTGCCTTTGATGGACTCATATTGTAAATTAATTATGAACGGGTTAATTTAGACGATTTGGTTAAATTTTTTGTGATGTTGAATGTGTCAAAAATAAGTCATCCAATCAAGAATTCAAGATTCCCTATTTTTTAGAAAACAGATAACATTAACGTATGTCTTAAAAACTTATTTTGGGTAAATAATTTTTTGTTCCATTGCTATTTAAAAAAAATCTGACAGCTAACTAATTATTTTTGGCGGGAAATGACCCGCCAAAATAATGGTCAAAATGGGCTTCGTTTCTTAATTTTCTAAATTAGTTTTTCGTGGTCTTTTTTGTGATTGTGTGGTGGAATAATCTTAATAATGTGCTGCAGAAAAGAACTAATGACGTAAAAGTGGAAACAAAGTCAGGCGTTCCTATATTCGATCCGGCTCGATGTTCCCGCTCAAAATTTCGTTGAGAGCATTGAAATGCGAACCATCCTAGCATTTCAATGAGTTAGGTTAGGTTAGTTAGTATTTATAAAAAGGATAAAAAGTAGATAAAGATACTGAAGACGTGGCTGTATAGACCTGATCCTTGGCCTTCCCAGAATGGGTAAATTAAAAAAAAATTACGTGTGTACTATTTTGACATTTGGTATGTGTATTTCAATCGATTTGTTTTTCTCTCTTTAGATTGAATTCTAAAATAAATAAAGCAATATAATAAAAATGAGTAAAACGAAGGTTCCATTGCGTGATATTTCTACTCCATTGCAGATGTTTAGAGACTTCCTATTAGGGGTAAGGGCTTTAATTTGTTTTTGTTATTATGTAACATGTTCTTTTTTAGTTTACTCATTGTATTGGTAATCCTGTAGAGAAAACACCACAACGCATTGCGCTTTGGGCCCCTGTTATCAGCTAGGACACAGCCTCCACCAGAAATCCCAGACGGGGTATCGCACAAGTAAGTAATCTGTTCAAAACATAACCTCATCATAACCCTAACATTGGTATCAGTTAGCTGTTTTTTAACCTATCGTCTGTGGGTGTTCAGGATCCTAAACACATACAGATGTATCCGTCGTATGTGTATGATACGGATCCGAGCGCGACTACATCTGCCTACTTTTTTTCAATTTTAAGCCATTTTTCTATTACGATAAGGTATACAAGTGCATTTAAAATAAAATTGAATGAATGAGCTACCATAGTCAAGCATTACTTTAAAAAAAAATCGACCTTATTGATATTAATCGACTTTCAAATTCATTCACCGACCGTTACGAGCACAGGAGTGATTTATGAAAGTAAAATATTTATATATTCTAATTGTTATAGCTTGCCTTTACTACAGAAATAGATTTCTAATAAGTTAATCTATTAGGAAAAATAAAGTAAAATAGGAATGAAAATTCAATAATACTAAAAAAAAGTGCATTTTATTTGTGTGTGCATTTTTGGTGAAACTTTGTTTTCAAACAGCTCAAGAAATGAAAATAGAAACATTTGAGGAATAACTTATCATCCATAAACAAGGTAATTTATGCAAATATTGTTACATCTGCTTCATTTTAATTGTCCAATACAAAAATATGTATATTTTTAACATAAACTGAACACGCGCGAAGCTCTTGAAACTCGCCACAGACGACGGATGTCATCTTCGCGGCATTTCGCCTGTGCGAATAAACGATAGGTTAAAGTAGTATGATTGTACGTATTACATTTTCTAAACATTTTGCTTTCCATTCACGTGTGATTATGACAACTAGGTAAATTAATTTATTTAGGAAGGTATTATAATATAGGTATCTACTACCGGACCAATCCAACTAGGCGAAAGTCAAACTACAAACGGCGACCAATACAATGAAAGTTACCAATTGCGAATGTTGCAATTAAAAAGTTATGTTGTTACAATAAACTCATTCCAATAAATTTATTCATCCATTAAATTTAATCCATTAAATTGTAACTTAGTTGGGTTAATGGTTATGTATTTTACAGACATGCTCACAACTACTATTATACTCGGGATGGCCGACGCGAAGTTGCACCACCAGTTGATGTCACCACATTGACACTAGAAGCCAGTTCTGATAAAGGGTAAACTTATATTTTATTATCACATTAGCAAGATATGCTACAGTGGAATTTGAGCATATTTTTAGTGGCAACAGCCATGTTTAAACACCATTTTAATTGATTGTACTTGATGAAAGTAATTTTGGAAAAGGACTATTCTTTTCCAAACTTACTTTCATCAATTACGCTTTTTGGCATGTTCGTAAGTAGTAAGCAGTAAGCATTCATATTTGGTTGAACCACAGAATAAGTACTAGTACTTCGTACAGAAGTTTGACTTAGCAATTGTATTCAAAGAAATGTCTACTCAATGTCGTCAACAATATGGCGTAATTTAGTTCGCCTCAGAGTCAAGCACATTTTTGTGTAGACACCTACAAAAATCCATTGCAAGATAATTTCATACTTATTGCTCTGGAATATGATTCATTATACACTAAACCTATTCAGTGACGTAATATCACGCGACGCGATAGGGTTGACTGCTACGAGAAACTTCTAACGCCATCTAGCGCCTCTTTCTAGTACTTTATTCATTCTCGTCCAGCCAGCAACGTAGCCGCGCGGCCGCCGGTGAATAAAACGCGCGAGCGTGTCGCTGGCCGGTAGCGACACGCAACTTGTTTTAGCCCCTAAGTAAGGGTCGCCGCGCGTAGGTTCGTTTTTGCTACCTACGCGGGGAGATACACAGGCCTGGTTGAACCTACATTCAGCACATCTCTATTAGGTACCAATAAAACATTTTCACTTTTTAAAGCTGGGCATAATTTCATGCACTAATGACATTTGACACGTAAATGTGTGCTTAGTGCATCAAATTCGAATCATCACACAGTAGGAGATGACATATCTACATCTTTTTTACTGCACTATCATTGATTTTACATTACAACTCCACCCATATTATTTGTGTAAATACTTGTTTCAGGGCCCCAAAGCAAGCAGCTAATGTAAGACCAACTCCAGGAAAAGTTTTTGCCTGGGACAAACACTATGAATAGATAACAAATGTGGTAATGCAAGTTGTTTTAATTTAATATAGACCTGTTACATTTATCTCATAGTTTTCATTAACGAAAATATACCGAAAATACCTAGAGGTAGTAGGTGACTAAAGTAATTAGAGACATTTTTTTTTCACTAGAAATAAATAATCTGTTATCAATATTTCCTTTTTATTTCCAAAAACAAGCTTACAATTTATTACAACTATAAATAATAATAACAAATAAGCAAAACAATACAACAAGACAAACATAGAACTTTGATTGTTGGCCTCACAAGGAAAAAGTAGAAATTATGTCCAGCAAATAATTAAAATGATTAATAACACACATTATTTTAATCTTTGGCCCCGCCACATGCCACAGAGGTCCAAACAAACTTTACTAAAGCTTATAGCTAAAAAAATATATAAAACATGCCTATTCTCATAGCTAAGCTTGCTTTGAATTGGGTTAAAACACATGGAACATCACACCTTTCTACATGTTTCTGGAGTAAAACATATCCCGTGACACTTGGGAGTAGTGTATGATCTTGAGTTTGAAATTTTGTAATATGAATATCTAATATGATAAATGATTCACACAATATGTTAATAATATATTCAATCCATTCAAAATTATTCTATGATTACGTAGTTTGATTAGCCAAGTTCACTACAATACATACACAAACAATACAAATATTTTTAAGAAATTGTATTTAACAATCCTTCAAACTTCAATACTCTATGTTTAGATAACAATCTTAGTCTAATGGTTATTACATAAAAATCGTATCCTTATACCCAATTCATGAATTGTCAAACCACAAAAAATGTAGGTATGTTACTTCAAGCACTACAACTTTACAAGCGCTATGTATTGCTATCTTAAACCAACAACATTTTTCATCTCATTTTAACACCTCCAAAGTGTCTTCACAGGCAAACATCTGTTTAACTTTGCTAATTCACTAACCACATACCATCTCAGCACTGTCCTTCAGAAAACATTGCATACTGTTTATTCGCTGGAATCAGTTGTGTCCGGAGCCCTGATGTTCATGAGCGAGAAGTTCCCAAAGCTGAACGTGTTGTTCCGCGGCCGACGCTGTCGGTACCTAAACCTTTGTCATTTTTCTCCGTCCACCTGCTTCCTGAACTGCATCGCGTCTCCATACGCCTTCTTGACCGCTTTACGATCGGTCGGTTTTCTCGACTCGACCAGCTTCGCTTGGTCCACGCTTTTGTCGACGCCCAACAGTTCCAGCTTGTTTGGCGGGAGCCACTGCCAAGTTCGTTTGACGTCGAAGAACAGAACTAGATACAGTACGGGCTCGTGCGAGTGGTTCTTCTTGAGGTTGAGTACGTCTTGCGGTGGTACCGGAAGGGGTACGCCGTTGTAGATGAAGCCTTTTGGGATTTTCGGATCGATTATCAGCGCTGGGTACCACGGGTAGCCTCTGTGATGCAAATTAAAGGGAAGGATCAGACATTGTTATTTCAATGCACAGCATAAGTTCAGCAGCTATAATGAAATTTCCAAATTAGATGGTGCTGCTGATAAGCCTGTAGGCTTGTTACAATATTAAGATCTCATTCTACAACTACCAATACGTCAGGTGCGTTCCAACGGTGAACATTTGTACAGCGTCACAATCGCGTTAGAGCAGAAGTGTTAGTGTGGAAGAGTCCTTGGGGATTTAGTGTGAGGTAGCGTTGCCACACTATAGATGGTTTTCAATTTCGATAGTTAAAGTTGAAAATCACCTATAATATCCATAGCTCCGTTAGTATAAAAATGCTATCGACACAAAGCGATGCTATCAATAGTATCTATAGTGCATTCGATATTAAACTTCTATACGATCGATATTAATGCTGTGTGTGGATGGTACTTATACTAATGGAGTTATCGATAGTATCGATGCTATCGACATTATTGCCTCTGCCTTAACTATCGCTAGACTATCAATAGTGGAGTATATCGCGGCAACACTATAGTCTTAATAATTTAATAGGTTCAATTGACAATTGACTGAATATAGGGTCGGGTGTTTACGAATGGGTAGGTAGAATAGTCGATGCAGACATCAAATCGATTTACGATCTGTTCAAAACATTGTTAATCATTCCAAAATTTACGTCTTAGTGACTATTTATTTCAGGAGTATGTTTAAGAATTACATTCTATGAACCACAAATAAAATTAAGTCTTTTAACTCAAAATTGCATACTGTAACTATTATTTGTTCAATACCAACCAATGAATCGATAAATATGTACCTCCGTAACGAGTAAAACGGTGACAACACTTAAGAAAAAAACAGAATATAAAATGGCCGTTTAAGACGTATGTTTTAAGTAAGAATTTGGATTCACTTTGTAAAATGAATCCAAATTCTTTAAATATGTCACATTAATGTAATGTGACACATTTTATACTTTTAAGCCAGTGCTATTTATATTTTCTTATTCTAAAATTAAAAGCATTTTATTTTCATTGTTATGTGTTGTCTATGGAATCCCACCGCATACACTGCTACATTCTGTGATAACTCTGAACTGTCAAATTGAACCTATTTGATTATTCAGACTATAGTGAGCCCTATCATAAACGCTAAGGCCCGCCCGCACTCACCGGCACTTGGCCCAGACGAGCTGCAGCGGCTCGAGCGCGTCGGTGGCGGCCTGCAGCGGCGCCTTGGACGACGACGACCGCGTGCCGCGACCCTGGGTAACGAAGGCGTAAGTGTATGTTTCGCTAAGGATTTACTTCACACACGTACAATTTTTAAACTACCTAGCCGTTATAATAATGTTATTTAACATATTCCCCCATTCTAATAATGAATTTGCCGCTGCTATAACACTTGACTAAGAAAGTGACAGAACGAGACTTAATAAATGGCGGTCGCTGCGCCAGCGAAGTAAGCAGTGGTAGTTTGAAATTAATGACAAATAGTATTTCAGTTATCAGGCAGGCAGTTTAGACATCTTATAGCTGCTTGTATCCAGTTTTTCATATTGTGTTGAGCGTTTTTAGATGTGATAGGTGACATGATATAGACTACCATTTCAAATTAGTCGTCTTGTATTTATTCAAGTGTTATAGCAATGTCAAAATCAAAAGGCTATTTTGTATAGGAATTGTGTCACGGCAGCAGCGACATCTACCCGAGCTGCATTGCAATAAACCTTCAACTTACATTTACCGGCTGTTTAAAAATTGGTAAACTCGGTTCTAAATTTTTACTTCACAGTTTAGTAAATGAAGGGTACGTGACTTCGAAACTTTGTTTGGGCTAGATAAGAGACAAACATATAGGAAGTGAGCCCGAGGGGGGCACAAATAAGGTCGCGTTTATCTCTTTACAGCTATTTACTCCATAACAGGGGTCTCCTATGGCCTGCCGGCCATCTCCGGTCCGCGAGCACCAACAATCCGTACAAACAAACAAAAATTAGACCGTAATTTAAAATTATAGTACTTAAGTTGGTGTTGAGCTATCTAGGTCCTGGCTCTTGGGCCTTCATAGAGGAGAGGCCCAGAGTTAAAAGTTTGGTGACCCATGCCCTACAATATTGGTCCTGTACCCTTTACCTATTCCCAATCGTTGTCTAGCTATGAGGTCTAAAAATATGGTACATATTCAAAAATGAGGAGCGAGCTATCTAGGTCCCGGCCCTTGGGCCTTCATGGAGGAGTGACTCTGGCCCAGGCTAAACTATTTGGTGACCCATGCCCTACAACATTAGTCCGGTACACTTTTTACCTAATTCCAATTGTTGTCTAGCTATGAGGTCTGAAAGTGGTTGGTTTTCAAAAATGAGTTATATCCGTTCAAACAACTAAATATAATATAATACTATGTTTTGTATATTCCTTGACAGTGTTGATGTGTGTATATAGAATACCTTTAATTGACGTCTCTGAGTAGGGCAGTTAGACAGGAAACTGTGCGTACCTTGACGGGCGAAGACGGTTCCTGGTCGGACGCGTCCGCGTGGCGCGTGCGTCGCCGGCCGGGCCGCTCGTTGCCGCTAGACCTGTAAGTGCCACCGTATAATAATAATATCCGACTGGTTTACCTACATAAATTGTAATTCTGCTGTGTTTTTTGTTTTATACCCGTGCCCTTTACGTTGTTTATTTTCGTGTGTTTATGATTTTCATCATTAATAAATGTATTTTCTTTCTTTCTTTCTTTCTAATATCCTCCTAGCCGACCTTCGATTACAGCGGCCAATCCCAACAGAGATTAGCCAACTCAGGAGATATTGTACTGCATAAGTGTGTGCGAAATGCTTCACTCTCAATATTTAGTGAGACGGTCCGACATGACCGAAAAGAGATCAGGCGCAAGACTAACGGCTTAATGTGCTTTCCGAGGCACCACCAAGTTCCTGATTCCGGAGCATAAAGTTAATATTCCTAACGGAATAGAGAAACAAACACGAGCTGTCAAACGAAACCGAAATCGAATGACATTTGTGTGTGTAAAATTGTTCATGAATGAGTGTCAGTGATGTTTGTCATATCGCTTGTTACATTAGTATAGATATCGATAAAATTTATTAGTACCATTAATAGTAGGTATTAATAAAACTAAAATAGGATGGGATGGGATTCTTCATGGCTGAAAATATGCTTCTGGAGTGAAATAGAAACATTTAAGAAAAACTCAGAAGATACGGTTGTTCCAAAAATAATTAGTGAAATGAAAAAAGTTGTTTAAATCATTTATTTAAAAAAACTTATAGAGATTACATGACCCTTACATCTGCTAGACTCATAGCAGTTTGTCAGCAGTAGTTCTCTTATTCTCTCGTCTTATTATTTAGGTACTGAAATAAGAAAGTAGGAACACTCCAAATGTTTTCTTATCTATTACATTACCATTTAGTCTATTACTACGACTTTATTGTCAGTGCGAAGGAAAATTGCCATAGTATGAAATCTATTTTAGATAAAAATGACAAACCAATTTTGATAAAAATCAATTTGATATTAAGACGGTTCTAGATATCATTTGTCATATTGATTTGACAAACCATTTTGATTCATGTGAATGCCTCTGGTACAATATCTCTGTAAACATAGGACGAAACTGTGCGTCTAGGCTTTATCTTGACCCGTGAAAAAGAAATATCGAAAACAAAATATCCCAAACAGTAACCATTATATAATCTGTGCCCAAACTAAGCAAACTATAACATTGCCAGCTGATTCGTATCTAAACGTCATATAGGTACTTTAAAAACAGTAATACATATTATTCGTTTATTGCGTGATAGACAGTGGAAACGAAATATCGATAACTTGATACAGCCCTAGTGTAAAACGAAAATCATTTCTTTTTGAAACGAAATTCTGCATTATGTGTATTGGATCTTTGCTTCTTACATTAATAAATGTTTAAAGAAGACAATTATCATACTAAGCACTTAAAATTCAAAACGCATTGCCAAAAATAAACCTAAAATAGGTGGTGTCGATTTGGAACAATTTACCTGTGAAATAAACATTTTTCGGGTTTATTTCGCTGTGTCGTACAACAATCAATTACTAAACAAGTCACCACGTTTCACCAAGAAATATTTCAAAAGAATATCCACGATTTTGTAATATTTGAAAAGTTCAAATAGCTGAAATTCTCAGCGTGCCGATAAGTGCCGACAAACTGACGTTTCCAAAAACGGTTCTGTTAATTACAACATCTCTTTTTATCATACAGTCTTGCTGCTAGAGACATCTCGCTCGCTCAGCCCTTTGTTCCTCTATTCTGCTAGGTATATTAACTCTATGTTCCGGAGCTGTTTTTCAATAACATATTTTACAAATTAATTTTGGCCCGACTCGGGATCCGAACCCAGGACCTTGTGGATGGTAACCAGCGAGCTGATCACTAGAGCAACGAGGCAGTCCATATGTGATATAATGCAATAGTTATAAGAGTAGATATCAGACTCACGCGTCGGAGGAGCTGAGGTCGCAGGAGTGCGCGGAGGCGTTGTCGTCGTCGTAGTGCGTGCACGACGAGCACGACTGCGACCACGCCGAGCTGCTGCTGGACGACCTGCAACGACACAACACTAAGTATTGTTGATGCTCCTAATACTCTTATTTTTTTTTGCGTGTGACCGTTATGGACACTGCCAGGCTTGTCTCAGTTCCCGTGTTGATACCATAAACATACCTACGCGTGGCGTACTCGTACTTCTTCTGGGGTGCATGAAAGAAACCTCCCCGCGTGACTTATCTTATCCATTATACGCCCGGTGCACCCTGGACAGTCAGAGAGTTCCCACGCAGACTGACGAATTCTTTCACCACGACGGTAAACCAAAAGCGTGGCGTACTGCCGCGGCAGTATAATCTAGTAGGCACACGCGCGCGCTTTATTCACCGGCGGCGCGCGGCATAACGTTGCTGGCTGGACGAACATGAGTGATCGGGCTCGTGAGGTGCGCTAGATGGCGAAAGTAGCTTCTTGTTAGCTGTCAACCCTATTGCGCCACATGTTAGAAATAAAATTTACTAGGAATTAATTAGTTACATATCTGATTACCTGGACAGCGCCAGGTCGCTGTCGGAGCCGACCTCCCCAGGCGGCCCGCGGTACTGCAGGAACGACGCGGGCACCGGAGTCGACAGCGGCTTGCCTTCGCCTTGCATTGACCTGCTAATTAAAGTTAATATAATATTATATAGAGGAAAGATTTGATTGTTTGATTGTGTGTATTAAATAGGCTTCGAAACTACTGGACCGTTTCAAAAGAAATTTCGTAGAGAGATAGTTTGGACCCTAGGATATAAAATCATTAGGGGGGTGAAATGGGGGATGAAAGTATGTATGGTAAATCCGACTTTTGGCGCGGTCGAAGTCGTGGGGCTAGTTGTTAATATTAAGCCATACATCAGTATCTATCATTTTGCAAAATGCTACAACTCTAAGGCTGTATTTCTTCCATAGATGTATAGAATAGGTTTGTTAAGAACCAATAGGATCGCTTAAAATTTGAAATTTCTTATGTATTTTTACATTCTACAATTTCCTTAGCAACTGCCAGCTGTAGTTTCTAAATCATTACAATCTGTCTCTTTTCGTTTGTTTGGCAGAGAAAAAGAGATTGAAAAATTTCGACAGGCTCTGCCAACGCCAGGGTGGCCGAGAGGTTAGGCAATCGCCCGGTATGCGAGGAACGCGGGTTCGATTCCCGCCTCTGGTGGTAATTTTTTCAAGTGCAAAAATATATTTAGATTGCAAAGTGAATTCTTATCACTTAAAAAACAATAATTTATATATCTTAGACATTAAAATTGAGCTCAATGTGTAATAATTATTTAATTGTTTAATGCTTACTTCAATTGTAGTCTGTTTTGTGTGCTATGAATGAATTAATTAATAAATAAACGCTCACCTGAACAGGTCGGGCGATGCGGCGGTCTTGTCCTTGTCGGCCTTGCGCGGGCGGCCGCGGCCCTTCTTCTTGGGCGACGCGTCCGCGCGGCCCAGGCTCGCCGACAATGTAGGCAGGCTCGCTGTGTTACAGCATTACAGTCATTCGTCATACCATCTTACACGGGTGGTCCAGACCAGGGGCCCAATTCTCACGCCTTCGATATTATGTCACATAGGATATTAATCGAAATAACATGGCGGATATCACAACAAGTGATTAGTTGAGTTTATAGTGACCGTAAATTGTTATGTCAGTGAAAAATAATTGTTCCATGTAAACAGGTTTAAAACTATTTGGCAGAGCCATTGCTCTAATTAAAATTCACTTTGTTTTTTACAGCAAATAAACAATTGTTACCGATACAACAGTAAAAGTGCCATAATATTAAAAGTGGCAATGCACTCACCATCAGATCCAAAGCTTTTCGGTGGCCCTGACCCGGTGGACGGAGGCAGCAGCAACGTCGGCTTCCTTAGTCCACCTATCAGACCCAAACCTGCGATAAATTATAAATTGTGTCACATCAGATTTCACAATGTATTAAACTGACATAATAAGCGAAATATACTTGACTTTTGACATGTCGTTGACGATAGCTAAGTTTGCTGTAGAATAGATGACATCTTAACTTAGTTCTTGCACCCTGCAAGATAGTTGGGTTGTTTTCATTTCATACAAAAAAATGGAATTACGGCCAAAAATTAAAAAAAATAATTCAATATTTTTTTTGGTAATGGCCATAAACTTTAAACGTGTACCAATATCTGCGTTAAAAAAAATATAGGTAAATAGCCGCATTCATACAGATTCTAAAAATATAAGCTTTGTTGAAAATATTAATAATAAAAATGTTTAAAAAAAATATTCAACTGCCGCGGCAGCGGCACACGAAAATTCTTAGAAAAATACAGGACGGCAAAAACCAACTTTTATACGTTGCTAAGGACCTGTAACTAGTGAGAATAGAATATGGTGTTTATAGAATAAAATATGGTGTTAACACTTCGACATCATTAGGGTCCGGAGAAAGTGGGCACAATGGGCGTGAATTTAAAACTGCTTCAATTTTAGCAAAAACAGTGGTCAGCTCTTCAAACGTAAGGGGGGTATCGCCTACTACTCGTTTTAGGTGCGATTTCGCCGATTTAACCGCAGCTTCAAAAAGACCTCCCCAATGAGGGCAAACAGGAGGATCGAAAACCCAGAATATGTTCCGCTTTGAAAGCTCAGAACCAATAGCCGCCTGGTTTTGAGACAGGAAACACTCTAACTCCTTCAGGTAATTGTTAGCACCGATGTTATTTCGACCGCAATCGGATCGGATTAGGCGAGGTACACCACGACGCGACACGAATCGGGAAAAGGCCGCAATGAAGGCTTCAGTAGTTAGGTCTGACACAACCTCAAGGTGAACGGCTTTAGTGGAAAGGCAGACAAATACACACAGGTAACTTTTCACTAACCTTTTGTTCCTATAGGCCTGGACTTTGGTAAAAAAAGGGTCCTGCAAAATCGTTACCTACACCGACGGTGTAGATAACGATTTTGCAGGACCCTTTTTTTCCCAGATTTTGCAGGACCCTTTTTGTCAAACGGTCTAGCAGCCGTGACGCGGTCTTTAGGTAGGTCACCCATGAAGGGTTGAGATACAGCCGCCTTGATACGATAACAGGGAAGGCATTTAAAAATCACATGCTGAATAGCTCTGCGTGCCGACAAGATCCAAAACTCTCTATTTAACATGGCAAGAATTGCATTAACACCTGCATGAGCATTCTCGCGATGGTAATGTGAAATAAGGATGTTCACGAAATTACCATTCTTAGGCAGAAGAAGGGGATGGCGCGCATCAAAGGATAGATCGGAGTTTCGTAATCGGCCTCCAACTCGAATAAGGTCTCCGTCATCCAGAAATAAATTTAATTTTCTCAGGGAGTTAGTGATAGGATCGCCACGCCGTAAGCGATCAAGTTCATCAGAAAAGGAGGTATATTGAACAATTTTCACTAAAAACAAAAGGGAATCTCTCCGTTCCTCAGGGCTCAGGTAGGATGAGTAAGATTTAGGAAATAAAAACCGCCTTAGGTAACAAGTCACGTTAATTAGCTTGTTGAAAGAACTATACCGCTCTAATAAGAATGAGGGATCCGGGGTAGGAACATCGGCAGATACTACTAAACAACGTAGTCCAGGGAAATCACTACTTGGGTTAGGTTCCGAAATACCGGGCCAGTTGTCAGGAGACTGCGTCAACCACAAAAGTGAAAACCAAAGGGAGTGGTCGATCAGTCGGGTGACTGACATACCTCTCGATGCACAGTCACTAGGGTTCATGTAGCCTGGGACGTGCCTCCATTCACTAGATGTAGGACTATTATTAATCTGGGAGACACGATTAGCCTCAAAAGTCTGAAGGAGGTGAGGAGTGGTTTTTAACCAACACAACACGATTTTTGTCACTAACAGACTTAAAAATTCCATGATGAGCGATAAAATAATGTTCCCGGGTCGAGTCATATGAAGAAAGGGACATATGGTTTAGGTCAAGGTACTCACGCATAAAGGAAATATATTTCTCTCGAAAATTAGGATTGGCTTGCAAACGCTTCTCAAGATTATGGAATCGCCGTAAGGCATTGGTTTTAGAATCACCGAGAGGTGGACGATCATGAAGAAAAGGGAGTCTAACCATAAATTGACCATCGCTTTTACGAGTGGTAGTTGCTTTAAAAAGGGTTTCACACTCTATATCCAAGGGGTTCGCAACTGGAGATTGGGGGGCCTCTTCGATTTTCCAGAATTTTTCAACTATTTGGGACAGCGAGACTCCAGTCATGAGGGGTTCCAAATCAGTAAATCCTCCATAAACAGGACCACACAGGACATAACCAAATATCGTCGAGATAGCAGTAAGGCCATCAGGGGACACAAACAACTCTGACCTTAAAAGGCGACCAATGACGTCAGCTCCAAGAAGTACAATTATAGTACCAGGTTTGTAAAATAAAGGGTCAGCAAGAGGGAGGTGCTTAGTACAGGTAATTACACTTTTAGGTAAGTCTACCTCTGGGAGGGTACCAGCAATCACATCAACGACTATTGCACTGCTAGAGATTTCTGGAAAGGCAGAATTAACTGGCTTAAATGAAAAGGATACAATGCCCGGGGAATTAATCGCTTGAACATTACCTATTCCACGAACAGGAACTGGAGAAGGAATGATAGGTAAGTTCATGTGGTCAACAATAAGCTCAGTAGTAAGAAGGCAGCCCTGAGCACCAGTGTCACATAAGGCACGCGCTTCCACATAATATCCAGACGAGGTTTTAACATGAATCAAGGCCGTAGGTAAAAGAACGAGAGAATTGCGAGGTAAAGATGTAAAAGCGGGTATGGAAGGGGGGCTATCTAGTCAGAATTGTGGGGCCTCATTGTACTTATGATGAAATGCACGTTCATCCTGGGTTCTTTGACCTAGAGGGGCATTATAAGTACGGTTACCGCTGGGTGCAAGGGGAGATCGCCCGCCCGAATGGGGAGGTGATACTCTACGGAAATCACGAGGTGGTGGGGTACGAACACGGTGCCATTCAGTACGTGGGGGTGACACACGGTCCGTTAAGTGACTTTGTGGAGATTGCCGCGGTTGGTTAGAAGCTAAGGCCGTGACGTCTCGGTATGAGCGCTCGCGATCGTAATTCACAGAAGAGGAGTCATCATAACACAGTGACGTGTGATGACTGGAACGGCGGCACGTGCGACAGCGATAATTTCGCGTGCATTGGGATATGGAGTGTTTATCCAGGCATCGATAGCACAGTCGGGCTTCTTTTACAAAAGTAACACGTTGACGTGTAGGAAGGCGAATAAAATCGGGACACTCGCGTAAGTAATGCGAAGTACTATTACAAAGGTGACATTTAGATGTCGTCGCAAAAGTAACAAAGGCTCTCGCAGGAGGTGGGGAACGCGCGTTAGGTTTAGGCAAACGAGGGGAGCTCACAGTAGGGGGGTAGTAGTGTCAACGACAGAAGCACTACCTACATTGTCGTGGTGCCTAGATTCATCCTCAAGAAAGGTAATAAGATGATCAAAAGTAGGGAGGTGATTAGGATTATCGCCATAACGACGTTCAAATCTCGATTTTAACTCTGAAGGCAGTTTAGCAAGGCATAAGTGAACTTATAGGTATGACCAATGTTTAACAGGAAGTTCCAATCTCTCTAAGCATCGATAAGTCGAAAGCAGGGGGTTCAGGAACGACACACGTAACCCGGAAAGTTTAGGCGTTATAATAGGGAGCATCATTATTTGAGCTATGTGGGTATCCGCTAAAACACGAAGGTTATGGTACCTACGTTTTAGGAGGTCACGGGCCACGGTGTAATTGCCCGCCTCAATCTTGAGGTGTTGTATCAATCGACGAGGTTCATCCGATAAGGCTCCTACTAAATAGTGTAGCTTCAAAGTCGGGGTAAGGCTAGGCTGGTTGTCCACCACGCTATCAAACTGGTCTATAAAACTGATCCAACTATCGGGACGGCCATCAAACTTAAGTATAGGTAGGTCAGGCAATTTACTAGCCGGGCTATCAATAGCAAGGGATTTATTCTCCTTGAAGAGGGTGCTAGTACGGGACGTCTCAAATTGGTGAGGTCGTATTTCGTCTAACTTAATTTTTAAGTCGTCTACTTTGTCCCTTACTACGCGCATCTCGTTCTTAACTTGCACATATTCTTGTTCATAAATCGCAGGATCGAGATTACCTAACAGCTTGGAACAAGCGGCAGAAAACTTATCGCACATAAGTGGTAGGTCGGAAAGACGCGCTCGCATACGATTGGAGGAAAAGGTCTCAAGAACTCGGTGGGAATCATCCAGTCACTAATATAACGGAGTTCACCTATAGCTTCACGGTATTCAGCTGTATCCGTGTAAAGTACGGCCCTTACGGTCTCGTTGCCGGTTTCGGTATCCGACATTTTATTTACTTTAAATCGCAAGAAACAAGGTAGGTAAATTAAACTCACAAAAGATTCCAATAGGATGCGTAAAGGAACAAATAGTAAGGGACGGCACAGATGCACCGGGTATAGCAAACGTAACTCGTAAACAACTCGCACGCGGTCACGCGGTAATGGCGTGATCAATAGGGAAACAAAGCGCTCGCGCACCTCACTTGTACTCAAAGGGTAGGTAATTAACGAGCTAATCGATTTAATCGACACTTATGTAAAAGGGGTTGTACTCGAATGTTATTAAGGAATTTACTGTAAATAGGTTAGGTATATGACGAGACGTTTTGTTCAAATTACAAAGGAAAGTAGCAAAAAAATAACTCTCAATTAAACAAATTACGTTACTAATAAGGGGTCCCAATAAAAAACTACGCTCTGCTACCAAAATGTTTGAGAGTTTAGGCAGTGGATTACACGTGGAGGGCGACTATGATAGGTGGAAAATTAGTCAGGTCTGAGCACTTATAGCTAGGTACTTGCCGCATCAGCTTTCAGGGGTTCAGGTTAGGTTAGGTTAGGCCTTCACAGGCCACAATCACTCGAAATGTCTGTAAGGAGCTTTACAGGATACACACGCGGCGAAAGCGCTCTGGTCGGTCTAGTACATGTGTCATAGGGAACGTCTCGATGTCGACTCGATCTTCGGGGTTCTCACGGTACGTTTTAAACAAATAAAAATAAGGTAGGTATGCGTGTGAGTGAGCGCGGCGTAGTATCAATAGGGTACACAAACAAATTAAAATATTGTAGTAAACATGTATTTTTCTAAGAATTTTCGTGTCTGCCGCGTGGAGTTGAATATTTTTTTAAACATTTTTATTATTAATATTTTTAACAAAGTTTATACTTTTGGAATCTGTATGAATGCGGCTATTTACCTATATTTTTTTAAAGCAGATATTGGTACACGTTTAAAGTTTATGGCCATTAATTTTGAATTTTTGGCCGTAATTCTATTTTTTTGTATGAAAATGCTTGGTTTTTGTTTCAAAAATCAATCGGCCATCTTTGATTTAGCTGAAAACGATACCAAACTTGCCCAGTAGGTATAAATTAGCAGTTATGACGAGTCACAGTGCGTGCGGAGTAAGGGAACTTCACCCCCTCCCCCAGCCCCCCAGCGGGGTGTGCGCCGCTGACTCCCGGGCGTTTTCCACACTAGTCTACCTAAGGAACAAGTATGCCAAGGCTCATCCTTTGATCCGAAAAATATTGGTTCCCATACATTGAATGCGTATAATGACTCCGCTAAGACGTGCCGGGGGCGAGGAAACGCCAACCACATGCGATTGGTAAAGGAAATCCATTCCCTGCAACATCACCCGTCACCCGCTGACGTCTACCGTGCCTCAGCTCTCGCAACTTTTTCAGCTCCAAATCGTCGCATTATAGCGGCTCAGGACTCGTAGCCAAATGGCAATATTTCTGGAGCGAACTTCGCTATCGCCAACGAAACGTCGAAATATGTATGCGAGTCACGTGATGTTTTGAATCTTATGTCAGATTCATACATTTTGTTAGTGATAGCGAACATCGCTTGAGAATAAATTGCCACTTGGCTACGGGCCCTGTACACGTGTTCTATAAGGTTAAATACACATTTCGTACTCACTCGGTGTAGATTCAGGGTGTTTGCTCGGCGATTTCTCAGGCGTGACAAGTTTGTGCGTTCTTTCGACGATCTTCTTTGGTGGGATCGGCGTCTCAGATCCAGATGTTGGTGTTTCTGCATGAATAAAATTGGTATTCAGTTTAATTTGAGTTGCTCCATATCAATAAAAAAGATACTAGATACATATTATTACAATTTTATAATATGCTACCTCAATGTTTCTAAAAACACCCTTTTGAATATTTCATAGTAGCAACACTCGGATTATTAATTTATGTTAAATATTTTTTCAAAACTTCTACCGTTCTTAATTATTTGCTCAACCTCCCGTGTCCTGAATTAGACTAATACTTAACCGACAACTATATTATCAGCAAGCTACTATAATAATAATAATAAATTGTTTCAACAAACACACCAATTACCTAGCCCCAAACTAAGCGTGAGCTTGTGCTATGGTGACTAGGATAACGGATAGAAATACTTAAATACATACTGGATGACTTTTTTTACCGTCAGGAAAAAAGAACTGTGTATTTTGTACCTTACACAATTTCTATACGTGAGAGAGTTTATAAAATACAACCGATTTTATTAATTTTGGAATTTCCGAAAAAAATAATAAATTTAGAATACATTAGCGCATGCGTATTATTCGTAGAAAGTGTAGTAAAACGGTAGCGGGGGCGCGGCACGGAAGACGCGCGAACGCGCTGCCCCGCCCCACCCGTCCCGCGTGTGACTGAATTAATTGAATGTCGTTCGTTTAGATTCCAACCCAGAAAGGCAAAAATTCAATCCTAGTATTCCTAGTTCCTATGCTAGAGGTCTCTAAGGGCGGGGGTGGGGCGCGGTGGGTCCGGTCACAAGGCGCGCGTGACACGTGACTGAAGAAAGGGGCCGATTGGCCGGCGCGGCTCTAAATAATAATAACAAGTGTGCGCTGCGGTGCGCTGCGCAATAAAGAAGGTAAATTTCTTGTTCCCGCCATTAAATTCGGGCGGATTCATTAAATATCGTTTACGTTGATCTACGACCATTTGACACATAAGACAGATGAAATGTCAAAAATGTTTAGCGCGTTCGGAGTAGGGTGAGAATGAATTTGAATTTTGGTCAGTTTCGTATTTTTAATATTATTTTTCCAATATGCTTTTTTAAATGTTATGTTAGTCAAAAATAACTTAGAATTAGATGGTTATATAGGTAGTAATTTACAATATTTTTTTTTTTTAACTAATGACGCCATCGTCACCATTTACCTATCTCACACAATTATTTTTCTGACGGTAAAAAAGTCATCCAGTATAAACATCCATGACTTAGGTACAAATGCTCGTGCTCATCACACAAACATTTGCCCCTTGCGGGATTCGAACCCGCAACCACCTGGTTTAGAAGTCCGGTGCGCGAACGACTACTAACTTATTAATTGCAGTTTAATAGTAGATTATTCACCAAGGGGGTAAAGTGATGTCTTACGTCACGGGCGTCATCTTGAATCTCGAGCGTAACGAAGGATTCGAGAGTTTAGTATTTACTCCCGAGCATAACGAGAGAGTTAAAAGTAGAATCCTGAGTGGAGCGAGGGATTTAAGCGCGCCTACGACGAATACATCTTTATCCCCGATGAGAATATTCTGCTTTGCACACTTCCTACGAGGCAATAAAAAAATGTACTTCAAAAAACTTATTTTTTCTATAAGTATATATCCTTTGACTTTTCTGGCAGTAAATTATTATTATTAAAAATACCAGCAGCTTTACATCTAATGGACTCCGGTGTCATTAACTTCGTCACTCGACAGTTTTACGAAAACATTGTTTGTAATTTCTTAAAATACATAGGTTTTTTTCTTTATTATTTTCTTTTTTTAGGAGCGCGGGCTTTTTTTTGTTCCATTCTTGCTAAAATTCTTGGCTGCCAGGTTCAAATTTCAAATATGTTCTCTTTGGTGCGGGACGGGCTAGTGTGATCATGCCTACGAACTCTTATTCGAAATTCAAATCACTTTGCCTCCCTTGGGGCGTAATGCAATTTTTATACAACACTAGCGGTCCCCCGCGACTTCGTTCGCGTAAATTTAGGATTTCCTGTAGGCATTGTTAAGAGCGGAGTATTTTTTTAAACTGTGATATCTTTTAAGATATGAACATATTAATTATAACGGTCCCCCGCGACTTCGTCCGTGCTTTTTGCTTCCCCGTTGATTTCTAGGTAGGTATCATGCATTTTATAGCTCATACAAAGCGTTCCCCGAGAAATAAGCTATCTAACACAATTTTTTTTTTTGTTTGAAATGGGTTTGCTCTTGACTCTAGACTAAGCCAGACGTGGCACAGACAGAGTCGATGATGGAGCGAGCTCACCCAGAAGAAGCCTGTTCACTCTGAGTTTGAAGGTCTTTGGGTTGTAATCCGTTGGAAACACTGAAGCGGGTAGTGAGTTCCACAACTTAGCTGTGCGCATTATAAATGTTGATAAGAAGCGCTTAGTTCGTCTCGTTGGAATATCAACGCGATATGGGTGGTATCCCGCGGTGCGTCTAAAAGTGCGGTGGTAGAACGGGGCCGGTGGAATGAGTTCATGGAGCTCTTGAGCACACTCTCCGAAATATAGCCTGTAAAAGACCGACAAGCAGGCAACTTTGCGGCGATGAGCCAGGCTGTGGAGTCTGGCGCATAGATCTTCGTCACCGATAAGCCTCCTTGCTCTGCGCTCCACCGCGTCAAGTGCAGCTAGTTGGTACTTAGCTGATCCATCCCAGAGGTGACTGCAATACTCCATGCAGAATCGGACTTGCGCTTTATAAAGTGACAAAAGCTGTCCTGGCGTAAAGTATCGCTTCACTCTGTTCAGGATACCCAGTTTTTTTGCCGCAGTTCGAGCTTTGTGCTCAATGCTGGCACCAAAATTAAGACTAGCTGTCAATTCCATGCCCAAAAGCTCAAGATGGTCGGTAACAGCAACAGACGCACCCCGAAAAGTTGGAGACTGGAGGAAAGGGCTTCTCTTGGTGGTAAATAGGCACGCTTGTGTTTTTTTGGCGTTGAAGCTGACAAGATTGTCTTCACCCCATTGGGAGACATGACTTAAAGTCAAGTTTGTTCGCTCCACCATGGCATCCCTGAAGAGTTGAATTTCGTCCCCACTGGTCCCTGCGCCGGATAAGTATCTCTCTGTAACCGTGCTGTCATCCGCGTAGCCAACGATACCTGGTTGGAGCAGGTCGTTAATGTGCAGCAGGAAAAGAGTTGCAGAGAGAACCGACCCCTGAGGAACTCCGGCATTAATAGCCCAAAGGTCAGAGGAGCAGCCGTCTATGACTTCTCTGATCGACCGCTCACTCAGGAAGTCTGAAATCCAGCTACAGAAGTCAGCAGGGATGCCGAGAGCAGGAAGCTTGTTGAGCAAGCTAGCGTGCCAGACCCTGTCAAACGCCTTAGAGATATCAAGCGAAATAGCTAATGCTTCGGCTAAAATAGCAAATTCTTTTCAAATCGGCTCAGCAGTTCCTGTGATTAGCATGTTTAAACAAAAAAAAATTTCTCCGTTTTTCTAGTTATAATGTGAGATATGGTGCAACCGACCCTAACCTCTTTATAATATTAGTATAGAAAAAATAGCAGTCCCCGAGGACTTCATGCGCATCTATTGATTTTACTCCATTCCTGAAAGACATAACGTGATTTTTTTTAAATTACCTATCTTATAGCCTTGCTAGATACGTTGTACCTTACACAAAGGTTTTTTTCAAAATCGGACCATGAATAGGTAATTCTGATCTAAGATAAGTGCAATCAAACAATCAATTGGACAAAAGTCAAGAAGAAATCAGCAATGTTAAAGTACTATCCTGGTCACCACCGCCTTACCACGATGGCCAAAGAAAGAGCATTGCGTCTTGCCGTATTGTGTGTGCAAGCGACAATAGGTGAGGTGAGTGTAGTTAAGGCAGGCGGCAGAGACCTCTTTGCTTGAACTTCAATTCAAAAAATCGTACGTCCTAGTAATTACCTACTTACTCATTAAGTTATTGGGAAAAACTCAAGCTGACCCGCGAGTTAAATACGTGCAGCGCCATCTATATCTACATTATAATATTTTGTTGCTTCTTTCAATTTCTATTCGACTACATTATCCTGCACCCATTACAATTTTTCTGCATGACTTATAGGTATGACTGGGGGAGAATACTTTTAGCATTGAGTCCACCTTTTGTACACTGTTCTAGTGCAATAAAGTTTTTAAATAAAAAATTAAATCTATTGACGATATAGCAAAAGGCCAACTTTGCTGCCGTCCTAACTTCGATACAATATCATATTACTCGTGATAATTTTTTAATGGTATGTCCGATTTAAATAATTCAGTAATTTACAGGTACTGATATAGCCTTGAATATGACGTGATTTATTTGGATAAGGATTAATACCGACATACTGAAACTGTGGCTTTCCTTTTGCCGCCGCAAAAATTTCATATTTTTACCTAAAAAAGGAGTTATTGTGACTTAACTGTTATAGTTAGACATATGTTATCGCGGACTTTATTGTAGATAATGATGTCCTCTACAAAACTGTAGAACATTACTTTGCTCTATTGTCAATAGTTTTCGCAGCGTTCGCAATTTAATGATTTTCCTTTTACACCTTTGGTTACATAATCGAAGTTTTCATACGGAACCCTAACTTTTTTGATAATGTAATATAGCCTATGTCCATCGCAGATAATGCAGGATTCTAATGGTGAAAGAATTTTTCAAATCGGTTCAGTAGTTTCGGAGCCTATTCGTTGCAAATAAACAAACAAACAAATCTTTCCTCTTTATAATATTAGTATAGATTACGTCCCTAGGGATGCAATGACTTACTTTGAGTCAGGTTTACTTGATGTGTAAATGAACATTGCCGAGTGAAAAATATGCTGTGTATATGGCCACTGATAGTTATTTTTTCAGCAGCAATCTCACTCTCTCAATCAGCCTAACCGTTGTCTACGGTGCGCGGTCGCCGGCGGTCGGCCGCGCCCCCTGCGCCCGCGCCGCCGACTTATGCAGTTATTATTTAATTAATTTAAAATACGCTGTATATGGCCGCAGATAAAGTCCTTTTTCAATAGCAACCCCAGCAGCGGCTGCACTACTATTGAATCGATTCTCCTGTTACGAGTAGTCTCACCGTTGCCTACCTAAAATAAGCTGTATATGGCCGCTGATAGTTATTTTTTCAGCAGCAATCCAAGCAGCGGCTACCGTGCGTCGCGCTCCGCTGCGCATCTAAAATAAGCTGTATATGGCCGCTGATAGTTATTTTTCAGCAGCAAACCCAGCAGCGGCTGCTCTATTACTGAAAACTTCATCTGTATCGGGTATAGTATATCCTCACCGTTGTCTACAGTGCGCCGCGCGGTGGCGGGCGGTCGGCCGCGCCCCCTGCGCCCGCGCCGGCCCCGCCCGCGCCCGCGCCCGCGCCAGCGCCCCACCGACTTGTGCAACGGCGCGCCCGGCGAGTCGTCGCGCTGGAAATAACATCTTTTTAGCTTTTTTTATTAATAAATTGTTTCAACAAACACGCCAATTACCTAGCCTTAAACTAAGCGTGAGCTTGTGCTACGGCGACTAGGATAACGGGCAGACATCAAATATACGTTTTCATCTCACCTGTTCGGAAAGTTGAACTTTCATGTGTAGATAGCCGGGTGGGAAATAGCTTTTCCGTCCTACTTTATACTCCACTCCTACTATTGAATAAAATGCCATTATCTAGAGTATCGTCAGTTATTGCAATAGTCAGAGCTGTATCAGCTATCGATAGTGATTTTAGTATTGAACTTTGATACTATCGATAATATTGCTATGTGTCGATAGTATTTATATTACCGGAGCTATCGATACTATCATTACTATCGGTAGACTATCGATACTATCGATATTCTATTGATACTATTGCTTTTGCCTAGACTATCGATACTATCGATATTTTATCGATACTATTGCTTTTATTTCAACTATCGATAGTCTATCGATACTATCGATATTTTATCAATACTATTGCCTTTGCCTTAACTATCGATATTCTATCGATACTATAGATATTTTATCGATACTATTGCCTTTGCCTTAACTATCGATAGTTTATTGATACTATCGATATGTTATCGATATTTTATCGATACTATTGCCTTTGCTTCAACTATCGATACTTTCGATATTTTATCGATACTAAAGCTTTTTCCTTAACTATCGATAGTCTTTCGATACTATCGCTATTTTATCGATACTATCGATATTTTATCGATACTATTGTTTTTGCCTGAACTATCGATAGTCTATCGATACTATCGATATTTAATCGATACTGTTGCCTTTGCCTCAACTAGATAGTCTGTCGACACTATCGATATTTTATCGATACTATTGCTTTTGCCTCAACTATCGATAGTCTATCGATACCCTTAATTTCCTCACAGTCGAAATGAAAAATAGTATGTTTAACTCGGTAGAAAGCACCCATTCCACTCTCGAGCTATTGGCGCTCTCACTACGTTCGAGCGCCAGAAACTTCTCGAGTGGAATGTTTACTTTCGGCCCTTGTATAACAATCTACTATTTCATCTCACCTGTTCAAAAAGTTGAACTTTCATGTGTAGATGGCCGGGTAGAAAATAGCTTTTCCCTTCTACTTTATACTCCTACTATTGGGCCACTATCGATATAATATCGATAGTTATTTCAATAGTCAGAGCTGTATCAGCTATCGATAGTGATTTTATAATTGAACTTTGACACTATCGATAGTATCGATAGACTATCGATACTACATTACTATCGATAGACTATCGATATTCTATCGATACTTTCCTCACAGTCAAAATGAAAAATAGTATGTTTAACTCGGGTGAAAGCACCCATTCCACTCTCGAGCGCCAGAAACTTCTCGAGTGGAATGATCACTTTCGTCACTTGTATAACAATCTACTACGAGTATAATACATCTATGGCTTAGATACAAATACCCGTGCTCATCACACAAACGTTTGCCCCTTGCGGGATTCAACCCGCAACCTCTGGTTTCGTAGTCCGGAGCGCGGACCACTACACCGAGACACTATATTTTATTTTTTATTTTTATTTTACTAACTTGGATATGAAACTTGCGCGCGGAAAGACACCGCTCACGGACACGATATCTCGGAACGGTTCGATCGGAACAGTACGAACGCGAGTGCACACTTCGCTTGAGACACGCGTTAGTGAAAAAATGGAGTAACAAAAAAAAGTTATTAGATCAATTTATGTAGCCTTCAAAAAATATTTTGACGAATCGCTCACGTGT
Organism: Pyrausta nigrata; assembly: GCA_949316185.1. NCBI lineage: Eukaryota > Metazoa > Arthropoda > Insecta > Lepidoptera > Crambidae > Pyrausta > Pyrausta nigrata. Next base: position 11,078,461 of record OX438956.1, read on the forward strand.
CTCTACTGAATTAGCCCACCGCGGTGGGTCATCTCATGACGCGTAGGTGTGATTTCTATACCTCAATGAGGAGCGAGGAAGGCCCACTCCTAATACAACTTGCTGGGCTGTTCAGTTGAGGGTTTTTTAAATTCAACATTAAACGGTAAATGGTCGGTTTTTAAGCTAACTATTGTTTCATGTAGGTAAGTAGGTATTTTTTTGTATTCCTATTATGAATTTATTACACGTTAAAATATAATAATAGTGCATTTTGCCAATGTCGAAATGGTCGCAAAATATTTTCTATGACTTTGTAATTCAAGTTGTAATAATATATAACATTAAAATTAAGTTATTTTAGTTATTATTGGTTTATATTTCCGTTTTTCTTCTTTCATTCTGAACAATAAATCAAACACCTAGGTACAAGCACGGTATACAATATGTAACAAAAACCCTGTCCGAGCCGATAGGGTCATAAAGTTGCTTTAATAACGTTACCAAAATAGGTATCAAAATTATGTAATTCATTAATACTTATTTTTTTGGCGATTTTTAAAGTTAACTAGTTTAGCACCTATTTACCCTAAAACGGGGTAATTTTCAAAATACGTTAACACTCCCGGCGGGCGCGCGGCTCCATTGACGCCGCCTACTCGCTTTGTCGGTAAGTCTACAATAAACGTAGTGGCGGCCTTTGATATCGCCGCGGCATGTGCCGGCGGCTATTCCGATATTATTACAGGTCAGTTTCGCGATGACATTACTTCCGAGTGGTCGTTCCGTTCCGTTGATCCGCAAAATGTCGTATACGAATCAAGAATACTTTAATATGCTCATGTGTCTGGATAGGAGTGACTGTGATTATTGTAAAGCTCGCAGAGACTATGAAGTGCGTTTTGCTATTCCGCTGGGTATCACAGTGCCGTCAGAGCGTGCGCTCCAGCGTTTGCACAAACGCGTGTTCACTACGGGCAACGCAGGGTCGGAAAGGTATGCCGCGCCCCGTCACCGCCCTTCGCGTTGCCATGTAAGTTTTTTAAGTGTAGTATTTTTTATCTTTTTTTTTTCATGGGGTAATTTTTTTCTAATATTTTATGAAAATAATTACACAAATAGAACCTTGACTCTATACCTGATAACACCTTAACGGGTCGGACAGGTTTTTTTTTACATATTGTATACATAGATGTATAGTATTTTATATAGTATACTAGAGCACCCGTATGGACACACACATGCATACACGTCAGTTACAAACCCACGAAGTAACACGCGGGGCGCGAGTCGGTTCGCTATCAAAGACTGACTTTCGAAATGCAGATATATATCATTGAACAAAGTAGGTTATATGAAACGTACAAAATCATCTTTTTTTCAGATGACAGCTGTCAAAATTGAAACTGCCATAACTCGGTAACTAATACCCACCCTAGACTACTGGTGTGTAGGGACAAAGTTTAGGGCTCGACGAGATCTTTATTTTGGATGACAGCCATCAAAATTAAAACGGCCATATCTCGGAAACTACCCACCTCAGACTACTGGTGTGTAGGGACAAGTTTTAGGGCTCGACGAGATCTTCATTTCAGATGACAGCTGTCAAAATTAAAACGGCCATATCTCGGAAACTACCCACCTCAGACTAATGGTGTGTTGGGACAAGTTTTAGGGCTCGTAGAGATCTTCATTTCGGATGACAGCTGTCAAAATTGAAACGGAAATTTCTCGGAAACTATCCACCCAAGACTACGGGTGTGTAGGGACAAATCGTAGGGCTCGATGAGATCTTTATTTCGGATGACAGCTGTCAAAATTGAAACAGCCATAACTCGGAAACTACGCACCCTAGACAACTGGTGTGCATGTTAAAATAAAAATTCTTTTCGCAAAATTTTCAATGCCTCCGAAGATTGCGGGAACTGCAGGGTCTGTGGATATTTTTCATACTCGTAAATTGTACCTGGTCTCATTGAACTGACAATGTAAAAACGGGCCCGTTTTACTAGGAGTCCACTGTCCGTCTGTCTGTCACCAGGTTACATCTCATGACCCGCAATAGCTAGACAGTTTTCACATTACATTATTTGAACTATGAAAACAGCTTATATTACGAGGGATATAGAGGTGGTCTTAAGGCCAAAGTGGGGTAGTCTGACATACTGTGCTGTTAATAGACAATTATTTAATTATTAAAAGTTATTATTTTATTTGATATGATAAATAATCTTTAATAAAAATATGACTCATTCCTAAACCTAAAACAATACACATATGAAGAATAAAAATCGAGACATTTTTTACTTTTTGAGTACCAACCCTAGCGCTCCACCCACGCTCTCCAACCCCGTAGGTTCCAATTTCAAAAACACGGTTGAGTCACACTACTGTTCTGAAAACAAATCTTTCTATTGTGGCACAAGTGCCACTACCACGATGGCGTTTTGTGCATAAGCAAACGTTGACAGCCCTAGCGCAAGCGCCGAGCGTAGGTATGAAAAGTGAAATACATACAGGTGTTTGTTTTTCGTAATTGGAACTTTCGTGTATGCATGTTTCTTACCTTTCTTTTCTTTCTTTATGTATTCTTGGTTTTTGTGTTACTATGTTTTAATCAATAAACAAAAGACCCGCTCTTCATCAAAACTCGTGTGCAGTAATGTAATTAAGCTGATAATGTTTTTTACCGTGTTGTTATCGTCATCGGAATCTCTGGGTGGACTCGGGCGTCTTCTTTCGCTGCGGGCCAGGGAAACGCTACGTTCACTGCGTGTGTCTGTGAACGAAAATTATCCTGGTTAGTTTTAATTCACTTATTCTACACACTCTACACCAAATAAGAAAAAGCAACCACATACCAGCTGTATGATCGCTATCGCTGGCAATAGCACGGCTCATACGTCGACTTCTCTTCTCTCGCTCTGGGCTACGGCGACGGCTAGCTCTCTCTCTTTCGGGGCTCACACGGCGCCTGCCTCTTTCGGAGCTAAGACGTCGACTAAGCCTCTCTCGCTCAGGGCTCGAACGACGACTAGCCCTCTCTCGCTCGGGACTATGCCGGCGTCTCGTTCTTTCTCTTTCCGGACTTCCCCTACGACTCGTTCTGTCTCTGCTGCTGCTGCCCCGGCGGCTGATTCTGTCTCGCTCGGAACTGCCTCTGCGGCTAGTCCTGTCTTTTTCGGAGCTACCCCGCCGACTGGCCCTGTCTCGTTCCAGGCTGTCACGACGACTCGTTCTGTCTCTCTCTGGACTGCTTCTTCTGCTAGCTCTATCCGCGCTGAGGCGGCGGCTTCTCTCTCGCTCGAAACTGCCTCTGCGACTGATTCTGTCGCGCTCGGGGCTGCCACGACGACTGATTCTGTCACGCTCGGGGCTGCCACGACGACTGAGCTTGTCTCGGTCGGGACTAGCGCGCCGACTGATTCTGTCACGCTCGGTACTGCCGCGTCGGCTCGTTCTGTCTCGCTCGGGACTGGCGCGCCGGCTCGTTCTGTCCCGCTCGGGGCTGGAGTCGGGCTGGGGACCGGAGCCTGCCAGTTCCGGCAGACCTGCGGCGCGTATGTCACGGCGAGCCTGACGGAAGATCGGCAGGCATTGCTCTCGCATCTTTATACCGGCCCTGGGATCAAAGACGAAGCGAAAGTATGTAGTACGATATAAGTTCATATTACAGCAGCATGACGCTTGTGTTAATACGAATTTTAATGAATAACTAGGTCTCCTTCAACTTGACTCGCATAATAATCGACTACCAATAAATGCCTTTCGAGTCTGATTCTGATTCTATCTCGAAGTAATACGATTAAGGTATTGTGAAATTGGAAAGCGCACATAGTATACACATACATACTAAACGCTAACATATACAGCTAAACGTTGTCCCAAGATAGTCACATAAGATTAAGTATTTTATAAAGCGACCGGCGCTATCACTCAGGAATAATAGCTTTCTACTGGTCAAAGATTTTTTTTAAATCGGTTCAGTAGTTTCAGCGATTACCTACTAACTTTACATATCTATCTAAATAAAAATGAACTGCCAATAGTATGTGCGCCCATAACTTTCGAAAGACTGCACAAAACTAGATAGTTCTTTTTAGGTTCGTTATTCGGATAAGGTTTATAATCTCATAACATGAAAAGTGGGTGGGTGCACGCAATATTTTTTTTAATTGCACCCGTACGACTTCGGGGCCCTAGTGCCCAGTTCTTAATAATAAAAGTCTTATATTTCCTGCTCCTTACAGTTGAGGCGAGTTATTTGCCCAGCAGTAGGATCTATACCCCGTTATTACAAAAACTTAGTACCGGGTTAAAGCCAGGACTAAGCTATTAGCTAGCCAACTAGAAAAGCGTTTCTCTATTAGGTTATGTCATGAATGTGTCATTCATTCCTCTGTTGACAGCTAATATTTAAACCTGGTCTAATTTTTTTGTAATAACACTGATATAGTCTAACTTTACTTTTTACTTTTATTGTTTCCTGCTTAAATTACAAAACAATTAGTATTTTATTTATTCTTATCTAGTGTTTGCCTGGAACCTCTTAAACAAGTGAAGGCCTCCTCCAAGTCCTTTAAATTGGTTCTGAGATGAGACAGTTTACAATATAAGAAGATTACAATATGTTAACGTTCCCCGTCCACTCACTTGTAGAACACGGTGTCCTTGCTGTTGTAGGCGAGGCAATTGTCGATCATGAGCCGGAAGTCGCGCTCGACGTCGTCAACGTTGCGGTAGGCGCCGCGCTCCAGCTTCTTGCCCATGGTACTGAGGTCCATTGGGTGCTTTACGATTGTGCTGTAGTCTGGCACCTAAGGAATTACAATATATGCTAAGTAAAGGTTCGGTTTTGAATGAAGTACTGCTGCCACCGTTGGGGTGGATCTGCGAAATACCAACTGGCTGCATTAGACTCGATGGAAAAAAGAACAACACGGAATATAAAAGATACTGAACTTTTTAAAATAAGCTTAAAAACTCGTACATAGCCGTATGGTGGCGTGTCTTTCAGTGTTCTACAGGCTACATTTCGGTGAGTGTGGCACCGGACACCCTTTTTACTATCGGAACAAGATGTAGGCAGGGTTTCTACCGTTATGGCATTGAAATACCACCAAACGTTAAACCCTCGTTTCTCTTGCGCACAGCTAGAGTGAAATTCGTTGCTGGAAACACTATTATCTGGATTCCTATAAAAACGAGTGAACTGTTACTACTAGTCAAACATGACCTCAGCTGCATCGTCGCTTACCATCAAGTGAGGTTGCCGTCAAATGTGTACCCATTAATATTTAAAAATGTAACGTGTAATAAAAATGTAATGTGTCATACGCATGCTATCGTTATTTGACGGTTGTTTGCACCAGCGCTGCTACTACCCCGCATTTGAAGTGCTGAACCCTTTATTCTCACCTCGCTGGAGTCGACCGGCTCCGTGAAGATGTCGCTGGAGTCGCGCTGGCGCAGCAATCTCAGCAGCTTGTGTAGCACGGCGCGTTCGGGACGCAGCGAGTGAAGCACGCATCGTTCCCACACGCGAGTGTATTCCGCCTTGAGACGTTCCCGCTTGCGGACCAGCTCGCATAGTAACCTGTTAGTATAAACAAGGTGTTACTTTAAAGTCCAAACCTGCAAGAGGTGAATATGGCCATCAATACCTACAAATTTTATTATGCAGCCATCACTGAAATCGTAAAGAAAATTCATTCTCCATAAATTGTGATCACAGTAGCAGCAGTATTTGTATGAAGCTTCTGTGTTTTTTTTTTTTTAATTTCGATCATTTATGACCCCTAAAAGGTTTAGGTATTGAATGCCATATTTACCTCTTTAAAGGTATAATAATGGGTTGAGTATTGCCCTTTACATAAAGTTTACTTCCGTAAATGTATTTTTTGGTAAGCAAGCAACTTTTTACATACCTAGCTCGTTCCAAATCTTGACGTATTCTTTGCCAATATTTCAGCTGGTTACAGAGTTCTCTCACATTGACTGTACCGTCTTGGATTCCTCTGGTACCTGTAAAAAGGGGACCATTATGTGCTCAAATAAAGGAATAAGAAACGTTCGTCTGTTTTCAGAAGTTGTCTATTTGAAGTTAGACTAGAAAACTTCAAACAGACAAACAGAGGCACTTACGAACTATCATAATTTCTTTTAACAACTTACGAACTATCATAATTGCCATCACCGAAATCGCGAAATTACTAAGCCGCTAGCCGCTAGTTACTAATATCTGTTTGAAGTGTGTATTGTTTTTTTAAAGATTACGATATTGGTCATAATGAAATGAATGAAAACTCGACTAGGAAGACATTATTATTATATTACTAGCGCTAAAGACACTTACCGTGGTGGCTGGTCAGGCTCTGCAGGCGCCGCAGTAGGGGTACTCCGTTGCGGCTGTGTCGCTTGAGCGTCCAGTAGGCGAGCAGGCGCCGCATGAGGTTGGCGCGCGCAGCAGGAGGCCCGTGGGCCAATTGCGCGACTTCCGAAACTCGCTCGGCCGGCAGGGTGGGGACCAGCACCACTGGCGCCCACGTTCGCTTCAATGCGAGCACGCGGCGCGCCTGGGGGAACGATGGTGGTAAGATATAGGGTCACAGCACACTTATCGCCTCGTAAATGGAACGTAAACGTATCAACTCGAGCCGTTCAGTATACTTTGTATGAAACTTCGTACTGCAACGTACACTAATCGGAATCGTAACGTAATCGCCTCGTCTCGGGACTAACTCACAAACCGCTTTGCGGGTCGGTCAACTAGCGGTCCCCGCGCTTACGGATCGTCGTCCATGCGCTTACGTCTCTCTGTACCCGAGCTTACGTCTCTTCGTCCACCCTTGAACTTCTCATCCCTCCCGCGGTAAGCGCGGCGTCGCCCTGCCGTAGCCGAGTCGACGTACCGGAGCTGCTGATCCGCTTTGGTTAAGTGCTTACGTTAGGTTGACGCCTATTTGACAGCAATGCAAAAGGCGATACGGTGACGATCTTTTTCCGAGATGATAAGTGTGCTATGACCCTTATTATGAACGACGGTTCCCACGACTGCGTCAGTGCAAATGTCGGAGTTTTAATATAAAATTTCACGACATAAAATCAGTTGCGCGACTTCCGACACTCGCTCGGCCGGCAGGGTGGGGACAAGCACCACTGGCACCCACGTTAGCTTCCTTGCGAGCACGCGACGCACCTGGTGGGAGAACGATGCTGGTGACTTTTATTATGATCAACGGTTTCCGCAACTGCGTCAGCGCCAATGTCGGAGTTTTAAGATAAAATGTATATCATATCGCGACATAAAGTCAGTTGCGCGACTTCCGACACTCGCTCGGCCGGCAGGGTGGGGACTAGCACCACTGGCGCCCACGTTCGCTTTATTGCGAGCACACGGCGCGCCTGGAGGAACAATGCTGGTGAGATTTATTTCATTCTTTATTTACCGAAGGGTATACTACCACGAAGTAAATACAGGCCCATAGAGTAACTACCTTACAGACTAAAACAAAACAATATAAAAAACAAATCAAGCACTAAATTAATGAAGCGCGTCCGCAACTTAATTAGGTGCGCGCGTTGTCGGCTGGTATCCGTCCTTAGAAATCTCCGAAAGACGACTCCCTAACTAAAATTCACTTCATAATCGATATCTGCTTCCGACTAACACCGTACGACGTCGCCTCACACACTTCTTATGATAAACAGAAGTAAGTTTTTTTAAATGCAATTCGATGGACTATTGCTGAACCGATCATAGCATTCAATTATCTCGACTTACCTGAATGATCTTTTCGCGCCCCTTTTGTCTGATAGCTGACAAATCTGTTGACTTCGAATCTCCTTCAGACTCTAAAGCACGTCTTTCCTGCAAAAAGTAAAATATTTATTAGCTTGTCGATGAAGAATAATACTGCTGCCTACCTCCTGTTAGAATCAAAGTACTGCTCAAAAATAAGATAAGGGAAAGGGTTGCGAAAATAGGCTTTAATAATTACGTAGTTACGTAGTGTTGTTTTGGCGGGACCCCTCCCGTTCCGTAATATCATATAGAGTTTACTGTAATAGTACATTAATATAATAATATATTTACTAAGAAGATATACCAACGTTTTGCGAGAACGCCTTTATGACAGCTCGCAAAAGGTATAATGCCCACAGCTGCCACGCCTAATGCTAAGCCTGTGTGCCTTTGCGATGGATCGCTTTAAATATGCCTGTGCATGCATGTAAAATTGATCGCCGAATATTTTTTTTTCTTTTTATTTACCTGCAGCACGTGCGCGGGAGTGTGCGCGTCGCAGTACGCCATCTTGGCGACCTGCACCGGCTGGCTGGGGTCTCGACCCGCGCCCGCCGCCTCCATCTTCATGTACAACCTGCGATAATACCGCTGCTCTAGAGATTTACATGAAATAACCAGCCAAATACGAGTCGGACTAGCGCACGAAGGGTTCCGTACCTATACAACATAAGACAGTATACTATGGAACTTATATCTTTAAAACGGTAAAAAATCACGTTTGTATGGGATGCCCCCCCTTAAATAATATTTTTATTCTATTTTTAGTATTTGTTGTTACAGCGGCAACTGAAATACATTATCTGTGAAAATTTCAACTGTCTAATACAAGGGTGCCACCTGAAACATAGGCTGTACTCTGTAAAATACGGCCGCGCCCGCCGCCTTCATCTTCACGTTACAACCTGCAATAATACCGCTGCTCTAGAAATTTAAAATAAAAAAGCATTAGGCTGTACTCTGTAAAATACGTCTGTCTCACTCAGACAAGCCCGTATTCCCCATGAACGAAAATGACATGTAAGGAAAATATGGGCGTCTTACAGACAGAGTAGGGCTTCGATAGGGCCAAAGGGTACAGACATCAAAAGAATGATAGATGAAGGCAAAAATACAGTACACGAACTCTAAGAATACTGATCATTGTCTCTGGAATTTGTCTGGAAAGCAGCAAAACTGTTTGGCATCAGTTTTAAGTACGGGTTATAATTCAGAGCTCATTTGTTTACGTTGCGTGTTTTGGGTCGTTTACGGATTTTCATGAACTTTTCTTCGCTCTTAAATAATATCAATTAGATTAGTTTTCATTGCTTAGGCTAATGTCATCACTTAGTTTAAGGGTCATCAATATGTTACGTCAACAACCAATGATAATTGTCAGATTTCCAACGTCTGTTCCAAAATAACTTACCCGGCCTGCTGCGCGCAGGTAACGTGGAAGGCGGAATAGCAGTTGCTCTTGTGGCACTGGATGCACGCGCCCGCGCCGCGCTGCTTGCACACCATGCACTGAAGCTTCCAGCGCGCCGCCGGGATCGTCTCGATCGAGTCTGTACAATATGGCATCTTATAAAGTTGTAATAGGGGAGATTTTGCACCGAAAGTATAGTCGAATCTGCCGGCCATTCTACTATAACTTCTACCATATTTGAAGATAAGAAAGGTCGGAAGAACCCTCTTGTAATTTTTAATGCCGATATCACCGTTTCGTTAGAAGTGGAACTTTTAGGCTGCTTCTTGGAAGTATGTGTATAAATTCTAACGTCTTACCGCGTCTTTCAAAAATGAAGACCACCTATTGCCTGATAGAACGTAACCACATTCCCTCCTGTGAATCTATGCTCATCCCTAGTGGAAACGCAGCCACAAACTAGATAAGAAACTAACAATGTCTGTACTACTGTGACAGTAGGGCTTCTTAAATGCAGTTCGAGCCAAAAGTAATAAATTAAAATGCTGAAAAAGGCACATAAGGGAATATAAATGAGAACGAAACAACGAGTTAACTCACCAATTGGCTCCAGAAACACTGTGTTGGCAAATCGCACTTCTGGAATCCAAAGGGCACACACCACATGAGCCCATGTGCCTTGATCTGTTTGCTTGAATGCACCTAGTGACAAGAACAATTCTCCATTATTTTGTTGACACAAACCTGATTTTGAACTAAATTAACATAAGAAAAGTATATTTATTTATCAATGTGAAATCTTAGATGGTTTTTAAAGTATTTTTGAATGTTATTAGGTGAAATGCTGTAGAAAGGCGCACATTGAGCTTTTCGTCGATTAGACCTGCGCACATTGAGCCACTAGTCGCGGCCACTAAAGAAGCGAGCGCGGGCGACCCCCGCAGCTTGTGGCTCGAGCGCGGCCACTCAAACGCTCGTTTAGCGCCGATGCTACACAAAATATATAAAAAAATATCTGCAGCTTGTGATCGCGTCGAGTGGCTTAATGTGCACGGTCCTAAAGAATTACCTCCAGTGTTGGGACAAAGAACACAGTTGACAAGGCGTGAAGGCGACTGAAGGCAGCGCCTACATAACCATTGGCCTTCTGGGATATAAGGAACCTGTAAATAATAATGTCATACTTACTTCATAGACACTAATTAAAAGTCATAATTAAACATTCTGTAAAAATAAGTTGCATCCAACCATTATTTGCAAATCTTAAACTACATATACAATAGAGGGGAAAAATATATTACCCTCTCAGAAATATAATTCTACCTACAAATTTATAAAAGCTTACTTACACCATAGCAGTCCTGGTGCACAGCTAAGTTGCACATGTCACAGAACAAAATGACATTGGTGTTCTGGCACTCCCCATCCATGCAGATGCAGCATACTGCATCCTCATCCACTTGAGCTGCCGTCTGCTGCCCACTTTGGGTTGCCTATTAAAAATAATTATAAGAGCATAATTAAACAATCATATTTACAACCCCTGAGGATCATAAGACTGCCGGCAGTCTAATAACAATTGATATTCTGTTGTGTCTGGAAACATGATCTCTGAAGTATTAATACACAGTTTTTATAAGAATGATTGACCTCCATTACTATTACCACAAAACAAATATGAGTGTGATAAGGGACTTTATTTTTGGAACTACTGCACCATTCAGTGGATTATTGATCATTAACAAATGATTCTTTCTGAATAAAAGGCCTAAACTAATAATATTGCTGTCTAGCTAGGATTAAATCCTAGGAAAAATAGCAGTTCCTGCAAGCAAGAACATTATACTACAGAAAAAGGCCAGTTATTTAATCTAGGCAAAAACTAATTTTATTTTATACAACAGATCTCTAAATCTAGAATTGGTTTAAAAACCTACAATATCTTATTACACCTATTCAATAACTTACTTGAGGTTTTTAGAGTAGGAATCAATGCTATTATTAGATTAAATTTTAATATTGTAATAAATCAAAAATAATAATAATAACCTATACAATGGAGTAGTCAATACAAAATTATTTATTATCCTCGCTTTGGTTGTAAAGGAGTTACCCTAAAAAAAGTTTAGAAAATTAAATAAAACTAACCTGGAAATATGATTCCTTTTCCAATCTATCCATAAGCAACTCTAAAGTATCCACAGAGACTGGTGGCAGGTTTTGCTTTGTCCTCATCTTGTTGATGAGAGCTAGCCACGCTGTGTCCTCCTCATCCACATCATACTCCACCTCCCCGTCCAATTCTTCTGCAGATTTCTCAATAAACCGGATGTAGGCATTGGGACGAGGTGGGGCGTCAACCACTCTCTCATTGTAATCTGGAATAAGCTGATGAGGAAGAATATTTTTTTATTCAGATTGAAAGAAATCATGATATATTTGACCAGGTAATTAATATCTTTGATAAAGATAATATACCAAATTAATTGATGTTTAAATAGATGACCACTAGTATTTAACAAACCTTGAAACTTGCTTCAGGTAGTTTGACATGTGGTTCAGGTGGAGGCTCGACAAAAGGCAACGGTTTTTCGAGTTCCGCATTTTTCTTCTCCCATTCCTCCAACGATATGATAGGCAGTGGTTGGTCGATAGGAATCCTGCTTATCTTTCCATCTATCTCAAACTGCACAACTTTCTGCGCTTCAGCAAACGTAAGGGCTTCTTTAGGTGGACTTTGGAGAGCGATATCTCCAGTAGGGACTGGAGCCCTAGACCTGCCGCCTTTCTTGCGATTATTCGCAACAGCTGGCGTCGCCGGTGTAGGGTTGTCATGATCATAGTGCACCAAGTGATATTGCAATCCACACAGACTTTTGTAAACCTTGTCACATTTTTCCAGCGGACACTGGTATGGAGGCGGACGGTTCTGCCTCAATTTCTTACAAAACTCCAAAACGTCGAAGTCCAAACCCATGTTTACAAGATTCAACTATGGACCCATTACATGAACTCAGGTATCGTGCAAATCTTATGTCCCTACAACTGCATAATAACATTCATACTTCGTAAAATTTTCAAACACAAAAGCATAGGTAGGTAGCTCAATTCATTAGAGTGAAAGCTATTCTTCAAAACGCAGAAAATCCAGAAAGAAGCGCACAAAAAACAAGCGTTACAACAATTTGACAGTTGTGACAGCTGCTGTTTGGCACAGAATGACAGCAAGACAGCAAGTGCGCTAGTGCTAAACTTATTTTTATAATCGAAATAGAAAAAAAACAAATCACATTTTTGATTGGTTAAGAGAAGAAAATGAAACTCTAATAAAAATTTGATTGGTTAATGGATCATTGTGTCAAACTTTCCTGAAGGTTGGCATAAAGAGTTCTTCTTCTCGCACTCAGAGAGCTTGTACCCATAGTTTAGGGAAAAATGTGACACAAAGGTTCAATATCTACCAAACCAATTTAGCCCAAATGGATTATAGTGATTCGGACTGTAGGTCCAAACAAATTTGCCCTTCTCGTATTGTTTTTGAACTGACATCATTTCAAAAATGTTACATGCACTTTTTATTTTTTCCTACACAAAGTACATAAAAAAGAAGACACATGTATTTTTTCTTTTTATTTCTTTGAATTATTTACCCTTTCTTCTTCTTTAAAAACTCTTAAAAAACTCTAAAAAAGTTACGCTCTTTTAGACAAGTACAAGTACAGTAAGTTTTGTCGTACAAGAGTAAGGATGTGCGACTGAATGCCTTTGCCATATTTTAAAATTTAAAAAAATAACTGACGATCATAAGGTTGTATTTGGTAGCAGAAAGATACCGTCAAAATGACAGCTAGCTTGTAGTATGGTAAAATACTTATAAATAGGAAAGGCATGCCTTTCAGTTTTTTTTCAAAAATCTCTGAATCTATAGCGTAAAAAATATTCAAGTATTTTTAACGTATAAAGCATCGTCAAATCTTTTGTGAATCGGTTCATGGGTTTTTGAATTTTAGTACGTTTATAAAAATGAAATGTTGTCAATTGAAATCTGTAGGTAAAAGCTTGTAGAGATTGATTGGCAGAAGATGTGATTTTGCCGCAAGCGTGGCGTCAGTGACGTAAGTGAGAAAAAGTGTATTTCATTTAAGGGGACAAACATAGGGACAGGTGAAACTAAATAAAAGGTCATAACTGATAAGAAACGGTAGCATGAGGAGACGCTGAAGGAGATACCTATCGTGACTTATAAATTATCTAAAGAATCCAGAAGATATCCACTGCGCTACCCTTAGTAACATCAGAGAAAGATTGATAGAGAGATGCGAGGCATGAAAAGGTTGAAACGGGAGGAGGAGACCTTTAATGGGGCAAAGTCCCAAGACCAAGAGATGTATTTTATTTCCAAGAGGCACTAAGGGCAAGGAATTAAAGATCATAAGAGAAGAATAAGTTTAAATAAGAAACCAAAAATACGCACACGGGTAGGATTTGAACCTACAACCTTTGGCTAAATCCTCCCCTTGTGCAAATTTTTGGTGTCTTATTTAAACTAATATAAATAAGAAAGAACACTGTGAGTGTTAATTTTTCTTATTAAAAACTATAAGAGAAGTAGCGTAGAATCAGTATGAGATAGGTACCGTAGATGTAGCCGTACAATATTAATCTAAACTAGCGATGGGCGATTGTTCGAAAAAAAATAGTCGAATGAATCGTTAATCGACCATTCAAACTATCGAATGTCGATGTAGTAATTCGGAAAAAAATAATCGAATAATAATCAACAATCGAATGATAATCTATACTCGGCCCTTCGATGCATTCGATTGAACTGCCGCGATAGGACAGGCAGCGAACGAATGATTAATCGACGCGACGAATGACGATTCATTCGTTAGTAGTACGGCCTGCGTTATTGCTCCGCGCGCTCCGGTATTGCTCGCCGCATAATCGAAGGATAATCGAATGACTGCGGTCTCTTATCGAATACATTCGATTGCAGGGACCATTCGAATAATTTAGTAATAATCGCCCATCGCTAATCTAAACTCCCTAAACGCCATGACAACATGTCAACACAAGAAGAATAGTAGCAAAGTAGAACAGAAAGAAGATGACAGAGCATCATACTGTAAGTGAAAAGACAATATTATTCACATGTCATGTCATTCACATTTAAGGCCACCCGTGATACACGATAAACCTAGTACGGGGTCCGTTGCCAAAAGAGTTGTCCAATAATGGTTTTTTATTCGTCAATATTTCTAACCAGAATAAATTAAATATTATATAAAAGAGTTCACAAAAACCAGTCTTCCTGCATAAATAACATATTTTTTAAGGCCACCGATTTAGAAAAGAATTGAAATTAATTTTACTGTTTGTCTGTACATAAACCGCACCTTCGGCTATAACAATTAACACATGAAAAAAAAGAACTGTCAAAAAATTGCAACCAAAATTAAAAAAAACGCAAGCGAATGAATGATTGAATGACGAATCAAGAAGATAAAACAAAATTATTTTTTAATCAATCACCTCTTCTGAGTAGGCCAAGAATTTACCTAAAACAGCCAGGAAATACAAGTAAGTGATGATCAATGCAATGGATGATGCCACATTAAAAAAAAAAATTTCTCAAAAATGGAGGCGTTTAAAATTTTGATTTTTATGGTTACGTGTTTCATATTTTTGTATAATAAGTCAGCCTATTAGATCCCACTGCTGGGAAAAGGCCTCACCTCAACTATGAGGAGGAACGAGCCATACTTCACCACGCGGGCTCAGTGCGGATTGGTGGAGGGGTGTATGTAAGGCAAGTGACAAACCTTACTGTCAGAAGTTATCAAGCCGCCCTAGGGCCTCTGACTAGGCTTAACGACTAATACCACAGATATTAGCCGGGACCAACTGCTTAACGTGCCTTCCGAAGCACGGAGATGCTTGTCATGGACGTCACTTAAATGGTCGGAATGGTCACCCATCCAATCACGACCGCGCCGTGGGTTGCTTAACTTTTGGTATCACTACCAAAGCGCTGCCGCCACTGCGCCACAGGCACCTCTACATATTTTTGTAGCTTAAAGATTAATATTGTTTATTGGTGATATATTTTGTATGTAGCCCTGAAACTACACCCTCGAGATTATTGTAAATACTTAAACTTCTTTATATTTTTACTTATAAGTTGTATATGCGTATTATGCGATATTTAGTATTTTGAAATGTAAATAAATTTATTAAGTTTTTGACTATATTATTATTTAGGGTATGTATGTGAATGCACGACCTTCGTATGAATTCATTACAAGTAATTTCGGGAAAACTTATTTTGAGGCTGGTAGCCCCGAAATCAGCTGTGACAGTGACAGAAAATGTCAAATTGTCAATATCTATCTATCACTATTCTCACTGTCAAGACAGTTTTTTTGATAGGTTTGTGCGTCTTCGTCTTGTTTATTGTAAATAATTATATGTAAAAATTATCAATATTTTTTCACCTTAACCATGTCTGAAAGCAAAGATAAAACGCCAAGGCCTGGAGAAGCAGCATTGCAGAATATGAAGCTACTGAAAAAAGAGAGCAGCGTATTCAAAGTTCCTAAACTGCCTAAAAAGAAACTCACTACCAAGAAGGCTCAAGTCTTGGATGAAGATGTGTATGTTGAGGTAAGAAATAGACCTTGTAAGAGATTAATTTTTCGACGTTTTGTATATTTTTATTAGGGACCTGTCTGTGTTGTCTATTCAAGCACCATTTCCCACTGTATCATGTAAGCTACAGTGTTAAATTAAATTGCAGGGCATTGGAAAAATAATTCAAAGGGACTTTTTTCCGGATTTAGAAAAGTTAAAGGCTCAAAATGAGTTTTTAGAAGCCACTGAGAACAAAGACTACAGTAGACTCCGTGAAATCACACAGAAGTACAGTGGCAATAGACCTCCCACTGAACCTTGTGAGTACACAATAGTATACCTACAGATTAATTTTATAAATCCAAAATGCCACAACCAATCTTATTATTCACTTTTGATACAACAGATTTCAGTTCCTATTGGAAGAATTTATAATTTTGTGCAACAAAATCATGCTATCATGTATTATCTTCTTTATACCATAGCAGATAATTTAAAAAACCTGTTCTGATCATAAGATTAAGGAATAGAATAGTAAAATTTATAATTTCATATTTGTTACAGACAATACTCCTGCTACGTTTGACACACCGGGCCCAGACAGGCCCTACTCGCCATCAGCACCAACAGTCAGGGAGCAGAGGCCGGACCCTGATGATGCTGCCTCTTTTGCCAAACCTAAAGACATAACTGATAACCATACCTTAGGTAAGTACATAGTTCTAGGTTAGAACCGGGTATAATTTAAATGTTCCTGAATTACGATATTTGTATACATAAATTATTGTTTTTGTAAGAGGTTTGTTTGTATGTATTAATTTATTTAATTGCAATATTTGCAAAAAAAATTTTTGTTTAAAAAAAAACATTTAATAGTTGCACAGGCAGCAGCAGTTATATTCTGTCTGTTTTTCATAAAAACTACTAGGAAAGTTAGTCAGTAAAAAAAAAAATGAGTAAATAATACAAGGTAAAACAGTTTTGAAATGAAGTTAAACTGAAACTCTAAGCACGTGGGCACAACATGCTCTTTAGCAGCAGCAGTATATTTCGACAAGTTCTAGCGCACCCCACAAGTAAGCACGAATCGCACATGATTGTCAAGCAAATCCATTCACCGTAACATCGTCCGCAGACGTCTAGCGTGCCTCTCCGCCCGCACCTCTGGCGACCGCAGGAAGATCACGCGCGAACTTGTCGAACAGCACTTATACTTGTCAAAACAAAATAAGGGCCACAAGGTATTTTTTCATTTCGGTGTAAATTATTAAACATTTTCATATTGAAAGTAGTTAAATATTGAGTAAACAAACTCTTTGATACCTAAACTTTTTAATTTTGTAGTTGTAGTATTCATCTAATGCTGGCAACAATTTTAAATAAAATTTGATTTAAAATTCTTTTTGAAAATTTTGTTTCCATTTTCTTTGACGTTTTGCTTTCCTTAGCTTCTTGGTTTATTAGAAATTATCAGAGTTCATTGATATCTCGAGTCAAAAACATCTTTTGCAATATGCCACAAGCACGCAGGCGTCATATGGACTCGCTGACAGCAACCAGAGCCGTTACAATGATTGAAGAAGGTCATTCGCAGCTATCTGTGGGTTTGCAATTGGGATTTTCTCAAAGAGCTGTTCAAAATCTATGGAATCGTTTCCAAGAGACCGGCAGTGTTAGAAGAAGACCTGGTTCGGGCAGAGTTCGCATAACAACAGCTCAAGAGGATCGTTACATTCGATTAAGTGCGCGCCGAGATCGCACAACGACGGCCCGCAAGCTGCAAAATCGTTTACGGCTCACAACGGGTACTCGTGTCAGTGACCAAACTATTCGTAATCGATTGCATGGAGACCAGCAGGCATCAAGAAGGCGAGTTGTCCGTGTTCCACTAACCAGAAATCATCGTGCAAATCGTTTAAGATTTTCCCGTCAACATTTGGACTGGGACATAAACCAATGGGGCATGGTCCTCTTCACAGACGAATGCAAAGTTAAATGTTTTAACGACGATCGGCGTATTAGAGTATGGAGAAGACGCGGCGAGAGATTTTCAGAAGCCTGCATCCATGAAGTCGATCGTTTTGGTGGTCCAAATGTAATGATTTGGGGCGGGATAAGCTTACACGGCAAAACTGAGCTCGCTATTTTAAATGAGGGTACTGTTACTGCTCAGCGGTATATTGAGGAAGTTGTCAGACCACATGTGATCCCATTTGCCGAGCGAGCGGGTCCTGGATTCATCTTGATGCAAGACAATGCTCGTGCACACACGGCTCAAGCGACTCGGTTTGTACTGGAAGCCTCTCAAATTCAAGTGTTGCCGTGGCCGGCAAACAGTCCGGACTTAAATCCATTAGAGCACATGTGGGATCAGTTGAAACGAAGAGTTAGAGACGGTGATCAGGAAATCCACAACCAACAGCAACTCATTAACGCTGTTAAAAGGGCCTGGGAAGAGATTCCAATGGAAAATGTCAGGCATTTGATTGAGAGCATGCACTCCAGGCTTCAGGAGTGCGTAGCGAAACGAGGGGGGCATACCCGTTACTAAAAGATGAGCATGGAGTATTTTCTTTTGTTTTCAGTAACTTTACATTCTGTTTATTTTTACCTTAAATTCGTTTTTTCTTTCAAAAGCAAATAAACTTTTTAATCATTATTATTAGAATAAATTTATTGGTCTACACGTTAAAAACAACATTAGTTTTCGTTATGGAGACAAAAAAAATATATTGGTATTATTATTTTAATGGTACAGACAAAATACCTCGTGGCCCTTATTTTGTTTTGAGTAGTATATTACACCATCCTATTTGTGTAGCATCATACTTCGGAAATGGAAGATGTAATCGCAGTTTACTACTAAAGTTCTTACCTTCTTAGTTAGGAAGCGAACTTCCTAACTGAGTCTGGTTGGGGAGGGGGACCCTGAAAGACGATATCCGAAGTTGCGGCTGTAGCCGACCGTGTCACTAATGCCAGAATGTCAGTGCGAGCGGACGCGACGGCTAGACGCGAAAATACGGACAGTCAGATTAAAGCCTATCCATCCATCCTTCCTTCCTAGTTCGGATCCTAACTGGTATGGTACCTTCCTAGTTAGGAAGCTACAAATAGGATGGTGTAATAAGTGCTTTATATTTATATTTCACCAGACAAACATCACGTTTTTTCCAGACTCATTCCTATCGAGCCACACAAGCGAAGACAACGCTAGTTACGACCGCGTGATAGCGCTCGAAGACAAGAAGCGAGCCGCTAAGCTCGCGACGCAGCTCGACGCGGAGGCGTCCTCGGCGGCGCTGGCCGACAGGGCGCTCGCGCTTCCCTCTATAGAGCAGCAGGCAGACCAGACTGATAGACCACATGAGGTATATTTACTTCCGACATTGGCCAGTATCTATTGTCAAAGCCAATAACTTTAAAGTGACAAAACACTATTCGTCGACCAACAACAGGGACATGGACCCCCAGCTCTTTGCTATCTATGTGCATGCTCTCTTCATTATTTTTTAGGGATGGTTAATCAATTTGTTATTTGAATCGTTTATTATATTTTCTGATTTGTAAACACGTTATACTAATCAAATCCAGGGCCCGTAGCCAAATGGCAATCTTTCTGGAGCGAACTTCGCTATCGCCAACGAAATGTCAAAATATGTATGCAAAAGTCACGTGATGTTTCGATGGCTTATGTCAGTTTCTGACATTTTGTTAGCTTTATAAAACTCCGCTTAAGAATAAATTGCCATTTGGCTACAAGCCCAGCGTTCTTGCAATAGTCGATAGTTTAACAAGAAACATATTCGATAGCGCAATAGTCCTATCGAAATGCTGCGATAGTATCGATAGTGCAAATGAAGCGACAGTATTGAATTTAGTAGGTACTATCGATGCTTGTCGATAGTATTGTGCTAAAATACTCTACTTTCTACAATCTATCGACGCGTTTCGATAGTATCGATAGTTTTGCTTTAGTAACTATAGACGTATTGTCAATACTATCTAGTGGGTTATAAAACGGGAGGCGGATAATAGGGACGGACCTACTGAAACAAGTTCATAAATGAACTGCGAATTTAATTAATGTAAAATATGGTCCTTAACTGGTTTGTGAAAGAATTAGAGAAATCAAAACACATACAACATACGGTATATCGACCGGACTGTTTGATAGAATATTTTTTTGTGCTTCAGAGGGTTTTTAAGCCTTCTGTCCAATTGGTACCTATCAATACTATATAGCCAATCTAAACTACTTTTTCACTAAAAAAAATACTAAAAAATTCTCGTTGTAACCCAACAGCTAGACACATGGCGTTACAAAGCGAAAAACTACATAATGTACGTGCCAGACGGAGCGCCGGGGCAACCACCTCCACGCAAGCCAGACCTACTGCGGCATAACACGCGCCTGCGGGCAGAGCCCTTCGACCACGTCAAGAACAAGGAGGCCATCAGCGCAATAGCCAGGACACAGGTACTTAGTACAAATAGCTAATCTGTAAGGTACACTGACAATTGAAACTGAACTCTATTGAATTAGCCAAACTTACAACATTTTCTAAAATGAAATTTAACCCTTTTTTGTTAGACTATAAGATGAAAGTTTGAGATTTGGCATGCTGGTGACGTACATGATGTGGACTGTAAGAAATGAAAATACATATTATTGGAATACAACAGGATTGGTTGTTGCCGGGAGCCCCGTTCACCGTTTCATTATCTATTCTATTCTTCTTTAGCTACTCGCCCAGGTTGCATTTTAAAAAGAAATATAATAGATAATCTATGTCACTCAGGAACCATGCATAAAAAATAGTGTATGGGGACACTCAGGAATAATGTCGGTACCTAGCTTCCTATTGGTAAATTTTTAAAATCGATTCAGCAATTCCAGAAATTACTTCCTACAAACATACTCGCAAACTCTGCCTCTTTAAAATATTAGTGTAGTACAGAGAAAGAAATCACCACAACATTAACTGTTTTACTATTACAGGATGCCAGTACCACAGGCAAGATAGGCGTCGACGGAGTCAGCATATCCACAGAGAAACCAAACGGCGGTTACGAGTACCTGGCAACACCGTCCCCGCGGCCGGGCGACGGGCCTGACCAGTCGCCACTAATGACCTGGGGCCATATAGAAGGCACGCCCTTCAGACTCGACGGAGGAGACACGCCTTTGCCAGCGTAAGTTGTTTTTTTAGTTCCATACACCCATTCTGGGTAAGCAAAGGATCAAGTTTATACAGCCAAGTCTTCAGTAATTTGGTTCATTTTATCCTTACTTTGTTATTCATTATTAAGTATTTGTCAGACAGCGGCTACTGTAAGTACTGACCACATGGTCTCCGCTATGATGTCGCCGATAGTGATGGCCGGCCAGTAACTCACTTTCTTTAGTTACTTGCCGAGTGACGCGCCTATTTCCTACGTGCACTCCGTCACTGAGTCTCGTTGGCGAATATTACACCATACGACAGCAGGATTTAAACAAACCGGACAAGTGCTAGTCGGACTCGCGTACTGAGGGATTCGTACAAACTTATGCAAAAAATATATTTTGTGACGGAACAAGTTAACGATTTTCTGATTTTTTCTCTGGTCGTCTCCTTGATGTTTAATTTTGGTTCCTTGGGCCCTCCTTCCCTCTGAATATACACTCAACCTGTCATATTGGCGATACTCCAAAATGTGCATATAGGAAGAGGATGGGATTATAGATAGGACTTGAGGCGTTTTGCAAGTAACCTCTAAGTTGTCTATTCTGATTATATAAATAATAAATAGGTCGAGTTGGTTTTAATATGGCCCAAAAATCATTAAAAAAGTAATAAATAAGGAACCCTAACAAAAGGTTTTTTTTAGCGTTGGCGCCGGGGCCGCGTACCGCATGCTGGAGGGGGGCGCTCGCGAGCGTATAGCGTTACAGCTGGCCGAACAAGCCGCTAAGCGCCGTCGCCCCACCACGCCGCGGGTCAGCACGCCGCTCACTCCGCTGTAAGTACCCACAGATAGACGTAGAGCAGGGCTCGTAGACAAGCTGCAATCTATCCTAAAGCAAAGGGAAGCGCTCGCGAGCGTATAGCGTTACAGCTGGCCGAACAAGCCGCTAAGCGCCGTCGCCCCACCACGCCGCGGGTCAGCACGCCGCTCACTCCGCTGTAAGTACCCACAGATAGACGTAGAGCAGGGCTCGTAGACAAGCTGCAATCTATCCTAAAGCAAAGGGAAGCGCTCGCGAGCGTATAGCGTTACAGCTGGCCGAACAAGCCGCTAAGCGCCGTCGCCCCACCACGCCGCGGGTCAGCACGCCGCTCACTCCGCTGTAAGTACCCACAGATAGACGTAGAGCAGGGCTCGTAGACAAGCTGCAATCTATCCTAAAGCAAAGGGAAGCGCTCGCGAGCGTATAGCGTTACAGCTGGCCGAACAAGCCGCTAAGCGCCGCCGCCCCACCACGCTCACTCCCCTGTAAATTCGGACTCCGCAGTCACCCATAGCAGGCCTGTGTATCTTCCCGCGTAGGCAGCAAAAACGTACCTACGCGCGGCGACCCCTTGGTAAGGGACTAAACAAGTTGGGTGTCGCTAGCCGGCAGCGACACGCTCCCGTTTTTTACTAACCACCGGTGCGCGACACTAGGTTGCTGGTTGGACGAGCGCGAATAAAGTCCTAGAAAGATGCGCTAGATGGCGTAAGTAGCTTGTTGTGGCAGTCAACCCCTATCGCGTTGCGTGATAGTACGTCACTGAATAGGTTTAGTGTATTATGAATCATATTCCAGAGTTATAAAAATGAAATTATCTTGCAATGTATTTCTGTAGGTGTCTACACGAAAATGTGCTCGAGTCAGAGGCGAACTGAATTACACCATATCGTTAACAACATTGAGTAGATATTTCTTTGAATTTCATTGCAGTCATACTTCTGTACGGAGTACTAGTACTTATTCTGTGCCCATAGACAGTTTTAAATTTCCGCTAAAGCTCGTATTACATCATTTGTAGCATCCTACTTAGGTTCCTAACTAGGAAAATAGGAACCAATCGGATCTCGTATCGTGGCCAACTTAGGATCCGTTAGAATCCGTAGTTAGGGGCTATCCAAGTATTACGTAAGCAATATGGGTGGGTCTTTGCTTTGTATATTTTTAATGACATGGGAATGGAGGTCTGAATAGTGATTACATCGGCAGCAGTAATTTACTTTTTTACACGTATGGCAACCCACACATTGTCTATGTTTGAAAACGAAACGCATTTTCGGGGATTTCATACCTTTGTGAACAACAGCAGGCCTGTGCAACTTCCCGCGTAGGTAGCAAAAACGTACTTACGCGCCGCGACCCACCGTGGTGGGCTAATCAAGTTGGGTCTCGCGAGCGAGCAGCGACACGGGCGCGTTTAAATCACAGGCGCCGCGGCGGCACGTTGCTGGCTGGACGAGCATGAATAAAGTGCTAGAAAGGTGCGCTAAATGGTTGTTATAGTTACTTATAGCAGTCACCCCTATCGCGTCGCATGATAATACGTCACTGAATAGGTATAGTGTATGATAAATCACATTCCAGAGTTATAAGAACGAAATTATCTTGCAATGTATTTCTGTAGGTGGTCTAAACGAAAATGTGCTTGACTTTGAGGCGAACTAAATTACACCATATCGTTGACGACATTGCGTAGATAATTCCTTAAATTTAATTGGAAAGTCAAACTTCTGTACGTAGTACTAGTACTTATTCTGTCCCAGTCTAAGTTTGCTCAGTTCGGCATGCACAGGGCTGTTTTACAACACAGGAGCTCGAATACCGCGAGCCTTCCGGGATCCTCTCCGACCTCTCAACTAAGCGACATTCACTAAAACACAAAAGAAAATATTTTATACGAACTTATTCTTATAAATATCTTCCAGTTTCAGAACAAACACAGAACGTCTCGCCAGCATGTCTCCCGCAGCGCGCAAACTGGCGACCAAGCATCTTCTATCGCCGCGGCTCAAGCTCACACCACACGACATGGGCATTCTGTCTCACTCGCGCACGCCTACCCCGCGCCGCCGCCCGCTCGTGGCCACGCCCACTAGAGACAAGACCACGCCCACGAGGGCGAGCAACATGCCCAGCACAGAAGGATCCACAGAAAACAACATCACAGATAATCTACTGCAAATCAATGTAGCCAAAAGAACGAGATTAAAAGCGCAGGATTTCTTTCAGTAGCGCCTAATATACCTATTTATTTAAATTCTTTGAGTTTTATTTTCTACCTCAACTACGTGTGATCGCAAAGAAAGAAAACTGTTACATACCTTAGGTGAGCATTTTCCAGAACTAATTAAATAAACTTTACTTATAATAATGTTTAAAATCTAGAAAACACTACAGTTACAACCATATTTTATTTACCGTAAACCTAGTGGCCAGATGAAAAAATAATTCTCTACGATTTACTTTAGTCTGACAAGTTTATGCGCGACCTCCTGCGCCCATATAATAAAACTGTAGGTCGAATTCAGGTCCAGGCCTTATGTTAAGTCTACAAACATGTAGTTTTTGAAATTTTCGTCTGTATGCTAGTATGTATGATGTATACATGGATCTTAAACGTTAGACTCGAAATCTGCTGAACGAATCTACTTACCACAGTTTAAATAAGTACAAATAGCTAATCTGTGGTTTAAATATGTATATTCCTGGTCGAAATCTAGGGTATGTTTAATCTCGATATCAATAGTACATCCAGAATTACAGGTTGACCCGTCTGCGCCATACTTCACGGAATAAACAAGAGGTCATGATGACTGGACGGTTACGGGTGTACGATTTCTTTTTCACTCAAAATAAATGGCAGGTCGCGGTACAGTGATTAGTTTATTATTCTCTATCAGTGACCTACGTATAGGGTATAAACATTTAGTGATACAGGATGTCGTCTCTTCATCATACTGATACGATTACTGGACGGCGATAAGAGTATGAGACAATTTATATCATCGAGTCGACGCAGACAAAGTCGCGGGCAACCACCTGTCATAAATGCGAATTTTGGTTAGAAAATCCGAATTCACATAAACTATTTAATTCTTCATATCAATGAGGTTCGGAAAAAATCGTACTTAGACTTCCAGGAAAATGTAAATCATGTTTTTAAGTAGTCGGAATTTTATTTTCTGGGAAACTTTTATATTCGGATTCGTGAAATTCGGAATTAATATATTTCGGGATTTTTGGGTGTTCCAATACTGATGTGATGAGTTTGTCTCTTATTTTATTTACAAAATTTTGTGGCCTTATTTTGAAATAAAATTTACACGTTTACAAAATTCAAAATACATATATTCATTGAAATAAATTTCAAAAATAAACACTAAGCATAACAAAATGCATTACTTAAACAATTATATATAGCCATAAACATTATTTTTAATATGGATATGACCATCAAAAAAAAAAATACAGATTACATTAATACATAACACCTACAGAATAATTAAATATAATGTCATGATCGAACATTTTATTTATTAAGATAATACAATATGCTCTTACTTACAATAAAAGTAATTAATTATGCTAATACAATTTACTTACTTTACATAAAATATATGCAGTTGCCCACAACCTTTAATAAAAATTATATAATTTTAAGGCTAATAAAAAATATGATAACAAAGTGCTAATGTAAATCTAATTTATCTTACAATTATAAAACAATTAATTGTTAAAATATTGTCTGTAAGTCTAATAAAAAATGACCTTCATTTATTTATATCTAAATTGTATTGTTATTGCTTATTCACATAAGGCGATGAATTATATAGAATAACACGAGCGTAAACCACTAATGTAACATTCCGTTCTACTCAGATACTACGTATTGAATAATAACAATAATTATTTACTTTGTTGTAATATTTTTGAGTTAGTTACTACAAATTCTACTTGAGCAAAAATAACTGATAAAGTGATATGTCTTTTGTCCAACAAATTCACTTACACTACGGGGTACAACTACGAGTATTTCGTCGGCTTGAGCGTGGATTAGTCGCGGTATATGTTCTGAGCGTATGTAAATTGTAATCACTAACATAGATAGGCGATATCGAAGTATTTCTTATTCTTACTAAAAGAAGCTAAATTTTTGCGTCAACGTACTTAGTCGAAACTAATTGGTCCTTACAGTGTGTTTACTTCAACGTATCACTAAACTGCGGGTTTGAAATGAGCTCATAGATAACTTGAGTCATAGAGTCAACAGACACATTAAGTTTGTATAATATTATTATGTGCCAATTAGTGTAACAACCGGTACGCGTTATGTCATTTGCAAGTGATATTGCACTTTCTGCAACATTATACATAGTTTGCGAAATAAATACAGTCAGAAACTTTCAATAAAAAATATTATCTATACCTAAAATAATGAGATTCGAACCCCATGAGCTAGGTATTCATACCTTTTTTTAAACATTAAAACCTGTTGTCAAAGCATTACAAATGTGTCTATTTCATTTTATTCATTTGTTTCCAGGTAGCTTAAATCTATACTGATAAAATAGCATAGGTACTTTAGTTATTTACTGCAAACGTACCCTAAAGATAGCATCGTTATTATGAACAGTACCTTTCCCTGTACTTTTTTTCGTTACTGTGTAATAACGTGCAACGTACCTACATAAGGTGTGTCTACATTTGTAAAAGGTGACATTCATAATGCTAAAACGATATTAGTCACATCACATTATCAAAAAAACATATTACATGAAATGTCACCAAACAATCGACCACAGCGCTTTGTACCAGGGCTCGTCGACATGTTTCTTGTTGTTATACTCGGAGTTAGGTATCAATGCAGTGTCATCAACCGGGTCCTCCTCAAACATATTTATCAAGGACGCCTTTACGCCGAACCTGAAGAAAGCTATATACGGGAAATACTTCATAAGGAAATGACTGAACAAGAAATTCCAGTTGAAATAAACTCTTCCGAAGAACGTAGAATATATGACCCCTGCGATGTGGTTGAATGCGAGCTTGTATTTCCCTCGGAATGGAAGTTTCTTGTAATGAGGAGCGGTTTCTAATGTCTCGTAGTCCCGGAGGTAGAGGAGGCGCGGTGGAAGGTCCGGTAGGCCGTCCACCGCTGGCTTTGACATCAAACTCGTAGATTCAACGCCTGTTAATTAAAAAGATCAATAACAAAAGGAAAATAAAAATAATATTGCTCTTATTTGTGAAACGGTACAGCCCCAAAAAACAATCTAGCTCGGGCTAAGTTCAAAAACCTTCACTTAGCCACTTGAATGTCATGGAAAACGAGGTTGACGGCGAAGGTCACGACACACCGGTTCTGAATATTAATATCCTATTTATGTTTATGTCATATACCTTTCTAAACTAAATATTTATAGTTCAAGAAGAATAATGTCAATCTTCTAGACATAGTCTTTTTATAATACCATGTCCATGTTGACTTATGATTGTTAGTAGATAATGGCATTATTGACAGTTCACCAAAACCACAGCCAAAACCGACCTTTCTATGTATAGGTATTTACTGTTAACAATACTTACATCATTCAAAATAATATGAAGAATGATGTTTAGTTATGAGACTACTCAAAAATCTCACCAGTATCAAGTTTCTTCCCTTCCAGGCATTTCATCAGCTTCTTCTGCAGTTCTATCCTATCGTTCTCCGTGTAAATGTACCCGGGTACATCTGCCAAGTAGCGGCACCAGTACAACGTGGCGTCGACGTCCACCGTGGGGTTGACCGACCACATGCCGTCCAGCATGACCCGCGCGGCGTGCTCGAAGTATTCCGGAACGTTCTCGAGGCACGGCGTGAATACGCGCTCCTGCAACAGTTGGACCACTTCGCGCGTCTCCGCGAACGTCTTGCGGCAAATGTTGTATCTGAAATGGAAGTATAACTATGAACTCGTGATGCCAAAATTGCCAATGAGAGGAAAATGTCTACGTAAACGACCTACATGTCTGCTTCAAGTTCCATCATATAGACTGACATTGGCTGAAAAAAAATCATTTGTTATGGCGGTGAAGGTATTTAACGCCTTACCAGAGGAGATAAGAGGAATTACGGAGTCCTTATTTAAAACAAAATTACACTCGTAGTTGATAGATAATAATTTGTATAATCTTAATGAATATTTTACTCGCTAATATAATAATACTCTAATATCCATCAGCGATTATTTCCTTTTTTCTTGACCTGATCATATATGTAGTTGTGTTTGTTATCTCATACTTACCTGTTGTACCATTTTTAAGCAATTTAATATTTGCTCGCTAATTACATAAAAGCAATTTTGGTGAACTCAAATCATGTAACACAATTTAAGACCTTTTAATGTATACCCAAACTTACGCAAAAAATGCATTTGTATTTGATGTAGCCATTAGTTAGTTATATAGTTAAAGGTAAATGCCGAAAATCCCATCGTACTGACCGGGCGCAGCGGCCTCTAATTATAGGCCTAAGTTCTTTACATCTGCCAAACTGCATAAACGCAGATTAAAAAATAAGATCCCGTTTTGTAGTTCCATTTGGAACAAACGGTCAAATGGTTAATCATGCATAACACACACAAGCATGCAAGATACAACATCAAGGTACATGCTTACTTACTAAGTATCATGTGTAAATAACATCTCTCATCAAATTGTAATAAAAAAAACCTTAATCGACATTATAGTGTTATTTATAAATTATTTGTTATCATCATAAATAAATAAATGTTAACCTACTTCGTAACATTAATTACATTGAGTGAATTATAAGTTTGTTTCCTTAATAAAAATACAATAAGTAAAAGTACCTTACTAATAAAAAAGGTAACTCAAGAGCACGGTAAAAAAACTAAATTACAGACAATATTATTGCGGAATCCTCTTAAATAATGTTTGGATGGTATATGTATATTCTTCATAGTAAGTATATTATGATTATCTAAACATATCATTTAGTAGTTCATCACGTTATTGAGGTGAGTGCAGATGATGGCAGATACGATACACTAGTTTGTAGTGCAGAATTAACGATACCTACTATTAAAATAACAAACAATGAATAGCGCTTCTACCTAGATAGCTTTACAATTAGATAAATACAGCGTGTGTTTACGTTATGCAAATAACTAATAACCACTTAGGAATTGTATAATGATACAGTTCCTAAGTGGTTATTACAAAACAACGTTTATGAAAACGTGATTATCTTTTTGTTATTCACAGCAGGTACTACCCAGATGTTGTAACGAACGAGTAAATAAATACTTACACACTCCAGAAGATATTATAATATCTTGTTGATTCCTAATTATCTAAATAACATTATCCCCAGCAACGTCTGTCACTTTGCATGTATGTATCGTATCGCCCACCACGAAGTTGAGGGGCAGACAGAGATCTTACCTAGGATTTCAAGACTTGCAGTCATAAGTTTAAAAACCAATACTGTAGGTATTTTACTTACCCTACTTCCTACCGAAATAATAAACATTTTTACTGTAGGTACGTAACAAAGAGTTCGTGATTCAACAAAGAGTAGAATTGCGTTTGACAGTACGCCTATGGCAATGAGTCCTTGCCGAAGCGAAGGTTGCTTTTAATCTGCCTGTGCTCTGCCTCTGTTCTTTGTTACTCCAAGTCACTATTCCGCTACTCTACTATAGCCCGACCGTATAATTGAGTCCTCGCCTGCGGACTGCGGACAAGGATGCGTCTGCTCCCGCACCGCGTACAACTTACCTAATTAGGCGGTCAGGGTATAGAGACGTTACAACGACCTTTGGTCTTTTACCTTAAGTTAAAACCGCGATCTTACGCTAGCGCCCGTATCATCAGACAGTAGTATTTTTATGGCTCACCTGTCTTCCAAACCAATCATGTGGCCGATGACGTGCCAGACATAGTTGTACGCCTCCCAGTCGCCTTCGCGCAGCTGGCAGATGCCCAGCTTGTCGGGCTTCAGCATGGAGAAGCCGATGAAGCCGAACTGCGTGAGCGCCACGTCGCGCTGCGAGACCCCGCCCAGCCCCTTGAGCTTCGAAGACAGTCCCGCGCGGATGTGCCGCGCGCGCACCGTGTACAGTGATTTCCAGGATCTTTAACAATGAAATCATAAAAGCCAATGCAGTTTGAATGCATAACTAACTGCTTAAGGGCGTCTGAGAAATGTACAGATGAGCAGCAGCTTAGAACAATTTTGCTCTGTGCTACAGTTTTAGGTCCTAAGTTCCTAACCTACCTAGGTCACAGAATACTAGTACTTCGTACAGAAGTATGACTTAGCAATTGTATTCAAAGAAATGTCTATTCAATGTCGTCAACAATATGGCGTAATTTAGTTCGCCTCCAGAGTCAAGCACATTTTCGTGTAGACACCTACAAAAATCCATTGCAAGATAATTTCATACTTATTGCTCTAGAATATGATTCATAATACACTAAACCTATTTAGTGACGTAATATCACGCGACGCGATAGGGTTGACTGCTACGAGAAGCTTCTAGCGCCTCTTTCTAGTACTTCATTCATTCTCGTCCAGCCAGCAACGTAGCCGCGCGGCCGCCGGTGAATAAAACGCGCGAGCGTGTCGCTGGCCGGTAGCGACACGCAACTTGTTTTAGCCCCTAAGTAGGGGCGCCGCGCGTAGGTAGGTACGTTTTTGCTACCTCCGCGGGGAGATACACAGGCCTGCCTAGGTACAGCTCCGTTAACTGATAGGTGTTTACCCGCTGATGCAGTTTGCAGTGCATAAAGAGACTAATAGTCCATTATATAATCTGTGGTCCTGCCTCGCAAATCTTAAGCTTAAAAACTAGCTATAGTCCGAATATCAGAGTGGGTAGTACCTTCTTGTCTAGTGCCAGGAAAGTACTAAAGATTTAATTGCATGATCAGCATGGTATCCTACCTTAACCTTACCTGGTGCCGGGTTTTAGTTCGTACTCAAACCACGTGACAGTATGCAGAAGGGTGGAGAGGTACCGCCGGTACGCCGTGAAGGTGGAGTTGGAGCGGCGCGTGCTGACCAGCACCCGCAGGATGGACGGCACCGCGAACACCGCCACCAGCCCCAGCAGCATCGACGTCGTCAGCGCGTAGCTGTTGTCCCAGAAGAAGCGGCGGCCTCTGACAAAAAACCTCGAGCTATTAGACAGGCAAAGTAGAAAAGAAAGTTTTTGAATCTAATAAATTAAAATTTGTTGTACTGTTAAAAGTGCAACCCGAAACCCTTTTGTAGACCACATGTGGAACACCTAATTAATGTGGTACATTCAAAATATTACTATACTCAAAATATCTAAAAAAAACAGAGATAGGTTTCAAGGATTCCGTGCTTGTTAAAACAAAAAAGGTCATAATTATAGTGTCTAATGTTATGTACAGATAATGGTATGGAGGGCTATGGACCTCGAAAACTTTACAGCAGCCAGTTACATTTCTATTTATACACTTCTGGACACATCTATTGGCCCA
Organism: Pyrausta nigrata; assembly: GCA_949316185.1. Lineage (NCBI taxonomy): Eukaryota > Metazoa > Arthropoda > Insecta > Lepidoptera > Crambidae > Pyrausta > Pyrausta nigrata. Next base: position 11,109,802 of record OX438956.1, read on the forward strand.
CCTTAGAGTTAAGGTTTCGATGGCCCTACCGAAATATGATTGCTAGATTGAACAAAAACTGTTGATGCAGTTTTAAACCTGATACATTTTACCATCTTTTTCGGTCGTATTGTTTTAAATTTGAATTTAAAATACCATACGACATAGAGCTACGCCTAACAAGTCGGATAGGTTTTTGAATAAAAAACATGTTCTATCAAATAAAGGTTTAAATTTAATAACGCGTGTTGCCTCCATGGGCATCTACCACAGCTCTCATACGATTAGGCATAGAGTTTATCAACCGCTCTATGAAATTTTGAGGGATCATCTCCCATTCCTCTTCTATGGCAGTTTTTAACTCCTGCATCGTCTGGGCAACTGGCTGACGAGCCCTAACACGTCTTTTTAGCTCGTCCCACATGTGCTCAATGGGGTTCATGTCTGGGCTTCTGGCTGGCCAGTCCATAACTGTGATGTTCACATCTCGAAGATATTCCCTGACGATGCCGGCCGCATGGGCTCTTGCATTATCATGCATAAAAAGGAAATTTGGGCCCACATAGTCTGCGTATGGTATCACGTGAGGTTCTTAGCACTCACGAATGTACCTTTCAGCATTTAATGTTGGCAGGCGTGGTCCTGTAACAACCTCAAGTTGAGTTATGCCGCTCGCGGATATACCGCCTCAGACAGTGCAGAAGCCACCGCTATAAGCAACCCTCTCTTCAAAGCAGTATTGTGCGAAACGCTCTCCCTTACGTCGGTAGACCTTCTTCCTTCCATCATTGCCATGTAACACAATTTTAGACTCATCAGAAAAGAGTACACGGCTCCAATCTTGCTGTGACCAATTTAAATGACTGCGTGCGAAATGAAGGCGCGCTGTTCGGTGGTCTCGCGTTAGTTTGGGCCCAGTAGCTGGCTTGTGTGGTACCATATCGCGTTCTTTTAACCTTCTCCGAACAGTTCGAGCGCTCACAGAATCTCCGTGGAAATCGCGAAGTTGGTTTTGTATCTCAATGGCGGTAAGGTGACGATTTCTCAAGCTGGTCGTCACGATGAATCGATCCTGCCTTTCAGTTGTGACCCGAGATCGTAGCCTTCCTTGGCGACGAACAAAGCCGCCAGTCTCTAGGTACCTCCGATAAACATTTCGGACCGCAGATCGACTTAAATTAAGTTGAGCACTCACGTTTCTTTGGCTGTATCCGGCCTGAATAAGTGCCACAGCTTGGGCGGCGACTTCAGGTGAAGTATCCATAGATTATTGATAGAACCTCACCTTAATGTTAAGAATAAGTAATGTTTGTTGCGAAACCAAAGATATCAATCACTTTTTCAAGAATTAAATCCAAGTAAACCAATAAAACCAAGTTTTCTTAGTATTCGATTGTTTGATATCAACAAACAGGCTCCAAATTGTTTTTTGTTTCTTTAAATTCTGTGTTCGAAATTCAAAAAAAGACTATTGAATGAAATTGTGAATGTGCCAGGTTCAAAACTGCATAAAAACTTTTTGCTCGACCTAGTATAAAATTTTAGCTAGGACCAAACGAAAATAAAAATACAAGGTGGGCCAATAGATGTGTCCAGAAGTGTAGCTTTCGTTTGACCTTTTCCACATTTTTGTATAGGTACCTTTACTGGTTGATAAAACCTGCTGAAACAAGTAAATATTTAAAAATTAAATCGGGATCAAATAAATGTAAACAGACCTGTTAAATTTTTCTTCGTCAAAATCGTCAGGTAATCGCATCTCCACTTCTTCTGGTTTCACATTGTCTGAAGGTTTCTCCGACGCTTCTTTCGTCAATAACTGATCCACGAATTCCTCCGCTATACCAAGAACAAAAAAATATGCTTGGACTGAATCGATATCACAATTTTATTATGAGGAAGGACGCAATGTTAATTTGAGAGGCCGTGCGTTCAATTTTCGGCTAGAAGTCTCTTCCTAAAACTTTTACATAGCTAAGGTTGAATGATTTCTAATTTTAACATGTCTGCTAGGAAATCGCAACATTCCTACTCGTATTGTACCAAAAATACGGTGAGGGAAAACATCGTGAGGAAACCTGCACATTCAGGTGACTGAATGTGTAACCATGATCGAAACTGGTCAGGTTCCCCTGCCAACAGGGTCACGGACGGAAGTCAGATGGCAGTCGCTCCACTGTAACTAACTGATCTGCCGTATCCTGGATCATGGTCCTAAAGCGAACCCTGGGCCCTCGCGTGCGGGTGCAAAACCGCTAGGATGATGACTGTTCCCAAAATACAAAAGGGCCAAGGTCTAAGTAATATTAACCTTTAACTTAAGTAGGTAGGAATGTTACTGTATTAATTTAAAAGAAAATGACAACAGAGGTGTGCACTTAAAAAAAGTAACAAAAAAAGATATATTTTTCAGTGAGGCTTGCACAATTGAACACCTGTAGATTATTTCGTTCGATCGAAATTCATACAATGGACTAGGAACAATTGCCATTGGTCTATCCTTATCAGGGAGTTTGTAAACAATTCGAACTAGTGTAGCTTTCGTACCTTGTGGAGACACCAAAGTGGAAACACGGGTCTAAGATGTTTGGTGGAAAAATCGTTCTGTTCTCGTGTATTTTACATTTAACTACGTGTGACTGGGTAAGGACACAATTTCATAACATTTACTTAGCCAAATGTAGAATACCAATAACATTTGCCATTTTTCGGATGAACATAAAACCAAATGTTTCAACATTTAAAAAATCTGTGATGAATGAAGTTCTGAATAAACTTTAACTTTAAGTAATTTCACTACACATCTGCTAGCACAATTACAAAGTTCATTTTGGATTTCTGTCGTCGCAATTTACATAGTTTGCGAGTAGTTTATGCCATTCCATCAAAGAATATAACTTATGTATGTGTAAAACACTAAACTGCATTTGTTTAATCGTATCAGGCTTCTGAATGGATGTCACCAGTGCGGGAGCAATTGTAAGTTCATGAATGATTTATGAATACCAACCTAATTATAACATCTACAGAATATTGTATTATCTACTAACTTGGTTTTAAAGAATAAAAAAACAATTACAGCAAGGAGCGTCAACCTCGAAAGAACAGCGACTTCGGTGGAGTCCTTTTTGACAACGATAAGTTACACATGGTACAGGCAATCGAAACGACAGAGACGTTCCAGGACCAGATGCTGAAGAAATACGTCTCCCCTAGTCCCACGAACGAGTTCAACACGGCCAGTTTGAAGACAAAACTGGAGAATACCCTAGACAACGCCAGGACGTTGGCGGAATCGCTCAGAGCGCAGATCAAAGTGGTGACGGAACGAGAGAACATGCTGAAGGACGCTATTGTTAATGGGAGGTAAGTTGCTAATTTGAAAGAAAGAACATTTTTTAGCCCCAAAATCTCCAGAACATTTCAGCATTTTTTAGCACTTGCTTTCAAATCTTTGAACAATTATGTGAATATCAATCTAGTACTCATGTTATTCGAATGAGAAAATCAATGTAAGATCAACGATAGTAAGTAGGTATATAAAGAGCTTTGGAACTCATCTTTAGCTCAGCAGCAACTCGTATTGAGCTGCTAACCCAATTTTGCAATTAATTTTCAAGGACCTATGAAGAAGGCGGTGGGCGTTAGATATTGTTTGTGCGATAAGACAGCTGTCTTTCTCTTTCTGTGTAAATTGTATTGTTGTTAATATGGTGTGCAGTAAAGAGTTATGTATCTATCTATCTACAGTAGTTTCCAAATGGCAGGTCGGGCGTATCAGTCGTGCTGGTGTCGACGATGGACCGGCCTCCGCGGTCGTATATAATCCGCGAAGGGACCTGGAGCATGTGCAAGGGCTCCGTGCGCACTCAGTCTCGCACCGTCGTCGCCTTCGAAGACATGTATACTGTACCCAAATGCAATGGGCAAGAGGTTAGAAACTGATTTTGAATCATGTTTGAAGTTAATTCTTGAGGCATTGTTACCAAATTTAACGGCTTAGCCGTGAAAACCCAACCAACTAGCATACAGACAAGAGTACATTTTAGGATAAGAAGGCTAATTACTTCAGAGATTGTGTTCAGACACAATAGAAAACAATTGTTATGAGACCATCGGCGGTCTTCCGATCCTCAAGGGGAGCTTCTTTTTAGCAACTTTTAAAGCACATCGGTGGGCATGTGCAGTCCGTGCTAGTACCTAGACAAGACACTTCACTCGTGTTCAGGTGAGTATCGGTGCTTTCGTAGCGGAGCAAGCCTGTTTATCGTTCAGTTGGCGTATTAAATTGTATGAAACTCTAAAAGACACGGTAACTTAGCACCAATTAACGGTTAACGATAACATGCGAGATTTTTTACATAAATGTCGTCGTCCTCGGTACCTTGGGTTTTAGGCCATGGCCGTGCCATTATTAACTGGAAATACAAAAGGATTTATTTGACTCCTAACAAACTTGTTTTTGTTGCATTGGAACTGGATACTTGGCTAAAAATAACTACGCCGCCCCCCAACAGATAGGTAGTTGACGTGCCCTCATTATACATAGAGCATAATAAATAATGAAAAGTATGGAGGTCACATACTTATCCAGTCAATAGGTGTTTTATTATACCTCAGTCAGAAAAGGTCTATCAATTTGATATCCGTTTACCTTAATATACTTATAATACTATAATGGTAATGGTAGATACTAAAATATTTGAATAACACTGGCAAAATTGGTTGTAATAGAATGTTTTTTTTTTGTAATCAGCCATTAGGTATTATACAAAGAAATATCAAATATTGATGATGAAAGAAAAGGAATTATTAAGTAATAAATCTACCAGTCAAACAGTGGGCTAGGTACAGGCAGGTCCCCAGTTAGCCATCGTCATGCTCGGGTCGCGCACGAACTTGTCGGACTGTAATCATTATCATGCCATAACTTGATTAACTTGCAGATGTCAACGCAACAAGATCCTTGTGTGTTCAACTCTGTGATTAAGTACGAGACGTTGCCCACGGTGCGCCGGGCGGAGTACGCGGAGGACGACTACCTTTGCCTGAAGAGGACCCTAAACAACACGCTCGAGCGGTACCTGAGCGTGCCGAAGCAGATTATCAACAAGACCTGTCAGAATGGTGAGTGTCCACTACCTAACTAGGTAGACCGACGAATTGAGTCCTGCAGTGTAGATGGACGCGGGGGCAATAAGAGCCGCCAATAGCGGGGGCAATAATTTTGGTCTATTTTTTTTGTAATAACACCGAAAGTGTCTCATTTACTTAAGTTACAGATTCAACTTTTTATCCTCCAAACAGATATTAAAGGAAACATGTATACTTAGGTATAACTACATAATGATACAAATACATAATGATTTCAAGATGAAGACAAGCGCATTTCACTAGCATTGTATTATAAAAACTATAACTCCTACAACTAACTAACCAAGACCTTTCCTACTTTCAGGAACTGTAAGAAGTTTAGAAGAAAATGTTGAAAAATGTGGATTGCGAGTGATGTCAGAATACACATACTATCCCGCTAGAAATTCAGCCTTAAGTTTGCCTCTAGAATACTGTGTGGAACCTGATGGTGCATGCAAGCTCATAATAGCCTGGCATGTCTCCAATTCAACAATAGAAAACTTTGAATTCCTCAAAAATGAACAAGGATTTAAAAAGTATTTCATCAAATCTCAAAGTTATGTTGAACAGATGATTTAAATAGTGAGGGCCCAGCTGAACTGCCTATACTATATAGTACATCACAGCAAGAAAGAGCAAACTTGCAGAAGACTTATTACAGTTTTAAAAATGAAAGGAAACCCTAAGCATATCTCTCAGGAATAATTAATGTACATCCCTAAAATAAGTAGCATTTTCTCTCTTTAACTTTTTGTATGCCAGAACTTGAACCCCCCCAAAAAAAAATTCATCTATTGTGTTTTAAAATGGCATATGAGTGGTTAAAGGAGTCAAGATTAAATTTGTACTATTGTATTTTTTTTTATAGGTAATGTGCTAACCCTTGAATTTTTTGTTGAATGGTTTTCTTTAGTATTTAGTAAAGAGCTGAGAATAAATAAATGCTTAATTTTATTAAAGCTTAAATAAAAGCATACCCTTAGAAAAAGCAAAATGTAGTCAAAATCACACTCAAAACATTTTCCATTTAGTGGTGCATAAAGTATTATCATTAAGATGTTATAAAAATATTTTTTTTATTATAATACTTTACTGCACAGTTGCCGCAGCTGCAGAATCTGTTAGGTAAATAATTAAATACCTACTTTATGTATTTGAATAGTAAACTTTGCCAATTTCCGGATGAAAAGTCTTAACAGCTTAGTCAATTATTAATAGTAGGTACTCATGAGAAATAATTAAACCTTCACATATTATCATGTTTCCAGACACAATAGAAAATAAAATTGTATGTTAATAGTGAAAATTAAGTGTTCAACATGTTAACCAAATTATTTATGGTAGTCAATAAAATTGGGCACAAAGATACCCTCTGACTGACTTTGACCAAAATTTTCTATGTACAAGTTTGTATAAAGTAATCTCCGGTGGATACCTTTTGAATTGCCATTAAAAAAATTGTAGAAAGAAACAATACCTTATTCCTTAAGCTATATTTCAATTTTTATTAGGATTCCAAAAACCGTAATAGCTATAGACAGTTGAATTTTCACAGTTGATGTATTTCTGTTTTCGCTGTAACAACAAATACTAAAAACAGAAAAAAATGGTTTGACTTTTATATAGTAACTTTAATTTAGTATTATACTATATTACTTTAATTTATGTATACACTTTTTTTTAGTCATACCTCTTGGTGCACTGACTAACCCTGTGAAGTGTTTTAGTACAGCGTGAAGTAGTTTGGGCTAAAAAAAAACATAAATAGTGTATGTAGATAATGGTATGGAACCCTTCGTGCGCAAGTAATACTTGCAATTGGCCAGTTTTGTTAAAATAAATTGTAAGGATACAATCCGCCCCTAAGGATACACTCTGACCACCAATTCACATAAAATTGATAATAAGATGTAAAATAGGTATCCTTTAGTTTATTTACTTACCAGTTAGACCCATGGTTTTCTAGCTTACAAACCTGCAGACAGGGATTTAAAAAAAGTTTATCGAATTAACTGGAAGTCTTCGACGTTCTATTTTGACCTACATTAAAATCCTCCACCGTTCTCACTTCTCCATCACACTCGCGAGGTAATTTATCGAGTTTTGATTTGAATTGATTTGACTGAAGAACTTTGTGATTAAATGTAGGTACCAGTTCAGTAGGTACATTAATTTAACAGAACATTATACATACAAACAAACATTAATACTAGTTTGTGGCAAGTAAAAGTCACAAAATAAATAGGTATGGGATGGGTACTTGGGTAGCGCTATAATAGCTGACAACACCAGATGGATGACAGCACGATGACAAACAGGGCAGGACACTGAGGGAAGGACAGCAGCTGACTTTGACAAGTTTGAGTTTTTTTAGTATAGCCTGGGCCCGTACTATCAGCAAAATAACTATCCTTCGAATTGCTAACAATCAGAAAAACATCCTGCTTTAGGATGGCTAAAACTCGTACATGAGCTTTTAAGAAAAGACCTAACGGTGACAGGATGACAGAGCGAGATGGAGCTATACATTAACATATGTCTATTTCGTTTGATTGTTGAAATGTCAAACGCAGAGACACAGATAATGATTATTTTTGAGATGTAGGTAAGTAAGGAGTATGGAGTAAGGAGGTCTATTTTTTGCACATAAGAATAATTAAGTAATAAAAATAATGTATTTTTTTTTTCGTCGCTTCACGCGCACAGTAACTGACCGCAGTGTTCGTCTTGTTATGAATGATACAAACAAACAACCCACTAGGATTTTAACTAATTTAACATGTTTATATTGTTCGCTCGCGCGTCGAAATTTGTAATGTTAACATCGATTAATTTATGTTCTCATGTAAATGAAATGTATTTGTTTCTTATGAAAATAAATCATCTTTAAACCTAACATATGTCTATTTCGTTTGATTATTGAAATGTCAAACGTAGAGACACAGATAATAATTATTTTTGAGATGTAGGTAAGTAAGGAGTATAGAGTAAGGAGGTCTATTTTTTTGCACATAAGAATAATTAAGTAATAAAAATAATGTATATTTTTTTCGTCATCTACCCCATCGTGCGGGGTATCGGTAAGTATGTCTTTTAAAATGATAAAGGGGTTTCTACAACATTTTTTTTGATTTATGCTCGATTTACGAAATTTTAAACTTTAAATTGCAATTTTTTGGTCCCGTAGCGCTTTCCCCATGTTTCTAAAAGCTTAACTGCTGGCCTAAAAATCTAAAAAAGAATCAAGATGATAGTGCATTTCATAAACTTTAAAGGAAAACTCTAGCGGTTAAGATAACTTTATTCGTTTAGCAGTATTCGTGGTAGAACTTGGGTGTTAGATAACTTTGTACCAAATACAAAACTCTTAGAATATTTTTTCTTAAGTATCTCAGATGAAGTAGATAATGGTACGGAACCATTCGTGCGCGAGTCCGACTCGCACTTGGCCGGTTTTTACAAGAGCTTTTAAGGTTTTTTCAAGTACAAAGAAAGTAGAATTATTTAATTAGAAGTGGCTGTTTAGTCTTGTTTTCTTTGCCGACCCAGAATAGGTGGATGAAATAAAAAAAAATAGGAAGGAGAAAAATTTATTATCTCATGCGGAACGTTAGTAGTAGTAATTTTGAGAGGAAAAAATAAAAAAGACTGACTGAATGTTTAACATTAAGCTATTTAATTATGTAAATAGACATTATTATAGAATCTACCGGAGCTCACACAGGCGAAATGCAAGATCTTTACACGTTTCTGTATCTCTCTGGATAATCTTTAGTTGTGTTGTATTATTGTTTTCTTTAGTGCCACAAATGGTTTTTCTTATCCTGAAAAAATAAACAACTATTTGTTAGATACTTTTTTACTTTACTGATTACTTAGCAAAAACTAGGTACTAAGTGTTTTATTGTTAATTTTTTAGTTTTAATGAAGTAAATTATAGAAGCGACAGCTGGGGGATCGAAACGAAAACCGAAACTACTATATAAAACTAATTTATTTAAAATAAAAGTATTTGAGAGTTTAGGCAGTGGATTACACGTGGAGGGCGACAATGATAGGTGGAAAATTGTTATGTCTTGGCGCTTATAGCTAGGTACTTGCCACATCAGCTTTCGGGTATAACTTCACAGGCCACAATCACTCGAAATGTCTGTAAGGAGCTTCACAGGATACACACGCGGCGAAAGCGCTCTGGTCGGTCTAGTACATGTGTCATAGGTAACGTCTCGTCGTCGACTGGGGGCTCCGGGGTTCTCACGGTACGTTTTAAACAAATAAAAATAAGGCAGGCAGGCGCGCGAGTGCGCGCGGCGTAGTATCAATAGGGTACACAAACAAATCAAAATATTGTAGTAAACATATCGCCCGCCCTAAACACGTCAAGTGTTTACGAGAAGGTTAGGAAGCTAAGGGAAAGAAGTTCACTGGACAGGAAGACGAACAAATTTCGTCAAAGATCTCTTTAGGCTACCGGTAGGAGTTTTAACATCTACCACACGAACAACTTGGTCTTGGCCAGGGTATAAATTAATAATGCGTCCACGACGCCACTGCAAAGGGGGAAGGTTGTCATCTTTTATGAGTACTAGCTCACCTACTTTAGGAGGATCACAAGGAGAGGTCCATTTATTTCTAATTTGTAATGTATTTAAGTATTCTAAATGCCAGCGAGACCAAAAGTGCTGGGTAATTTGTTGGATTAGCTGAAACCGTGTAAGGCGATGTAATTTTACGTCTTTATAAGGGTACTCCGGAAGTGCAGTTAAGAGTTGTCCAATTAAGAAGAGGCCGGGAGTTAACACTTCGACATCATTAGGGTCCGGAGAAAGTGGGCACAATGGGCGTGAATTTAAAACTGCTTCAATTTTAGCAAAAACAGTGGTCAGCTCTTCAAACGTAAGGGGGGTATCGCCTACTACTCGTTTTAGGTGCGATTTCGCCGATTTAACCGCAGCTTCAAAAAGACCGCCCCAATGAGGGCAAACAGGAGGATCGAAAACCCAGGATATGTTCCGCTTTGAAAGCTCAGAACCAATAGCCGCCTGGTTTTGAGACAGGAAACACTCTAACTCTTTAAGGTAATTGTTGGCACCGATGTAATTTCGACCGCAATCGGATCGGATTAGGCGAGGTACACCACGACGCGACACGAATCGGGAAAAGGCCAAAATTGGTACCTACACCGTCAAACTGTCTAGCAGCCGTGACGCGGTCTTTAGGTAGGTCACCCATGAAGGGTTGAGATACAGCCGCTTTGAGACGATAACAGGGAAGGCATTTAAAAATCACATGCTGAATAGCTCTGCGTGCCGACAAGATCCAAAACTCTCTATTTAACATGGCAAGAATTGCATTAACACCAGCATGAGCATTCTCGCGATGGTAATGTGAAATAAGGATGTTCACGAAATTACCATTCTTAGGCAGAAGAAGGGGATGGCGCGCATCAAAGGATAGATCGGAGTTTCGTAATCGACCTCCAACTCGAATCAGGCCTCTGTCATCTAGAAATAAATTCAACTTTCTCAGGGAGTTAGTGATAGGATCGCCACGCCGTAAGCGATCAAGTTCATCAGAAAAGGAGGTAAATTGAACGATTTTCACTAAAAACAAAAGGGAATCTCTCCGTTCCTCAGGGCTCAAGTAGGACAAGTAAGATTTAGGAAATAAAAACCGCCTTAGGTAACAAGTCACGTTTATTAGCTTGTGAAAAGAACTATACCGCTCTAATAAGAATGAGGGATCCGGGGTAGGAACATCGGCAGAGACTACTAAACAACGTAGTCCAGGAAGATCACTACTTGGGTTAGGTTCCGAAATACCGGGCCAGTTGTCAGGAGACTGCGTCAACCACAAAGGTGAAAACCAAAGGGAGTGGTCGATCAGTCGGGTGACTGACATACCTCTCGATGCACAGTCACTAGGGTTCATGTAGCCTGGGACGTGCCTTCATTCACTAGGTGTAGGACTATTATTAATCTGGGAGACACGATTAGCCTCAAAAGTCTGAAGGAGGTGAGGAGTGGTTTTTAACCAACACAACACGATTTTACTATCCATCCAACTATAGATTGAAGTCAACACAGACGACCTTTGCAGACAAAGAGCGACGTGATGAAGTAATTTAGAGAGAAGGGTAGCTCCCAACAATTTCAACTTGGGAATTGTTAAACGGGTCCGAACAGGGGCAACTTTAGATTTAGCCATAACAAGATGGACGGAGCAAGCACCAGACGGAAGTTCCGCACGTAAATAAACAGCGGCAGCATATCCCAATTCAGAAGCATCACAGAACCCATGTAGGGATAAGGAGGAGGAACCTCTGGGAAGAATATGTCGGGGAATGGCCACTTCACTAACCTTCGCTAGGTCCTGAACAAATGCAGTCCACTCTAAAGACAGGGGTTCATTTAAAGGATCATCCCAGGATAAGCCTGACATCCATAAGCGTTGGATAAATTCCTTAGCCTTAAATACTACGGGAGATATCCAGCCACAAGGGTCATACATACGGGCAATCAAAGATAAAACTTTGCGTTATGTAATAATTGCATCACGGGTATCACAGGTATAATTGTAGGTAAATGAGTCACTCATAGGATTGTACTGCACACCGAAAATAGCGACAGTCTGAGGATTATCTGGGTCTGAGAATGAATGAGGAAGTTGCAAATGATCTGAGGGCATATCCTCCAGGAGCTCGGGCCTGTTACTAATCCACTTACGGAGTTCATAACCACCAGAGGCCATTATTCCTATAATCTCAGTTTTCAAAGCCCGGGCAGACGCAATAGTATCAGCACCAGTAAGACAATCGTCGACATAAATATCTCTCTCAAGGACTTCAGCAGCTCGAGGGAAGGTAAGTCTCTCTTGTTCAGAATAAAATTGAACATAATAAACAACAACAATAATTACTTAAATATTATCGTCTAACAAGTCCCTCAGAATTTCATTATCGTTTTTATAATAACTTGTTCTTCGGGACGAAACTTTTTTAGCCCACTTGTACTAGGCTTCGGCTCATCAAAAACTTTTAAATTCTTAGTCATATCTATTTTAGTTTACTTTTTCGTATTTATTTTATGTGGTGTGGTCCAAAGCTTGTTTCATTGTAGCATCATCATACTTGCGGTAATGCTTGCCACTAAAAACAATAGATTAATGTTTCTTGTACTCGTTAGTGGTTTTGCAAAAGTTATTTTGTTTTGGTCCAAAATTTAAGGCCAATATTCGAAGAGTTACTGAATTTTATAAGTACTTAATTTCCGGGTGTTCTTTCGTGTGCTTTCATCGTATAATCTGTTATCAATTAGGCAACAGGTTTAAAAAAATAACATGAATGTAAACATATAAAAAATATGTTTTTTATGTTCAGTTGCCAATCTACGCTGGCATGATTATACAAAGTATTATCGAAGCGCCCTTAATTCAGGTCCCATATATTTCTGGTCAGGCTATACTATCTAAATAATATGTCAAATAGTCATTGTGACCACCCTAAGCGTGACTATTCACCCCTCTTAAATACAATCACCCCTAACTGTATCTAATGACCTTAGTCGCGTATCTATTATCCCCTCTGGTGTGCCTATTCACTCCATTACTGTATCTAATCACCTCCAAAAAATTTAAGAATAGTGTCAATAAAACAAATTCAAATTTATTATATTTATCTCTCTTAATACTTAAGTCCCATTAGCAAAACAAACGAACAAAAACACGAGCAGTATTTTATAGTCAAAAACGCTAAATTACCTTTATAATAAGCGAAAATAAACACAGCTATGTACTTACCCGTTGTTTTGTAGTCAACACTGACGTTATTTTTTTAAATATTTTGCTATGTTGCCACATTTTTAATGTTGCCAGGGGCAAAGATAATTCTACCAAATTGTTAAACTTGCGGGATTTGGCGGTGTGAACGCTAAAACTTGCCATACAATTTTTTTTAAAAATGTCCTATTTTTTGTTTCTATTTCCCTCGCTACTTCTATTCACCCCTGTTTACGGTATAATAAATCAATGGTTGTATATCTAGAAATCATTGCCAGTTTCATTACGAGAAAACAAAATTTGCCTTTGACCACTGTCAATGTCAATGTCCAAATGAACAGGTTCTGTCCGTCTGTTTTGTTGTTGTTGACAATCTTGCAGATTTTGGAACAACAAATACCTAATTATTCGTTTGCGCTAATTGCAGCCGAAATCAGTTCTACAATGATACGTTTCTTACGCCATCACATTTTATTTTGAACCGTAAAGTATTGTTTATTAAGAACAAAACCAAGATGAAATGTCATGTACCAGGTGCCAATGTAAAAGGTATTTCAATTCGTTGTTACGCCGTTCTTCTGGTTTTAAACAGGTTAAATAACTGGTTTTATATACTATTGTGTGCTTCTTAGTTCTAGGTAGGACAGTGCACGCATTGGCCAGATTTGGAGATGAACTGTACTTAGAATCACTTCCAGACTGTATCCTTTTAAGAACACTGAATGCTGCAGAATCGGCCTATGCTATGGTGAAGTTTAACAAAAGTTTCTTTTCCTACTTCAACTACAACTACTATTCTACTGAAGATAATGAAGGATTAAAGTGTAAAATTTCAATGAAATCTGCACTGAATACATTTAAGTCTCCCACCCACATGGATAAACAAGTTGAAAATTTAGAAATAAAACTTGATCCAGACTCTTGTAAACTAATCTTTCAATTGAAATGCAAGCATGGTATAGTCAAGACCCATTACATTTCCATATTGGACTGCAAAGCAATGCAGGCTGTATATACAAAGGATTTGGTGCCTAATAGGTAAGACAAAACCAATACTACTTTGTAAACCTACATTGTTTATACCTAATCAATTAACTAATAGTTCCTTTGTACTATTTAAGGATAACATCACCCCAACGAATATTGTCAGAAGCATTGAGTAACTTCCAGAGTTCAGATGATCAAGTTACGCTTGAGGCCACAACTCAAACACTGGTGCTACGGAATTACCTAGACACTAACATTGATTTATTAAAGATAATTCGTACTCAGATAAGCCTTAAACCTGCAGAGTTTGATAGTTACACTATAGGAGAAGAGACTGCTATTACTTTTACATTGAAGGAATTCAAGGCCCTGCTTGCTTTTGCAGAAGCATTAAATTTGCCCCTCCAGTTACACTTTGAGACTACCGGTAGACCAGCAGTCTTTATAGTACATAATGGAACCACATTTGAAGCTCATTTCGTGTTAGCTACATCGAAGGCAGATAATGCCACTCAAGCTACATCTACACAAAACACTACTAGAACAGAGAAGACAAAACGAAAAGATTCCAGTGCTCAAGATTCTTCAAGAAAAAAGCCCCACCTTGACACAGACATTTCTAAATGTTTGGATGAGGACTCACATTTATTCAATTTTATTGACATACCTGAAGATAATGGTATCACAATAGCAAATAATGGGTCATGTAATGGCAGTGCTGCAAATCAACTGAATCTTCAAAATAGTAATTTAGTTGATATCATGGACTGTGACAATATACCAGGGTCCCCAACATCAAAAACAATGATAAAATCAGTGTTTAAAAGATGTTTTGAAAGTACATTTGATCCGCAAGCTATACATGGTGTAGTCCTAGCTGAGAACTCAGACAGTGAATGATGTTGTTTAATGTCTAATCTAATTTATTCAATGTTTTGTATGAATTAATAAGTACAAACTAAATTAAAATGTATGAGATTTTAATATAGTATCACAAATGAAAAAGTATCTCAATTTTTAGGTTTATATTAAATTAAAATCATAGCTTATATTATATGCTATAGTATAATGTTAGACTAATTTTCGAAAACCAGAGGAATTTTAAAGAGGAATGCAAATGAAATAGCGCTATCACTGCATTATAATTTTATAGCAAAAAATATACATACACAGTAAAAATATACACACGTCACAAATTACTGTTCGATGATATAAATGTGATTTGGGGTCATTGTTATTCATATTGAGATTTGCAAAATGGTAACAATAATTGTTATACTTTCATGTCTCCCAACTGATTCTTAATGTTCAGTCATGACAATAATAATCAACTAAGACACTAATGATTCAATGACATTATTGATAATAAAATTGCTATATTAAAGGGACAGGATTAGACAAGAATGCAAACAATCCAAGATGTGATTTAACAATTAATTACAATAAAAGTTTACACATAAACTCATCAAACTTTAGTTGGCAAAAACCATTTAGGCAAGGTGGAGTCAATACAATGTTAATTTACAAATTTTTCTTTTATGCAGTAAAAATTAAAATAAAGTATTAAATTTACTACTAAAATTAGCACTAGAATAAGTTGTGTTTTAGAGAAGCGATCAATGTGTACATATCCATAAAGTTTCAGTAACTTACATTTTCATGCAATAATCATTTTAATCAAGATATTTTACAAGTTTTCCTTCCTGTGGTTCAAATATTGCATGTAACTACAATATAAAAATTGCAAAATGTAATAAATAATAATTTTTAGTGTTATATGCAACTTCAGATTTGGTTTTCACTATACAGAGATCAACTTTATAGGAGGAAGAAAATTAACAAATGCAGATTTGCTTTTCTTAAAAAATTTACCATACACATTTCATTATTATAACAATAGCTAGCTAACATGTCTTAAAAAAGATGAAAAAGACCTTGAATTCTATTTTTAATTTATTATTTATAAAATACGGCAGCAATACCATTTAATTACAATAAGTATTTATTTTTAAATCAATTTCAATATTGTCTCTGGCCCAGATGGAGGGGCTTGCACTAGGGTCACGCTGGGCCTGCTCTCAACGTCCTAACTGAATCACCAAACACTCACTATCCAACTAAATTATGAAAAAGGGCACTGTTATTTAGGAACAATCCTCTTGGCTCTTTCTCACACACTGTGCTACTTTTCTTTTAAACTCCGAATATGATTCTCTCCATTCTTTCTGCAAAAAGAAACAGAATGAGCACACTTGTACAAGTGATATGCGTCTATCGGTGTGAGACCTGTGGGCGCATGCTGCGACCTAGTACTGAGTGATCTCAACATGGTGTGTTTTATGATTGTGGTGTCATGAGGCCCTTTTCCAACATTATAATCTGTGATCTAAATCCCCCTCACGCTCCTAAAAGCAATCTTCTTGACTTTTCCTAACACATCTGGCAACTTTCTTTTTGAAATCCGAATACCGTTCCCTCCATTCTTTCTGTGGATACAAACAACAAGAAAGTCAGATAAATACAAAAAATTGTGCAGAAATGAGAACATGCAACATAAAAAACAAACCAGCTTTGAAAATGCACCATTGAATATGGATAGGAACAAAACACACCTATTTTTTTGGGAATTAAATGTTTATAAAACATAAACCTATAGAATTACCATTATGTCTTCTAAGACTGTTTAAAACAATGATAGTGCATTTAAAGAGGTAGATGAGTCATTAGCGCACGGAAATTGATTTATCAATTTTGCATTCCAATATGACAATTGAACCAAAGAATGTGTTTGGAGCATTAACTTCATATTGCTGCACAGTACGAGAAGACAGGTCTACCTTTTTTTTAAAATAAATACACTGTCAGTGGTTTAAAAAAGTATTTCTGCCATTACCATATATAAAAGTTTCTCAACAAAATCTATATGAGGCTTATAATTCAGTCCATAAAATATTATACAAGTCTTCCAAAAAATTATATTATTACTGCTATTAAATTCAACATTTACTGTTGACTGTACTGGTTACTATTGTTGAGGTTTTACAAAAAGTTGGTAAATTTTGGCTTGTGGAATGTACAGAACAAATGAGCTGACATAAATGTACAACAACAAGAAGTTTCATATTTCAACTTTTTCACAACACAAAAAAAACCATAGATAACTAAATTGAATGCACAATAAGCAATCTTTGTTCTGTATGAATCTGAAAAATACTGACCGCAGCATCCACATTGGCAGGACTTTCATCATTAGGATCAGCGAGCATGGAGATAACACTTATGAGAATGGTCTCCACAGTGTGAACAGGTAACCACCGCTCTGATGCTTTTTCATAGCCCCATTTATCATCTCCAGGTTCATGCAATATTGATATGCACACATCACCATTCTTTTCAACTGAAATTTTTAAATTAAAACCATTAAGACAATTGTATGACTTGTTTCATGTACAAATTGTAAATTCTTATACAAATTACATGTAATTAAGTATACTACTTGCAAGCCACAATTATTTGAGCCAGTAAAGCCTTTTAGTGATTTATGAATATGAACTTACTATTTGGATGCCATATTTCAGTAACAAATTTCATCCGTGGTGGCCTCAGAGGATACTCTTTTGGAAAATGTAAGTGTGCTTTGAAAAACCCACCCTCACTGCAAAACAAGTAAATATCATTAATTAACAGCTTTTATAAGAAACTGTTAAGACCTTGGTATTTTGTGTCATTATCAAGTGACATAAAAAATACCATGGCTTCTAAGGTTATAACAGTTAGTTAGAAATTTGATGAATTATACAATACTTGCTACTCACTATAATGTATCTGGAGGACCAATGATGAGCACTTCCCATCTATAAATATCATTGTCGTCTATCAACCCAGCAGAAAAGCCTTCCACTGGATTTTTGTTCAGTTCTGTAAAAGGGGCCATTATATTAGCAAAACTACGAGTATTTCCTTTTCACATAAGTTTCTACCTGTGCTGAAAAAACGTGAATCATTGCCAAGTATGAACCGTAAATACACTTCGAAATCGGTAATCTACTCTCTGGCTTTGGCAGTGAGGAGCTGTCATCATTACCACTATTGATTTTATTTCCCACAGCCGGAGTCTAATATAATTTCCATGAATTAACAATTACGCAGAATGAAGACAGATTCAAGTTTACCTTACATTATCATCCAAATAATAAAGATGTCCATAATTCGGTCTGCAAAGGTCAATGATTCCACGAAAAGTCATTTGACGCTTACAGCGAAAGTGACTCGACAAATTATTTTTAAACGCACAAAACACGTACCTGCTAGCTGCTTTTTTAGTAAAAGCGAAGACTGTGGCTCTGACATTAATTACAATTGTGAAATTTACCCTGACGACACGAAACAAATGATTTTTCCACAAAAGATGGCTGGCTGAGTTTTGGGCAGGTTGTGAAACATATGAGTTGCAGCTTGTTTCCGGTGCGGTGTTGCCAGAATACAGAATATAGCAGATACATAAAAATAGGTAGTATCACATATTTTTGAGCTATTTATCAGCATAATCGATAGCTCAGCACGGTATTGAAATTAATAAATCTGTCACAGAACAACACTATTTATGTTTTTTTGTTAATTTTAGATGGCATTGGAAAGAAGTATTCGGCCATCATTGACGGGGTGATTGTATCGTGGGGTCCGGATTCTCAACAACGGGTTGATTCGTTCGACAGATTTTATAGGGTTCCGTAGTCCTGACAAGGAACCATTATAGTTTCGTCATCGTGACCCTTACCATCACAAACAATGCAATTTCTAAACCGAGATAGTTCGTATTAGTAGTCTAAGGTTCGTACAATTCGTACCATGACCACAGATGATATAATAGTTATTCCATGACCTCAAAAATAGCAGGCCAGGCCCGCCGGGACAGTTTGTGTTAACCTCATATACAGGGTGTGGCGTAAATAGTGGTCCAAAGCAAAGGTGTGGATACACTGTACACTGAAGCACCACATACCAGTATTTAAAAAAAAATTATGTACAGGGTTTTCAAAAAAAAAAAAAATTTTTAATTTTTTTTAGAAATCGTTACCTTGCCTTACAAATTTGGTTATAATTTCCAAAAATGACGGTTTTTTTTATCCATTTTTTTTATTAATATTGCTGATCACTTGTACTTAGTACTCCATTCGTTTTTTTTTTTTACAAACTGAATTTAGTAAAAAAAATTAAGTTTCTTTCAAAATTCAATACTCACTGCTAGCAAATCGTTTGACTTTCAATGCTTTTGGTGCAAAAAAAATGTACCACACTGTCAGTGCCCATTGTTTAAAAAAAATGCCCATCTTTTGCAGATTCTAAAATGGTGCAACAATAAGTGTTACGACTTACAGGAAAAAAGTTATTGCTTTTCGAAACAAAAAGGAGCCCAATTCAGAAAAACAATTTATTTGAAGTTCAAGGGTTTACAAGGGTTGTAATTTTTTTCTGTGTGGTCCAAAGCAAAGGTGTGGATACACTGTACACTGAAGCACCACATACCAGTATTTAAAAAAAAATATGTACATATTTTTTTTTTTTTTAAATACTGGTATGTGGTGCTTCAGTGTACAGTGTATCCACACCTTTGCTTTGGACCACTATTTACGCCACACCCTGTATAATAAGCCTATCACCAATCAATCAAACGAAATGACATACTGTAAATATAAAGCCCCATGTAGCTCTTACACATTGTAAACCTGTCATCATTTGAAAAAGGTAGCTCATAGTAGAAGTTTAAGCCATCCTAAAGAGGGTGTTTTTCTGATAGCTAACAATTCGAAAGATGGAGACAAAATAAAATAGCGAGAAGCGTCCCCGTCTTCGCTGTCGCACTTTAAAATCCGGCTTCTCAAATAAAAAAATGTAGACCCAATGATGTCACTCAGGCAGGAATAATGTAGGTATTATAGCCTGACCAAAAATATATGGACCTCGCCATATTGCGGAAAACAACTGGAACTAATTTCTTTTACTGGCAACTGAAACCTCGCATAGTCATTGACATGTCATCCTTTTTTTTTCTTGACAGCATAGCAGGCTGTCATAATGGCAACGAGCGGGTTGCTCTCCGCCAATGTCGAGTAAAAACGGGAAACGAGAATAGTTTAAAAGACCTACATACGGAATTTGGATAGGAGTTACAGGGATCAGGAGACTAGGGAAAGGTAGGTATGTGACATAGAAAATATCAGTATGGCGAAATAAAATTTCGATCATAAAATAAATACTTAAAAATACAGAATATTATTTACAATTTTATATTATTGGATTGGATAAAGGAAGCTATACAAGGTGTAACAAAAAGGCGAAATAATATTTAAGGGTATGTATGTATGTAAGGTGACCATTAAGTAGTAAAAGTTTTAGTTAAAAATAAACAACTTTTTTTCCCATACTAAATAAATTGTTTTTTTACCGAAAGTGTTGACAAACCTGAATCTGCGGTCATTCGTTATCGAACCCCCGCCCGCAACCCTCGCCCGCCGCACGATCAGCTGATGCGCGGACGCTGCGCGCCGCGACGCGCTGCTTTCTTACAGCCCGCCCACCTAAAACTACCTAAGTACCTACCAATCTTAGCTTTGATGGGAATGGGACTGAATGATAACAACGATAATCAGATTAATGCATTTATTTGCAAAATTATTTAGAGATAATAAAAAATAATCAGGTAGGTAGGTACATTTCTTTTTTAAAACTACATATGTACAACCATTAATGTTTAGGACAATAACACCAACTATGACTTTTACTTACATTTACAAAGAACAACACATTAATTTGCTGTACCTCATAATTTTACCCAGCAAATAATTAAAACGGTAAAAAATTATCTAATGACAAGTTTGTACTATGTAACTAATAGGTATGAAGTAGGTTATTATTTGATGGTAAATTACTAGTACTCACTGTTAAAATCTACACAACATAACTACGACATCGACTTCACTACAAACGTAATGACTTTTAGGAAGTTTGCCTTATTATCACTTTAAAAAAGCCTTCATATTTTTTTTTTTACAAAAATGGCTCAAAATGTCTGCCACCGTGCTCAATGCAAGCAGCGACTCCGCGGTTCATCGATATCCTCATGTTTTGCAGCATCTAAGGCGTAATGGCTTGAAACTCTAGGTGTATTTTATTTTGCATTTCGTCAGCACTAATGCACTCCACTGCGTACACTTGGTTTTTCACGTAGCCCCACAAAAAAAAGTCCATAGCTGTAAAGTCGGGCGAACGGGCAGGTCACTGCACTGGACCCCCTCTGCCAATCCACTGAGCACCATGTCGTCCATCGAGATATTCCCGGACGCGGCGCGCGTAGTGCGCTGGTGCACCGTCGTGCTGGTAAACAATATTCCGGTACACTGACAGCGGCAAATCTTCTAAGTAATCCTATCCAGACTATCATGTGATTCACATTGAACGCTGCCGCAGCTCGACGTATGCTTGTTCGTTGATCACGTTCGAAATGCGACAAAATCTGGGTCTCCAGGTCTGACCGCTCCCGTGTGCTTGGACGACCTTCACTTGCAGGCGGTCTAAACGAGCCAGTGCTCTGCAGCCGGGACACAGGTTCCTGAAGCAGGTGTACGAAGGTAAACGCCGCTGCTCCGCGAGGCAGTAGCGTGCATTAGTTTTGTAACGAGGTAAGCACATACACATTTCAAGTCCGTATAGATCCTTACGAAATCAATAATAAAATTAGATAAAAAATCGTCACAATAATTAAAAAAAAAAAAAAACAGGTGAATCGTGTCCTCGGTAGAGTAGGTATCTATATTTTTTAACGCTAGCAAATAATTTCAATAGCAATTACTTACCTAGTTTTTAATCTTAATTAGATTAATGATGAAATGGGTGTTCTAGTTGAGCGCAGATTTATTTTACCATCACAAGTATCAAGAAAATGAGTGAATTTATAAGACATGTCATTTAAATGATACCCATAGTGGCTTTTAAAAAAGCCGTTGTTATTTTTGCATTCACTTCCACCACGCACTAACTTTCACAAAGCACAAAAACAAAACAAAGAAAACAAAACTTTAATGTCGATTGCTTTCAAAACAATGAGTAAACGTAAAATTACCTAATTAAAAGAAAATGTCGAGATATTTTAACCTTTTTTATAAATAAGATCGGCACGTAGGTAGGTATGTCTTTTGCCAAATATACATCTTAGCCTTATCTACAAAATAAACTTGATTCGACGGATTGGCGCGTATTTTTGTAAGCAAATCGAACTTTCAATACACCCTATACACTGCAGTTTTTCCATTGTTTCGAATGCAAGCACACAAATTTGAACCTCGAAATCATTTAAAATCACTCAAAACAGCAAAAGAAATCGTGTAAACAATAAAACTACTTTTCAAAACACTCGGGAAAGCAACAAGCAAGCAAACTAAATAAGAAAAAATGGCCGGCGTATTGACTTCGTATAAAAACTATGGATGCAATACTTTTTTGTAAAAAACTTGCTCATTAGTTTGTTTCTAGTTATGGAACGATTAAATGTTTATGATAAATAACATTATGATTTATCAGTGTCAAAACATACTTCTGTATGTTTAGATGTTATAGTTGTTCGTAATTAGACATGATTTGATTGCACTCCGAAGTGATACCCCGCCATGATGGTAGGCCTGCCTACTTTACCCCAGTAAGTCGCAAATGTCACGTTTTAGCTTTACGTTTATGAAAAGTGTGTCATTTTTAATTTGGTCGGCTTTTTATCTAAATTTGCGGCTATGTCAATAAGGGCTAAAATTGCGTGAGTTTAAGTGAATCTGATAGGCAGTCGCGAGAATGCCTACTGCTCATACAATGGTGTACCTAAGTTGAGCGGTTTAGCTAAGATTGCATATAAGTTATTGACGAAGAGTTTTTCACTATTATTTAAATGGCAATTGGCAAACTTTAGTGAGGTAGGCACTGCTTAATTGCCTATATAGAAAGCACGCCACTACCGCGAGGGGCCTGCCGTCGATGAACCGCTGGACTATACAACTCGCGAGCACCATTGATGCTCCCGAAAGAAGCGCCCACGCATAAAATCATTTCATAGTATTAACTATTTGAATACAAAGAATGTTCTTCACGAGACACTGCTCGAAATCGGAGATCGAAATTCGGAAAATTTGGATAGCGACTGCGCAACGAGAACGAATACGAGCAACTAAAAAAAAGTAGAAAATTGTAGAAAAAAAATAAGGGACATTTCGCAGGGTTCGATGTAAGTAATGGAAAAAACCCTTAACCTTAATTAAAGTTTCACTACTATTTTAAAGAAAGTAGGAATATCAAAACTTATTTTAAGTAAAACAAACAAATAACTAAAGTTATCAAATACACTTTTTTTTATTAAAACATTTTCGTAAGTCTTAAATTTTATCTTTTCGAATATGCGGATCCCGTAATATTTTTAATTATTTCCGGGAGGCGGGGCTAAGGCGTAGGTGATAGTCCCGTGACAGGATATTATTGGCTAAACGCATCGTTGCAATATTTTTCGGAACGATTACTGATTGGTTCGGCGCGCTTTGACTTTTAACTTAAAGGGGCCGCAGTCCACGTGGACTACATTGTTTGGTTATTAATAAAATAAGTGCAGAGGAGCCACTGAGTTAAAACTATTGGTAGAATGTATTTGCCGAGTTACTGCTGTTGTAAAATTGTATTATTATTTTTTGGTGCCTCCCTAACTTATTATTTTTATTTCTTAATTATTATTTCTAAGTCTGAACGAATAAAATAACGAACGCAAAACAAAAGCGTAGCAGCTTTATTCAGACGAAGTAACAAACGAAGTATCTGCCGCTAGATGACGTTATGCGCCATTAGTTCGCGGTAGTGTCCGATATCACCCGGTAGGTCAAGTATTCGCGGTAATTGTGTCGTATTGGTGGTGGTAACGGTAGAGCGAATGAATAAAATTCATTACGGATGTTGATCAGTACTAAGTCATGCAGCACCAGAATTTCGAATAAAGCCCATCTACGACTTTAAACGCTTCATGATATCTCATAATCTTAAATATCGTCTTAAAGCTGTTTTATTAGGTAATGTTCAATAATCAATTCTTCACCAGTAATAACATCTTAGCGTTGCAACACAGTGAGTAACCGAAATACCTAAAACGACTAATTTATTGTTTATTAAATTAATTCAATGATCATTGAGAGGATCACTGCACATTTTATGAAAGTTTCACATCTGTTTCCTACTTAATCTCGATTTATGAGTTTGTTTACACCAACAGCTGATATTTAAGGTTGTCACCAATAAGTTTTTGTTAAAACTTTAGCATCAATTTACTCAGTAATTTATACTCGCACGAGTTTGTGGTTTTGCATAGGAACTACACATTTACTACTCTACTCGTCCTTTAAATTTTATTTAGCCTTTTTGATACACCCAGTATACAGAGGGGTTAACTGTAGAGAGTAAGAAGAGAATAGAGGTAGGAAATGGTATTTTTAGGGAAATAAGTTCAGCATAGAGTAAGGAACGGTCATACCTCCGGCAGGATAAGATTATATGATCTATATCACCAATGTCAGTACCACACTCACAGATATCGTCCGGAACAAGACCAAGTCTGGCAAGATGTGATGGGGTACATAAATGGCCCAATCGCAATCGAATAAGAACAGATGTTGCAAGCTTGCCAAACTTCGTCCTGAAAAACCAAGGTTTAACTGAAATTAGCGGTTGAATTTTAGCCAAATGTTTACCTTTGAGTTGGCTACTACTTTCCCACTCAGACTGCCAAGAGTCAAGGGAGAAAGAAGGAGAAGGGAAATCTTAGGTAACGAAGAAAGATCATGACAGTAAAATTTATATGGAAACATGTCTCCCGATGAAATTGCTTCATTTGCAAGTCGGTCAGCAACTTCGTTACCCTTGATACCAGAATGTCCCGGAATCCAAGACAAACAAACATTTAAACTCAGAGTAGTGCAATTATAATAAGCTTTTCTGATATCATAAATAACTGGAAATTGTGGGCTAAATTTAAAAGGAAACTTTTCAAAGCCTGAAGGGAGCTCATAGTGTCAGTGAATATAACTGTATCTTTCAGACGCATTATTTTAATATATTCTATGGCTTTAAAAAGACCAAAGTATTCGCCAGTTAATACAGAACTTTCTGGAGGTAACTTAATTTTTTGGACAATATTATACTGAACGTGGAATACACCCACACCAGTAGCTTCATCTGGAGAATGCTTGGACGCGTTAGTGTAAATGTTGTGGAATCCATCAAACTCAGCATTTAATATATCATTAAACACAGAACTAATATTTGGGTGTTGTTTTTCAAAGGAAAAAAAACGGATATTGATGAGACTTAGAAGAGAATCAAGATTACAATGTTAATTATTTCGGTAGGTAATTCGACCGGTGGATAGGAGAGGTGAGACAAATTAACTTTCTATAGCTAAGTATAAGATTAGGTTCAGATTTATGCCTCCAGTAAGGAGAAGTAGCAATTTGT
Source organism: Pyrausta nigrata (assembly GCA_949316185.1). NCBI lineage: Eukaryota > Metazoa > Arthropoda > Insecta > Lepidoptera > Crambidae > Pyrausta > Pyrausta nigrata. The sequence goes on from OX438956.1 coordinate 11,135,209, forward strand.
GCAGATAGAACCTGGAGATTAGGAAATAGTGGATGTTTTGAAAAGTGATAAATACGGAAAATAAATTTGTCACAAAGAAACTGACGTCGCATTTAGAGGGGGTGTGCGGCCCACCACACTCCAGACAAGCATCTTAGTAAATTAAGGAGCTTATCACATTTATCCACAATGTGCTCACAATGAGGACGAGAAGAAAGTTTTGAGTCAAGGATAACTCCCAAAAATTTGTGATGAGTTTTAATTGGAATAACGTTATTGTTATACAAAACAGGAGGATTTCTTTATCTCGAAAAAATTACTACTGCGCTTTTGGAAGCAGACAAATCCAGGCCGTTGTCATTCATCCAGGGATTTTAAATCTGACAGTGAAGACGTAATGAAGAGGCAGCTGCCGAAACAGATTTGTTAGTATTATACAATACCAAGTCATCTGCGTATTGCAAAATTCTTAAACTATTATCCTCTATCGAGGATGCTAAATCATGGGTTAGACATTATACAACAAGGGACTGAGTGCTGATCCTTGAGGGAGACCTTTCCAAGACGTGCGTTTTAATGAGGTATCTCTTTAATGAGGTATCCTTGAGTTAATTCAATAAATCTTTCAGACAATATATTAATAATAAAATTACAAATTTTCACAGGCACATTTAAAGAGTAAAGTTTGCTTAATAAGACAGAAATAAGCACCCCATCATATGCTGAATTTATGTCAAGGAAAGCTGCAACAACGGATTCATTAACAGAAAAAGCAATCCGGATATCAGAGACAAGAAGACTAATGTTATCAACAATACTTTTGCCTTTTCTAAATCCAAACTGGCTATCTGCCAGCAGGCCATTACTTTCGAGGAACCATTTAAGACGTGTTTTAATCAAGTGCTCCGCCAATTTCATTAACACGGAAGAAAGTACTATCGGACGGTATGAAGTGGGATCAGAAAGGGACTTGTTGGGTTTAGGAACTGGCAACACTATTTGTAACCTCCATGAAGGGGGAATGTTACCCGAGATCACAACAGAATTAATAATATCTAGAAAATAAGAAAGAACCTGGGGGCTAATTACATAACTCTGTTGCTAACAATTCAGGATTGAAATCGTTTGAAAATGACACATTTGACAACTTCAGTTACTCTGTTAAGCTGGCCATTCACGGTCAGTTCAGTCTTAGAACCGGTAAAATATAGGCAATTGTGGAAAAAAATAAAAACGTTTAGTTACTTTTTTTAGTACTTTAACGCAGAGAGAACGCAGTATTACTGTTTTTAAAGTATACCTATATGATGTTTAGATATGAATCAGCTGGGAATGTTAATACTATTTAAGACTTTTAGCCGATCCATGCACTTTTTGACTGTTAGAATAGTTACTAACATTCGTAATAAATGTATCTTTTAGATTTCCGACTAACTTGGAAAAAAAATACATAGGTAAAATTAATAAATCGTCTAAATTGGGTTCCAGACAAAAAAATCAAGTATTTGTAGTAAGCACTACGAAAAAAAATATTTCAAGACGCGAGGAGCAAAAGGAAATTTAAAGAAATCTGCAATACCAACTAATTTTGTTCCAGTAAGCTTAAATAAAATAATATATGTACTATTCTTCTGCTGATGTTTCATTGGATAATGTCTACGTATGGTTGTGTCTACGTATTACATAACAGATTATATAATAGTTACTGTTTGGGACTAGATCATTTATGTTCTATATTTCTTTTTCACAGGTCAAGATAAAACCTAGACGCACAGTTTCGTCCTATATTTACAGAGATATTGTACCAGAGGCATTCACATGAATCAAAATAGTTTGTCAAATCAATATGACCGTCCGATATCTAGAACCGTCTTATCAATTTTTTTTTTATCAAAATTTGTTTGTCATTTTTCTCTAAAATAGATTTCTTACTTTGGCAATTTTCCTTCGCACTGACTATAGTCGTAGTAATAGACTAAATGGTCATGTAATAGATAAGAAATAATTTGGAGTGTTCCTACTTTCTTATTTCAGTGCCTAAAAAATAAGACGAGAACTACTGCTGACAAACTGCTATGCAGTCTTGCAGATGTAAGGGTCATGTATTGTAATCTCAATAAGTTTTTTTAAATAAACAATTTAAACAACGACATTTTTCATTTCACTAATTATTTTTGGAACAACCGTATCTTCTGAGTTTTTCTAAAATGTTTCTACTTCACTCCAGAAGCATATTTTCAGCCATGAAGAATCCCATCCCATCCAATTTTAGTTTTATTAATACCTACTATTAATTTTATCGATATCGATACTAATGTAACTAACAAGCGACATGACAAACATCACTGACACACATCATGAACAATTTTACACACACAAATGTCTTCCAATTTTGGTTTCGTTTGACAGCTCGTGTTTGTTCCTCTATTCCGTTAGGAATATTTTTTTATGCTTTTATAACGGCTAGCGTGGCTCGCTCCCAGCACCTCTGGCGACCGCAGAAAGGTCGCGCACAAACTTGTCAGATAATTTAGTTTAACAGTTATTATGCTGGGGCCACACTATCGCGATAACGCGAAGATTTGCGTTGTCGCGACATGTCTGGCCAAAGAATTCGTCCTATCGCGAATACGAATGCCTTTCGCGCCGCTATCGGTAAATTGCCGCACATCAAAGGGTTTTGTCGCGCCAAAATTCGTGCGGTTGGGTTGGCTACACTTCGCGCGCTTTAGTTGACTACGAGAGGCCGAGCGGTTTATTGTGTCCGATTTTTGTGAATAGATAACATCCACCATCGCCCTTATTCCTCTTTTGGACCTTTTTTTTTCGTTCAAGTATTATAGACGCAGTAAATAATTATTACCCGCCATGTGATACAGTACAGCGCAATTACCTCTTCCATGTTTTCCGCGAAATTAATTATCGCGACGTTCTAGATTATCGCAACGTCGTGAAGTTTTTTTTTGATGTGGCCAATCACGTTCGTCATGGATCGAATACGAATTTTTTATCGCGACTACGAATCTTCGTTCAATATGTAGCATTAGACTCAGTGTATTCAGACAGGCTTACTGAGACTCAGCGTACCTAGTATAATAAGAGTTAGCCAATAAGTCTATCAGCCCTATCTCGCTTTTTCACAGATTGAAAGATCGAGATGGGATTGATTGTCATAGTAATACTGTCTGAATACCGCGTAGTCTAATAACTGCCTTTATATTTATGGCACGGTGTTTTGAAATAAAAATAATATTTTACTATAATGGTTTTATTTATACTTACTTATATACTTCTTAGGGTAGATAGTTAGTTACCTACATTAATTTCATTAATCACTTTCACTTTTATTCTTTTTTAATTTTTTTCTTAAAAGGTTCACTGTGTCCATTCACATTTTCAATTTTCCTTTTTACTTTCTTAGATTTTTTCTTTTTACTTTGTTGATTTCGATCATTACTTACCAGATTATTATTTTTAACTTTCACTGTGCCTTTGCAGGACCCCACAATTTCTAGTAGTGACTGAATGTTTATATCAGTACTAATATGTGAGCTTTCGTGGAACATTTTTATTGTGTTTATCAACTTCTTTAGAACAACAAAGAAGTTGTTTTTGACCTCAAAGGACAACTCACCTTTTAATGTATCAGTCAGAGTATTTGTAAACTTTGTTTCCAGTTCAGATAATTTGCTTAGGGCTTCATCTGATGTGGGTTTGTTTCTTTTCAATGCTCTATAAAATCCAGCCATTAATTCTAAGCCTTCGTTGCGTCGGAATTGTCTAACATCTTTATTAAAAATATTTTCTATTACAACTGGCATAAGTTCAAAGTTTCCAATCCATTCCATTTGCAAAATGCTGTGGAAAAATATAATAGGAAGCAAACAACTGCGATTTTGGAAATAATTTTGCAGGGCTTCCTTTAAAATGACTACTAATGGCGAATTAGGCCTTTTCTTTTTTGGTGATTTTTGTTTTTTAACTTCGATTTTTTGCGAGCAATGAATAATAAATGTTGCGAAAAATGTAATCACATCACCAACAGCTTGAAACAGAAAATGGGATCTGGCGCCTTTATCAATAGTAGATTTTAGGTAGTCGCACAAGATATCCATATCAATACCTTCAGTTGATGTGAATTTTCGGATCTTAGTTAGTGTTTTAATTGTCTTTCGAACTCTGTTTTCTAATTCGCTGAACTGGTTATCTTGTATACAAAATTCCAAGCATCTGGTCAAAGGGGCAATCATAGACAAGCAAATATCCATAGAAGGATCTTTCTCAAGATAAATACCCAATAGATCGAGAACCCTGATTCGAAAGTCTGATAATGCTTTCTTATCCTTTCGTTCTTTCTTGTTTTTTTTTCCTTTTCCTTGTCCAAATTGTTTGAAAGCTTCTGCAAGAGCTTCATCAAGTTTTTGGCCTTCTTCTTCATCAATCATATCAGCGTCAACACTCTCCGCGTCGCTCTCATTAGCGGCGCCACCGAGTGCTTTTTGCACGGCCATCCTCAGTTGCTCAGGAATCTTCATTTCATCATCTTCGTCGTCTTCTTCCACTCCGCTATCGCTTTCATCACTTTCTTCGCCACTTTTTGCTCCGTCGTCATCAACATCTTCATCACCATTTACCTTCTCTTCGTCATCGGATTCAGCGTCATCAGAGTCGGCATCTTGAGTGAGAGGATTAGACTCACTTTCTGGATCTAGAACCGATACTATTTGACCGATCGACGACGGAGTAAGGAATTCCCAAAGAAGTCTAAATACACATTGTACCACAGAACGTAAAACACTTGATTCCACAGATAAAATAGATAAAAGGACTTCTACCAATACTTCTATCCATTCTGGTTCTTCTGACACATCAGCTCGCTTGACTTTTCCAGACTGCTTTTTATTCTCTTTTCTGTAATGTTTATAGCAACTTTTTAATTCCTTTATGGAACTTCTAGCAACTTTAGTGTGAGTGGGCTCAGAGAACAAAAACAAACCAAGTTGATACAGTAAAATGAGAAAAACTTTATCTACTTTAGATTTATGGTCATGTTTTTCTATAGTCTGGCAGATTTCAGTGACCATGTCCCAGCATTCCATACTTTCTTTCGGAAATTGTTTTTCTAGTTTTGTACGGATTTGCTCTTTTTGTAGACTGGAGGTTATAAAACCGCACAGGGAAGACAACACTGATAAAAGATCGTCGACATTTGTGAAACGCGAGGAAAAGCAGCGGTAAAAACACGACTTGATGGCTCCTGAAATGTAGAAAAAGAAATATTAGTAGAATTAAATTACTTTATTTAGTCCGTTTTTCTTTGCTTGTCCAACATTGTAAACAATTTTGACATTCCTTTTTCACAAAAATTTTCATTTAAAAATAAGATAGACACAAAAATTTTAGAGCTATTAGTATATATTTTTTTCACCATTATTAGTTTTAAAAGTCATAAAAAGATTGTTTACAATGTTTGAAACGCAAAGAAAAACACACTTTACTATCACAAAAGCAAAACAATTACCAACTGCAAATACAACAGCAGATGCTGTGATCATGATTGGTTATTTTAATTACATAATATTAAAAATAAATACAACGAAAAAATATTTACCTGAGAGATCAGTGCTGATGGTCACACTGTCATCCCCACCAATCTTGAAAAAACCAAAACACATCAACAGCTTCATGTACGTAAGCTTAAATTCAATGTCATCCTTCACACTTTCATGAGTCACTAAAAAGGACAGTAACTCAGCTGCCTTCAGCCTTTCATTGTTATACCAATTCCTCTCAACATCTTCTTTTACTGTTTTCTTTGTGGTATTCAGTAGGACACCTTTAAATAACTTGGCTAGCTTCTTCACACCATCCTTTTCTAAATCAGAAATTATTGCTTTTACCAGAGTGGTACCAGTGGCTTCTGTGAAATTCATTTCTCCAGGGTAGAATAGTAGCTTTTGTAAAGTTTTTACTCTTATTTGGTTGGTAATGTTTTTGGACTTCATAAGTTTGGCTAAGGTTTGAAGTACTTCTTTTTCTTTTTTGATCATTATTTTGTGATCATCCTCATTGTCTCTTTTGTTCCTTATTTTACTGGCTGTTTGTAGTCCTTTGAACCAATCCATGAACAATTTAAAAAAGTTTTTGCTAATTAACTCTGGTATGACATCTACATTTTCAGTTAGGTTGTTCAAAATAGCAATAAGTATGTGTAATGTGGCAAGTTCTCTATTTCTATTGTGTTTACTAAGTTGACTGTCAATGCCTGATGTCCAAAACAATTGCATATTAGGAGAGTTAGCTATTTGCACACCTATTTCATGGTAAATAGGATGATTTACAGTATTGTAATCAATTCCAGCCTGAAAAAAATATTTATTAGAACAGGAACAGGGAACTGTGACTAAAATTATATATGGCACCATCACTAAAAAACAAGTAGGTATACAACCAAACAATTTATGACAATTTGTGAAAGAAATAATAAATTTAGTACTTATGCTAAAAGGTTTAATTTTTAAATAACCCTTGTAGCTAGAGTACATTGACCATGTAATTTTATATAAAAACTTACCAATAATTTTTCACAAACATCTGTAATATTGTCTTCACAAAGTAATTTAGGCACTCCAATAAGTTTCCTAAGTTTTACTTTATCTGGAAACCATTTGCTGACCACCAAGAGGAAGTAGAGGGAGTCTAGTGTGTGTTCTTTCACATCCTTTTTAAAGTCTTGTTTCACATTTGACCAAACAATTGTTGAGAATTGCTCTTCATTTAACTAAATAGGACAAGTAAGAATAAATATTTAACTAGGATAACATAGTACAGTTTAGTATTTACCTGGTTGAAGATTTTAAGTCTCTTTCCTTCAACAATATTTCCTGAGCATGGACAACTATAGATTTAATATTATTTATTATTTGCACTTGAAAACTAATAATATCTAATCTTTAGATAGCAAAGTGAATGCTTATTATCAGTTAAAAGCAATAATTTTTTGGACACTATGGTCCTGAATCAAACACACAATGCATCAACAGGACTAGTATAACATACCTGAATTACAAAGTCTATGAGTAGCAGGTAAGCAACAGTGCTAAGGTATGACTTCTTCTTGCTGGCTGTTAGAAGTAGAGATATCACTTCTTTCTGTTCAACTTCAGTGCTTTTGATCATGAGCCCCGAACGAAACACTGCTCCACATACAAGGATTTGGCCAAGCGCTACATCACCCACCTCCTACAAAAGTATACAGTAATATGTTTAGGGAAAGAATATTTGAAAATTTACTAATATTGTTGGACGAACATATAAAAAAACAGAAATTTCGCACCAAATAAAAAGTGGCCAAATAAAAATCTTAATACAAAATTATTGTCTCTAGCACTTACACTCTTTGATGCATTGCTAGCATGCAGCTCTTTCTTCACTAAAGCCAGCAGTTCCGTGACTGTGACATTATCTATTTTAGTTAGAAGGGTGACTAGTGTTGCGAAGTAGCCTGTTCTCATTTCTGGAATATTGGCTCCTAAGCTTCTCACCAGCCTTTTTAGTACGTATTTTAAATCCTTTTCATTCTGAAACGAGAGTTCATTATAGTAATAACTAGAATTCGTTAATTTAGTCAACTTCATAAAATAATTTAGAGGTTATGAATAACATGAGGACGCGCGTAGTTGGCACTGTAAACATAATTTATTTAATGTAAATATAATTTATTGTATTCGTGTTAGGACACGTACCTCATTGTAATGCAATTGTGCAATTATTTTAGCGCCACCGGCGAGCTTTTGTTCGTCTTTCTCAGCTCTTAGTAAATCGAAAGCATCTAACACCGACGATGTAACTTTAACGCCCTTTTGTTGATTGTCAGTAACTTCCTCTTCTACTACTTTTATTTCCATGGCGGATATATCTATTATTGTATTTCTAATTTACATAACTAAAACAATTTATTAAATTTAGATTTAAAATCCCATGTGTGCACTGCAACAATCCTCAATCAAAAAACCCATCCACGTTTATTTGACACTTGACATTGATTGTTATTTTTTGTTAATATATTTTACGGCCTTGGCTTCAGATATCCAGCCAATGACATTGACTGATAGCACAAGGTAGGGCTACCATGCTATAGAAATTATTTACCCCTGAAACTAAAGGACTTGTCCTCTTTTTGTATGGAGGCTGGTTTTTTATTCCAAGATATCACCAACCACCAATAAACCTATATTTATCTTTAAGCTACAAAAATATGAAACACGTAACCATAGAAATCAGAATTTTAAACGCCTCCATTTTTGAGAAAAAATATGTTTTGTAACAGGCATCATCCATTGATCACTTACTTGTATTTCCTGGCTGTATGGCTATGTACCATTGCCTTTCCACTGGTGGATAAATACTACTAGGTACTACCACAGGTTATATAATAGGTACTACTGTCAATGGAATGTCAATTTTGCAGTCTTTTTTTTTTTCATGCGTTATATGATATAGGCGAAGGTGCGGTTTCTGTACAGACAAAGAGAAAAAATAATTTCAATTTTTCTCTAAATCGGAGGCCTTAAAAAATATATTAATTATGCAGAAAGGCTAGTTTTTGTGAACTTTTTAATATAATATTTAGTTTGTTCTGGTTAGAAATATTGACGAATAAAAAACCAATAATGGACAAGTCCTTTAAAAAAACTTAGTGCGATCTTTTTCATCCTCTCACCTTTGACCATGTGACGTATGGTTTGATCAGCGCCCCTAGTGGCACCTTAGAGTAGATAAAGTGGCAAGTTTGTTTCTATGACACTCAGACTATAGCGAGTTTTTTCATGTTCCCTCCTTCGTTCGTGTGAGGAAAATTTGAATGGAAATGGAAACAGCGGCACATTTGCGAAACCTGTTTTATCCTATAGACATTTCCGTCACTCAATCGATCGTGAGTGCGTGTAATTATCAAATAAAAATTAGCACTAAGCCCTCAGAAGTATTGTTGGTTCCTCTTTAAATTCAAAATCCATAAAAGTAAATACCTCTTCAGGGTATCCCAGGGACAGTAACTATCTGCAAAATAACTATCCTTTAAATTGCCAGCAGTCAGAAAACTACCCAACTTAAGATTGCAAGAACTCTTACGAGCTACACTACACAAGGTGATAGCAAATTAAATTTCGCTCACAAAAACGCCGGCTTACTGGCGTCGCAAGAACTTACAAAAAATTGTCGACTGACTAACGTCCTCGGTAGCTCAGTTGGCAAGAGCATTCGCCCGGATAGCGAAGAGTTATGAGTCTATCGGATAACACAGACACAGCAGTCGATCAATTTTTGTAAGCGAAATTTAATTTAATTTCGTATAAACTTGTAAACAAAATACTTAAGTAATAAAAATAAGGTTTACAAGATGAAAGAGCGAGATGGGGCTATACATTCACATATTATATCTATTTCATTGTGTTTGATTAGTGACAGGTTAACACAAACTACCCCGCTTCAACCCTGCTGATTTCGGGGTATTCCATGGTACGAATACTGGAACTTGCCTGGCTTAGAAACTGCATTGTTTCTGATGGTAAAGGGGCAGCAGGACCTATGAATGCATATAGAATACCCCATAAACTATCTACCCCGTAAGTTTGCGGGAAAATTATTTAAGTGTGGAACCCTGAACATGGATGACCATGAAGGCAGAATCACTATAAATTCGTAACAAGGAAAATAATAATAAAATTAATGGAAATAACAAAATATTATAAACATTATTATTTATTTGCACTAAAACAACAACTATTTTGGAGCTCAAAGCTAGTGAGCTCATTTTTACAGCACTACTCTCATTTTGTGATTAAAAAAAATACAACGCCACATAGTGTTGGGCAAATCGGAGCTCAAAACTAGGCAGGTGCCTAGTGGGTGCCCAGTGGGTGCCCACTTGACGGTTGAAATAAAATCTTAGATCCTTCCAAAATTTCATTCTTTCATTCATTTACATTTCCAAAACTTGTTTTAGAATTGGGAGAGAAATTTGCTTTAAAGTGGCTGTGGAAGTTTAAAATTATTTTTTAAATCAACCATAATCGAATATCGATATAATTTAATACGGATTACTGAAATCCCGCGTCAGTAACAGCACTAGTCTCCAAACATGGCAGGACGTAGTGGGTTTGACGATGGTAATCCCAGGTATTTATTGTAAAATATTATTAAAATTGTCTATCTTACCATTTTAAATAACATATATAGTGATAATAAGACGAGATCTATGTGTTTGTACAAATTCGGAATACCACCCGCCATCCATTTGCGTTGTTTCGAGGATGCGATAGTATTCAATAAAAGTGCGGCTTTTAGTAAGGTTTCAGTATTAAATATGGTTAAAAAGCTAATTTTAAAGCATTTATGAGCAGAAAAACGCATCGGTTTGCCCTGGATGTCTTTTGATGTTGTTTTATAGGTTATAACTTTTCATGGTTGTGGTTATGCGAACAGGGATTTCGGCGGCGGCAGGAGGACACTCGGGGGCCGCCCGCTGCCTTCCGAGCCTCCATATAAGGCGTATGTCGGAAACTTGCCCTCTGGAATTATTCAAGGCGATATCAACAGAATTTTCCCTGTAAGTGAAAGTTTTTTTTCATTCTTGTAGTATTTTCCTATTATACATATGATTTTTTGTATTTATTTACGAAGCAGCTCAAATTAACCAAAACTGTTTTTTATATAAACAACAAATAAACTGCATAGTTAAGTTTCATTCAACAACAACACTTATTATAAGAGGTAGCTGTGTGAACTGTTATCCGTCCAAAAATGTAATCACCTTGAAATGTGATTATGTCATGTATTGTCTAGGTCTCAATTTGCTAACTATAACTATGATAACACTATTGGGCTACCATCAATATATTGCTTTATAATATTATCAGGTAATAACCATAGAATAGTAATGTCATAAAGTTTCTTTAACTGGTTTTTTTTATTGAACTAAACAAAATAGTTTTTAAGTATTTTTTATCACTCACAGTGTTCTTTCTTATTTATATAAGCTAAAATTAGAAACCAAAAATTTGCACATGGGTAGGATTTGAACCCACATCCTTTGGCTAACCAGTCCAACTAAACAACTTTGTTAATAAATCTGTTGTAAATGGTTTTTTTTAGTTATCATTCCTTTTAAAATATACATGTATTATTTTCAGGACCTAGCAATAAAAAATGTGAGGTTGGTAATGGATAGAGAAACAGACAAATTCAAAGGCTTCTGCTATGTAGAGTTTGAGTACCTTGAGGACTTGGTTAAAGCAATTGAGATGAATGGAGCTCTTAATGTAGATGGTAATTTTATAAAAATTGATGTGGCTGAAGAAAAAAGGAGTGACCGGTAAGTGTCCATCTTCTATTGTATATTTTTTTCTATAAAATTAATAACTAAAAGTGCATTCCTATTTTAATATCTAATTTCTTCTGGTTGTATGTTTTTAAATCCCTTGACATTAACTTAATTTTTACAAAAATCTTTTATTCTGTTCATTATTTTAATTTCATTTATAACCTTAATCTGTTGTGTAGAATTAATCAGTTTAGAGGTTAATATCAGGAATATTAACCCATCTAGCAACATAAGATGGTGATATATAATTTAGTGATTTATTATGCATGTAATGTTTATATGTAATATCTATGCGAATGATTTGAATTGAGAGATTTCTTGAATCCCCAGCAGTTATCTGCTAATATTAGCTAAGTTTATTTGATCGAATCAGTCTAAGCTAACAACTATGCTGACTACTACTCAGCATAGTCGTATGCTTATAATGTGTTCGGTTCCAGGCCGGGCGGGTTCGCCGGCGGGCGGCGGGACGGCGGGCGCGACGGTCGCGACGGCGGGCGAGACGGGGGACGGGGCGGCGGGTTCCGGCGCGAGGGGGGCGGCGGTGGCGGCGGTGGTGGTGGCGGCCGCGGTATGTACGACCACTTCGAAGCCGCCGACCGCCGCGCGCCCCGCCATCAGGGTGGAGGGTTCACACATGGTAACACCGCACCACTAACACGCTTTAAGCCTAGTTTACATTATACAAAGTTATTGTTTGTCTATGCTAAACCTTTTGAGGGCTGATTCTGGTGCTAAAATACAACAACTCTTATTATGTGACCATTATTGGTATCGTAAAAAAAAATACTTCTCCATATATACAAAGTGATGTCAGCTGATCGGCGATTTTGTATGAGGGGGTAAAGTTTTTTTTTGCGATTTCGATGTTGGTCCCATTGTAAAAGTTGTTGTATTTGAGCACTAGAATCAGCCCCTAAGAGGTTTCACATTAACAAAAATTAACCTTATAATTTCTAGAAGCAAGGTACTAGGGACTAGTCAGAGTGCCAGCTTCTTAAGGAGCGACACTGGTTGGGAGAGACTGGGGATAAAATAGGGAAATAAATGCACTTCACAAATTGTTTATACCAGACCTAACTTGCTGATTATCTTGTCCCTGCTCAAACTGCAGCCGTACAGAAGTCACAGAGAAACTGGTCGCCCTATTACCGTGGACGAAAATATAATATTACCTAGTTCATTGTGAATGAAAAGATGTTAAAAGTGACTATTATGATCTTCATTATTATAGCTGAAATGAACAGGCTTCTTAGCCAATAATTCGTTCTGTAACTGGCTACTCAATGTTCTGTGAGATTTTTATAAAAAGTTATACAATCCATTGTATAAAATAAAGCATATTTTCTGTAAAAGATCGTATACTTTGCTACTAGTTTTTCTTAAAGGTCACAGTAAAACCTTTTAGGTATGCCCAATGCTTACATCTCCTACCTTAAAACCATCAATAAATACACAAAAATATCATTTTAATAATGCCCTAAAGGTTGTTTTGAAACTCATAAGTAATGTAAACTAGGTGAAAACTGATCAATTTACATTGATAAAGAATACATTGTTATGGGTGCAGTAATTAATATTTTTTCTGTATACTTATTTGATTTCACTCAAAATATTTTTACATTATTTCTGATTTTGCAAAACTTGATAAGTTTAACCATTATTTATACCATATGCTAATGCTTTCATCAATCATGTTGTGTTTTAGAGTGCTTATCTTTAAATTCTTCTTCTTTAATTATGTTCCTTTAAATATACCTTGGGTACTAATGAATGTTGACTAATAGACTTCCCTTCATAATAACTGGTATATGATTGCTGATAAATATTTTTATACTTATTCATGTTGTTAATTTTTCACCTTATTATCATGAGGAACTAACTCACTGACTTTGCAGTGTTGATTTGTACCCGGATATTTTTTGTTATCTATTATCACTTCATTTACTTTTAATCTGAAGCCATTCAATTTCACCTTTTTCTTTTAAATATCTTTATAAATAATCATCATTACTTGTATTTTTAATGAATTCTATTACTAATAATAATAATGCAATCATCATTCAAGGGGTTAATTTTAATTTTTTTTTATAATTTTACAAAAATGTTAATCGTAAGTATAATAGACATAATTATAATAGTAGAAATATTAAATTGTGGTTAAAAAATTAATGCTTCTTTAAGTATAATATTTGTTATGTTCTATTATCTAGATATCAAAACTAGTTTCAGATTAAGGAGCATTCTTCAGCGTACAGTAACGTCTAGCTGGCAAAACTAAAATTTTCATTATTGTATCTCAAAGGACAGCATATAGCTGAAGGTGTTTGGCGGCTCGCTGTCCGTCCTCGACATCGATTACGCTCCGTTCTCATTAAAAGTTAAAATATAAAGTATGAAGATACACCGTTTATAGTCCGACAAGTTCATGTGCGACCCTCCTGCGCACCCGCATTAGGCGACGAAGTGACTATCACACGAGACTGTTATAAGAAATCCTTTTCCGTCACTACTCGTCTCCACTAAAATCTAGCATGCCGTACCTCTGGCGACCGCAAGAAGGTCGCGCACGAACGTGTCAGACTATAATCATGGTCGCTACCAAAAAGTATCGTCTCGACTGCACACCAACCGGTCGTAACTTTGAGATTTAATTAATAGGTCTTTACCTAGGAAATTGGAGATATGTATTGACAAAATTACGAAAAATTATATTTCCATAAAAACTATTTTTATTTTGTAAAACATCGACAGCTTTTGCCATGCAAACATAGTAAGATGGCAAAACAAAGAACTATCCATTGCGTATTGCATTTCTAAAAACTGGGTATAAAAATATACTTACCTACTGGAAGTACTTAAACTGACGACGCATTGAAAAAGGTGTTTTCAATGTCTTTCCTATAAATAAAATGCACTGCTTATATATTTTTTTAAAATCTAAAGGGTACATACTTTAACCATTGAACAACAAAAATGGAAGTAGGCAAAAATCCTAATCATAACTTAATATTATAATTTAAAAGTTACTCTGTCTGTGTGTTACGCAATCATGCCTAAACTACTGGAGCGATTCAAATGAAATTTGGTATGGAAATAGTTTTGAAAGAAAGAAAGAAGCATTTATTAATTTGGGACATCACATACAACACAAGCAAAACAGTAACTGTCAACGCTAGCCAGGCCCTCGGAAGGCCCTGGCGCTGGTTTTCAGTTTGAAACCCCGGGAAGGACATAAGCTACTTTTTGTAGCAATATGAAAACATCTAGGGGGGGGGGGGGGGAATGGTGGATGCATGTTTGTATAGAAAATCTGACTTTTATCGCAGGCGAAGTCGCGGGTAACAAGTAGTGTTACTATACGTAAAATGAAACTATACGTACGTTACTATACGTAATATGGAAAAAAACTCCCAATTTCTTAGGTAAAGACTCCGACCTCAGTAGTCCGACCGCTTATCTTAGATGCTGCCTGCGGGGTACAGGGTGCGGGGGTAGGCGAGAACGGGGTTCTGAGCGGTGCGGGTGACGAATTTTGAAAATCGCATTTTTTTCACAATGCAAATCACCTAATCAAATCTCTGTTTTCGTGTACCCCTGCTTCCCTGTACCCGTACCCCTGTGCAGGCAAGGTGTCAGATAAGCGGTCAGATTATAGGGACCTAGGGCCCAATTCTCACGCATTCGTTATTATATCGCATACGGTATTTATAAAAAAAACATGGTATCACAAAATGTGATAACTATCCGACATTTTGATACTTTGAGAAAAAACGTAACATCTATGTGATATCCGACACGTTTTTTTCAATAAACATTGTATGTGACATAATATCGATGACGAAAAAATTGGATCCCTGATTTGTATGTTTTATTCATGAATGCAACTTTACCTTCGCTCACAGACCGCGAGCGAGGGACCGGCGGAGGCGGTGGCGGCGGCGGCGGGCCGGGCGGCGAGCGGTGGGGCGAGGGCGGGCGTGGCTCGCGCGGGGGGTCTGAGGAACCGCGCGGCGCCGGCGAGTGGGGCCGCATGGGGCGCTCCGGGGGTGGAGGGGGTGGCGCCGGGGGCGGGGGAGGGGGACCCGCCGCGCCCGCGCAACGCCCGCCGAGGCGCAACTTCGACGACATGCCACCGTCGCGTCCAGGTACGTTCTTTGATAGGAACCGCGCGGCGCCGGCGAGTGGAGCCGCATGGGGCGCTCCGGAGGGGGAGGGGGCGGGGGCCCGATTTTTATTGGAAATTGGGTTGCACTTGACTCTAAACTAAGCCAGACGTGGCCTAGTCAGAGTCAAAGGTTTAGCGAGCACATCCAGAATATTCTGGCAATCCCACTCACCGACCGATAGTTATTTTTCAGATGGTACGGCGGGCCCAATTTATTCTGTGATATACCTACCTTATTTTATTTCGGTCTGGACTAAATTTTGTTAGATGCATGTCTATTGTTTTCCTAAGAAACCTTTGCTTTGGTACTGCGAAATCCATGAATTACTAGCAAAGATGTAGTAGTTACATTTCTTTAAGGTGTAATAATATGGTGCTGTTAATAAATGTTCACATAACTTAGTATTCCGAGCACTAAAATCCCCTCCATAGAGTCTAGGGCAGTGTCTTAAACTTTTAACAGTCCCCATGTTACTCTTGGCAAGATTATGGCTCGGTCGAAAATGCTGAGTTTACTACTCAAACTAAGCTCCTAATATGTTAACTGACCTACTGCAGACCCCTCATACACATTCCACCTATATCGATAGAACCGATTTGAAACGACATCTCAACACACCTTGCGAGAGCGACTCAAAGACCTTCGTTGCAGTATTCGACTATAGTTCTCAAGACTCGGTAAAGCTCCTACTGACTGAATATTACTTCCGCAGATACCACAGGCAGACCAAAGCTGAAATTAGAGCCGCGGACGGTGAAGGAGCCCGTGAACTCGCTGGCGTCGACGAGCCAGGCGTCGTCGATATTCGGCGGCGCGCGGCCGCGGGAAGAGCGGCTCAAAGAGCTCTCGGGCGAGTAAGCGCCGCGCTCTCGGCCCTCTGTGTAAATGTATCTCCACACCCAACACTGATCCCTTATGTGTGCCCCGGTATTTAATGTGCAGACTAAAATTGTATATGAACTTGAAGGATTTTTGTTAGGTTATGAGGTTGTAAATCATTTTTATCGTATATTTTGTTAGCATTATTATGTGTCGATGAGCTTACCGGTTCGCCGCGGGCGCCGCCCGGCCGCGGAGCCCGCGCGCGACGCTTCGTTACTCGCAGTTAAATTGCTAGCGGACGTTTCCCGTTTTAATCTCTCTGAGCTTGTGTGTTCGATATCGGCTTGCATAATACTAATGTCTCAGAAATATATTGTTTTCGTTCGTATTAACATTTGCTATTACGTCTCGAGTATGGCAAAGCGATTATTTTTATTTTTACCGTCTGTGGCGATTAAGAGCTTCGTAACTGATACTCTGTTGTAATTGTTTATCATTTTATTGATTGTTTAGTTTTATAGGTCACGAAAATTAATCATTGATTGAGTAATTATGATACATAATTTAAGAGTTGATAATAATATGGTGATGTAATAATTACGGTGTCATTAATAAAAATTAACTTCCACGTACTTGGATTTCTACTTTATTAGATATTGTGTAATGTAATAAATAAGTTACGTGGCAAAGAAATTAAAAAAAAATCGCAAAATTGTAACAGAACATAGCAAAAAAATAAATAAAAAGTGAACTCTTTATAATTGAGGGTTTGTTTCGTGCACCTTTACACTCAACCCTTTCTGGATCCATCCACACATCCTGGTAAACATAGATACAGTATCATCTGCAGCTAGGGAACCACTTAAATTAGTTTGACCCAGAAACATCTGTGGTCTAGCTAAACTTTAAACACTTGTTGACAGTATCCCAAACACAATACTCGTATAACCAACTTACTTTCTTAACGCCTATAGGCGTCACTGTCACAGAAAGTGTTAATGAGCAGTATCTAACTATACAGTTAGTGGATTCTAAAGGTGTATGTGCATTTTTCCGCACCGCAATCTCCATACGCGCCGAAGTCATTGCATTTTATAAATCTTTATATTGCAATTGTATGATGCAAATTGATGATACAATGATGACGAATTCTATAGGTGCGGTTAAATAACGTATAAGAACATGACAACAGTTGTCTTATCAAAACCTACACATTGCTTTTATTTTTTTCATCAGTACTTAAAACTAACTGGTAAATTGCCAGTAGAGTACATAATTTTTAAAATTAATCTAGATTATTATCGTAAAATAAGGTGTTTGAGAGTTTAGGCAGTGGATTACACGTGGAAGGCGACAATGATAGGTGGAAAATCAGTCAGGTCTGAGCACTTATAGCTAGGTACTTGCCGCATCAGCTTTCAGGGTTCAGGTATCACTTCACAGGCCACAATCACTCGAAATGTCTGTAAGGAGCTTCAAAGGATACACACGCGGCGAAAGCACTCTGGTCAGTCTAGTACATGTGTCATAGGGAACGTCTCGATGTCGACTCGATCTTCGGGGTTCTCACGGTACGTTTTAAACAAATAAAAATAAGGCAGGTATGCGTGTAAGTGTGCGCGGCGTAGTATCAATAGGGTACACAAACAAATCAAAATATTGTAGTAAACATATCGCCCGCCCTAAACACGTCAAGTGTTTACGAGAAGGTTAGGAAGCTAAGGGAAAGGAAGTTCACTGGACAGGAAGACGAACTAATTTCGTCAAAGATCTCTTTAGGCTACCGGTAGGAGTTTTAACATCTACCACACGAACAACTTGGTCTTGGCCAGGGTATAAATTAATAATACGTCCACGACGCCACTGTAAAGGTGGAAGGTTGTCATCTTTTATGAGTACTAGCTCACCCACTTTAGGAGGATCACAAGGAGAGGTCCATTTATTTCTAATTTGTAATGTATTATTATATTTATTTATTTATTTAAGTATTCTAAATGCCAGCGAGATCAAAAGTGCTTGGTAATTTGTTGGATTAGCTAAAACCGTGTAAGGCGATGCAATTTTACGTCTTTATAAGGGTACTCCGGAAGTGCAGTTAAGGGTTGTCCAATTAAGAAATGGCCGGGAGTTAACACTTCGACATCATTAGGGTCCGGAGAAAGTGGGCACAATGGGCGTGAATTTAAAACTGCTTCAATTTTAGCAAAAACAGTGGTGAGCTCTTCAAACGTAAGGGGGGTATCGACTACTACTCTTTTTAGGTGCGATTTCGCCGATTTAACCGCAGCTTCAAAAAGACCTCCCCAATGAGGGCAAACAGGAGGATCAAAAACCCAGGATATGTTCCGCTTTGAAAGCTCAGAACCAATAGCCGCCTGGTTTTGAGACAGGAAACACTCTAACTCTTTCAGGTAATTGTTAGCACCGCTGTAATTTCGACCGCAATCGGATCGGATTAGGCGAGGTACATCACGACGCGACACAAATCGGGAAAAGGCCGCAATAAAGGCTTCAGTAGTTAGGTCCGACACAACCCCAAGGTGAACGGCTTTAGTAGAAAGGCAGACAAATACACACAGGTAACTTTTCACTAACCTTTTGTTCCTATAGGCCTGAACTTTGGTAAAAAAGGGTCCTGCAAAATCGGTACCTACACCGTCAAACGGTCTAGCAGCCGTGACGCGGTCTTTAGGTAGGTCACCCATGAAGGGTTGAGATACAGCCGCCTTGAGACGATAACAGGGAAGGCATTTAAAAATCACATGCTGAATAGCTCTGCGTGCAGACAAGATCCAAAACTCTCTATTTAACATGGCACGAATTGCATTAACACCTGCATGAGCATTCTCGCGATGGTAATGTGAAATAAGGATGTTCACGAAATTACCATTCTTAGGCAGAAGAAGGGGATGGCGCGCATCAAAGGATAGATCGGAGTTTCGTAATCGGCCTCCAACTCGAATTAGGTCCCCGTCATCCAGAAATAAATTTAATTTTCTCAGGGAGTTTGTGATAGGATCGCCACGCCGTAAGCGATCAAGTTCATCAGAAAAGGAGGTACATTGAACAATTTTCACTAAAAACAAAAGGGAATCTCTCCGTTTCTCAGGGCTCAGGTAGGGCGAGTAAGATTTAGGAAATAAAAACCGCCTTAGGTTACAAGTCACGTTTATTAGCTTGTTGAAAGAACTATACCGCTCTAATAAGAATGAGGGATCCGGGGTAGGAACATCGGCGGAGACTACTAAACAACGTAGTCCAGGGAGATCACTACTTGGGTTAGGTTCCGAAATACCGGGCCAGTTGTCAAGAGACTGCGTCAACCACAAAGGTGAAAACCAAAGGGAGTGGTCGATCAGTCGGGTGACTGACATACCTCTCGATGCACAGTCACTAGGGTTCATGTAGCCTGGGACGTGCCTCCATTCACTAGATGTAGGACTATTATTAATCTGGGAGACACGATTAGCCTCAAAAGTCTGAAGGAGGTGAGGAGTGGTTTTTAACCAACACAACACGATTTTACTATCCGTCCAACTATGGATTGAAGTCAACACAGACGACCTTTGCAGACAAAGAGCGACGTGATGAAGTAATTTAGAGAGGAGGGTAGCTCCCAAAAATTCCAACTTGGGAATTGTTAAACGGGTCCGAACAGGGGCAACTTTAGATTTAGCCATAACAAGATGGACGGAGCAAACACCAAACGGAAGTTCCGCACGTAAATAAACAGCGGCAGCATATCCCAATTCAGAAGCATCACAGAACCCATGTAGGGATAAGGAGGAGGAACCTCTGGGAAGAATATGTCGGGGAAAGGCCACTTCACTAACCTTCGCTAGGTCCTGAACAAATGCAGTCCACTCTAAAGACAGGGGTTCATTTAAAGGATCATCCCAGGATAAGCCTGACATCCATAAGCGTTGGATAAATTCCTTAGCCCTAAATACGACGGGAGATATCCAGCCACAAGGGTCATACATACGGGCAATCAAAGATAAAACTTTGCGTTTTGTAATAACTGTATCACGGGTATCACAGGTATAATTGTAGGTAAATGAGTCACTCACAGGATTGTATTGGACACCTAAAATAGCGACAGTCTGAGGATTATCTGGGTCTGAGAATGAATGAGGAAGTTGCAAATGATCCGGGGGCATATCATCTAGGAGCTCGGGCCTGTTACTAATCCACTTACGAAGATCATAACCCCCAGAGGCCATTATTCCTATAAGCTCAGTTTTCAAGGCCCGGGCAGACGCAATAGTATCAGCACCAGTAAGACAATCGTCGACATAAATATCTCTCTCAAGGACTTCAGCAGCTCGAGGGAAGGTAAGTCTCTCTTGTTCAGCGAGCTCAAGAAGGGCACGAATTGCAGTGAATGGACTGGAACGAAGACCATAGGTATTGGTATTAAGTTCATAGGCAAGAAGTGGCTGAGAGGGATCCTCACGCCAAAGCACAAGTTGGTACCTTCTATCATCAGGATGTACCCAAGTCATACGAAACATCATACGAATATCTGTAACAAACACTACCTCGTGCCTTCGGAAATTTAGGAAGATGTGAGAAATATCTCGCTGAAGCTTAGGGCCTGTATGTAAACATTGATTCAGGGACACTTTAGAGGACGTAGGACTACTACCATCGAACACAACACGTATTTTGTCACTAACAGAATTAAAAATTCCATGATGAGGGATATAATAATGTTCCCGGGTCGAGTCATATGAAGAAAGGGACATATGGTTTAGGTCAAGGTACTCACGCATAAAGGAAATATATTTCTCTCGAAAATTAGGATTGGCTTGCAAACGCTTCTCAAGATTATGGAATCGCCGTAAGGCATTGGTTTTAGAATCACCGAGAGGTGGACGATCAAGAAGAAAAGGGTGTCTAACCATAAATCTACCATCGCTTTCACAAGTGGTAGTAGCTTTAAAAAAGGTTTCACACTCTATATCCAAGGGGTTCGCAACTGGAGATTGGGGGGCCTCTTCGATTTTCCAGAATTTTTCAACTATTTGGGACAGCGAGATTCCAGTCATGGGGGGTTCCAAATCAGTAAATCCTCCATAAACAGGACCACACAGGACATAACCAAATATCGTCCGTGAGAACCCCGAAGATCGAGTCGACATCGAGACGTTCCCTATGACACATGTACTAGACTGAACAGAGTGCTTTTCGCCGCGTGTGTATCCTGTGAAGCTCCTTACAGAAATTTCGAGTGATTGTGGCCTGTGAAGTGATACCTGAACCCTCAAAAGCTGATGCGGCAAGTACCTAGCTATAAGTGCTCAGACCTGACTGATTTTCCACCTATCATTGTCGCCCTCCACGTGTAATCCACTGCCTAAACTCTCAAACATTTTGGTAGCAGAGCGTAGTTTTTTATTAGGACCCCTTATTAGTAACGTAATTTGTTTAATTGAGAGTTATTTATTTGCTACTTTCCTTTGTAATTTGAACAAAACGTCTCGTCATATACCTAACCTATTTACAGTAAATTCCTTAATAACATTCGAGTACAACCCCTTTTACATAAGTGTCGATTAAATCGATTAGCGCGTTAATTACCTACCCTTTGAGTGCAAGTGAGGTGCGCGAGCGCTTTGTTTCCCTATTGAGCACGCCATTACCGCGTGACCGCGTGCGAGTTGTTTACGAGTTACGTTTGCTATACCCGGTGCATCTGTGCCGTCCCTTACTATTTGTTCTTTTACGCATCCTATTGGAATCTTTTGTGAGTTTAATTTACCTACCTTGTTTCCTGCGATTTAAAGTAAATAAAATGTCGGATACCGAAACCGGCAACGAGACCGTAAGGGCCGTACTTTACACGGATACAGCTGAATACCGTGAACCTATAAGTGAACTCCGTTATATTAGTGACTGGGTTGATGATTCCCACCGAGTTCTTGAGACCTTTTCCTCCAATCGTATGCGAGCGCGTCTTTCCGACCTGCCACTTATGTGCGATAAGTTTTCTGCCGCTTGTTCCAAGCTGTTAGGTAATCTCGATTCTGCGATTTATGAACAAGAATATGTACAAGTTAAGAACGAGATGCGACTTAAAAATTAAGTTAGACGAAATACGACCTCACCAATTTGAGACGTCCCGTACTAGCACCCTCTTCAAGGAGAATAAATCCCTGGCTATTGATAACCCGGCTAGTAAATTGCCTGACCTACCTATACCTAAGTTTGATGGCCGCCCCGATAGTTGGATCAGTTTTATAGACCAGTTTGATAACGTGGTGAACAACCAGCCTACCCTTACCCCGACTTTGAAGCTACACTATTTAGTGGGAGCCTTATCGGATGAACCTCGTCGATTGATACAACACCTCAAGATTGAGGCGGGCAATTACCCCGTGGCCCGTGACCTCCTAAAACGTAGGTACCATAACCTTCGTGTTTTAGCGGATACCCACATAGCTCAAATAATGATGCTCCCTATTATAACGCCTAAACTTTCCGGGTTACGTGTGTCGTTCCTGAACCCCCTGCTTTCGACTTATCGATGCTTAGAGAGATTGGAACTTCCTGTTAAACATTGGTCATACCTATTAGTTCACTTATGCCTTGCTAAACTGCCTTCAGAGTTAAAATCGAGATTTGAACGTCGTTGTGGCGATAATCCTAATCACCTCCCTACTTTTGATTATCTTATTACCTTTCTTGGGGATGAATGTAGGCACCACGACAATGTAGGTAGTGCTTCTGTCGTTGACACTACTACCCCCCCTACTGTGAGCTCCCCTCGTTTGCCTAAACCTAACGCGCGTTCCCCACCTCCTGCGAGAGCCTTTGTTACCTTTGCGACGACATCTAAATGTCACCTTTGTAATAGTACTTCGCATTACTTACGCGAGTGTCCCGATTTTGTTCGCCTTCCTACACGTCAACGTGTTACTTTTGTAAAAGAAGCCCGACTGTGCTATCGATGCCTGGATAAACACTCCATATCCCAATGCACGCGAAATTATCGCTGTCGCACGTGCCAGTCATCACACGTCACTGTGTTATGATGACTCCTCTTCTGTGAATTGCGATCGCGAGCGCTCATACCGAGACGTCGCGGCCTTAGCTTCTAACCAACCGCGGCAATCTCCACAAAGTCACTTAACGGACCGTGTGTCACCCCCACGTACTGAATGGCACCGTGTTCGTAACCCGCCCCCTCGTGATTCCCGTAGAGCATCACCTCCCCGTTCGGGCGGGCGATCCCCACCTGCACCCAACGGTAACCGTACTTATAATGCCCCTCTAAGTCAAAGAATCCAGGATGAACGTGCATTTCATCATAAGTACAATATGAGGCCCTACAATTCTGACTAGATAGCCCCCCTTCCATACCCGCTTTTACATCTTTACCTCGCAATTCTCTCGTTCTTTTACCTACGGCCTTGATTCATGTTAGAACCTCGTCTGGATATTATGTGGAAGCGCGTGCCTTATGTGACACTGGTGCTCAGGGATGCCTTCTTACTACTGAGCTTGTTGTTGACCACATGAACTTACCTATCATTCCTTCTCCAGTTCCTGTTCGTGGAATAGTTAATGTTCAAGCGATTAATTACCCGGGCATTGTATCCTTTTCATTTAAGCCAGTTAATTCTGCCTTTCCAGAAATCTCCACCAGTGCAATAGTTGTTGATGTGATTGCTGGTACCCTCCCAGAGGTAGACTTACCTATAAGTGTAATTACCTGTACTAAGCACCTCCCTCTTGCTGACCCTTTATTTTACAAACCTGGTACTATAAGTGTACTTCTTGGAGCTGACGTCATTGGTCGCCTTTTAAGGTCCGAGTTGTTTGTGTCCCCTGATGGCCTTACTGCTATCTCGACGATATTTGGTTATGTCCTGTGTGGTCCTTTTTATGGAGGATTTACTGATTTGGAACCCCCCCTGACTGGAGTCTCGCTGTCCCAAATAGTTGAAAAATTCTGGAAAATCGAAGAGGCCCCCCAATCTCCAGTTGCGAACCCCTTGGATATAGAGTGTGAAAACTTTTTTAAAGCTACTACCACTCGTGAAAGCGATGGTCGATTTATGGTTAGACTCCCTTTTCTTCATAATCGTCCACCTCTCGGTGATTCTAAAACCAATGCCTTACGGCGATTCCATAACCTTAAGAAGCGTTTGCAAGCCAATCCTGATTTTCGAGAGTAATATATTTCCTTTATGCGTGAGTACCTTGACCTAAACCATATGTCCCTTTCTTCATATGACTCGACCCGGGAACATTATTTTGTCCCTCATCATGGAGTTTTTGAGTCTGTTAGTGACAAAAATCGTGTTGTGTTGGTTAAAAACCACTCCTCACCTCCTTCAGACTTTTGAGGCTAATCGTGTCTCCCAGATTAATAATAGTCCTACATCTAGTGAATGGAGGCACGTCCCAGGCTACATGAACCCTAGTGACTGTGCATCGAGAGGTATGTCAGTCACCCGACTGATCGACCACTCCCTTTGGTTTTCACCTTTGTGGTTGACGCAGTCTCCTGACAACTGGCCCGGTATTTCGGAACCTAACCCAAGATCTCCCTGGACTACGTTGTTTAGTAGTCTCTGCCGATGTTCCTACCCCGGATCCCTCATTCTTATTAGAGCGGTATAGTTCTTTTAACAAGCTAATAAACGTGACTTGTTACCTAAGGCGGTTTTTATTTCCTAAATCTTACTCGCCCTACCTGAGCCCTGAGGAACGGAGAGATTCCCTTTTGTTTTTAGTGAAAATTGTTCAAATTACCTTCTTTTCTGATGAACTTGATCGCTTACGGCGTGGCGATCCTATCACTAACTCCCTGAGAAAATTAAATTTATTTCTGGATGACGGAGACCTAATTCGAGTTGGAGGCCGATTACGAAACTCCGATCTATCCTTTGATGCGCGCCATCCCCTTCTTCTACCTAAGAATGGTAATTTCGTGAACATCCTTATTTCACATTACCATCGCGAGAATGCTCATGCAGGTGTTAATGCAATTCTTGCCATGTTAAATAGAGAGTTTTGGATCTTGTGTGCACGCAGAGCTATTCAGCATGTGATTTTTAAATGCCTTCCCTGTTATCGTCTCAAGGCGGCTGTATCTCAACCCTTCATGGGTGATCTACCTAAAGACCGCGTCACGGCTGCTAGACCGTTTCACGGTGTAGGTACCGATTTTGCAGGACCCTTTTTTACCAAAGTTCAGGCCTATAGGAACAAAAGGTTAGTGAAAAGTTACCTGTGTGTATTTGTCTGCCTTTCTACTAAAGCCGTTCACCTTGAGGTTGTGTCGGACCTAAATACTGAAGCCTTTATTGCGGCCTTTTCCCGATTCGTGTCGCGTCGTGGTGTACCTCGCCTAATCCGATCCGATTGCGGTCGAAATTACATCGGTGCTAACAATTACCTGAAAGAGTTAGAGTGTTTCCTGTCTCAAAACCAGGCGGCTATTGGTTCTGAGATTTCAAAGCGGAACATATCCTGGGTTTTCGATCCTCCTGTTTGCCCTCATTGGGGAGGTCTTTTTGAAGCTGCGGTTAAATCGGCGAAATCGCACCTAAAACGAGTAGTAGTCGATACCCCCCTTACGTTTGAAGAGCTCACCACTGTTTTTGCTAAAATTGAAGCAGTTTTAAATTCACGCCCATTGTGCCCACTTTCTCCGGACCCTAATGATGTCGAAGTGTTAACTCCCGGCCATTTCTTAATTGGACAACCCTTAACTGCACTTCCGGAGTACCCTTATAAAGACGTAAAATTGCATCGCCTTACACGGTTTCAGCTAATCCAACAAATTACCCAGCACTTTTGGTCTCGCTGGCATTTAGAATACTTAAATACATTACAAATTAAAAATAAATGGACCTCTCCTTGTGATCCTCCTAAAGTAGGTGAGCTACTACTCATAAAAGATGACAACCTTCCCCCTTTGCAGTGGCGTCGTGGACGCATTATTAATTTATACCCTGGCCAAGACCAAGTTGTTCGTGTGGTAGATGTTAAAACTCCTACCGGTAGCCTAAAGAGATCTTTGACGAAATTAGTTAGTCTTCCTGTCTAGTGAACTTCCTTTCCTTGGCTTCCTAACTTTCTCGTAAACACTCGACGTGTTTAGGGCGGGCGATATGTTTACTACAATATTTTGATTTGTTTGTGTACCCTATTGATACTACGCCGCGCACACTCACACGCATACCTGCCTTATTTTTATTTGTTTAAAACGTACCGTGAGAACCCCGAAGATCGAGTCGACATCGAGACGTTCCCTATGACACATGTACTAAACTGACCAGAGTGCTTTCGCCGCGTGTGTATCCTGTGAAGCTCCTTGCAGAAATTTCGAGTGATTGTGGCCTGTGAAGTGATACCTGAACCCTCAAAAGCTGATGCGGCAAGTACCTAGCTATAAGTGCTCAGACCTGACTGATTTTCCACCTATCATTGTCGCCCTCCACGTGTAATCCACTGCCCAAACTCTCAAACAGACACAAACAACTCGGACCTTAAAAGGCGACCAATGACGTCAGCTCCAAGAAGTACACTTATAGTACCAGGTTTGTAAAATAAAGGATCAGCAAGAGGGAGGTGCTTAGTACAGGTAATTACACTTATAGGTAAGTCTACCTCTGGGAGGGTACCAGCAATCACATCAACAACTATTGCACTGGTGGAGATTTCTGGAAAGGCAGAATTAACTGGCTTAAATGAAAAGGATACAATGCCCGGGTAATTAATCGCTTGAACATTACCTATTCCACGAACAGGAACTGGAGAAGGAATGATAGGTAAGTTCATGTGGTCAACAACAAGCTCAGTAGTAAGAAGGCATCCCTGAGCACCAGTGTCACATAAGGCACGCGCTTCCACATAATATCCAGACGAGGTTCTAACATGAATCAAGGCCGTAGGTAAAAGAACGAGAGAATTGCGAGGTAAAGATGTAAAAGCGGGTATGGAAGGGGGGCTATCTAGTCAGAATTGTAGGGCCTCATATTGTACTTATGATGAAATGCACGTTCATCCTGGATTCTTTGACTTAGAGGGGCATTATAAGTACGGTTACCGTTGGGTGCAGGTGGGGATCGCCCGCCCGAACGGGGAGGTGATGCTCTACGGGAATCACGAGGGGGCGGGTTACGAACACGGTGCCATTCAGTACGTGGGGGTGACACACGGTCCGTTAAGTGACTTTGTGGAGATTGCCGCGGTTGGTTAGAAGCTAAGGCCGCGACGTCTCGGTATGAGCGCTCGCGATCGCAATTCACAGAAGAGGAGTCATCATAACACAGTGACGTGTGATGACTGGCACGTGCGACAGCGATAATTTCGCGTGCATTGGGATATGGAGTGTTTATCCAGGCATCGATAGCACAGTCGGGCTTCTTTTACAAAAGTAACACGTTGACGTGTAGGAAGGCGAACAAAATCGGGACACTCGCGTAAGTAATGCGAAGTACTATTACAAAGGTGACATTTAGATGTCGTCGCAAAGGTAACAAAGGCTCTCGCAGGAGGTGGGGAACGCGCGTTAGGTTTAGGCAAACGAGGGGAGCTCACAGTAGGGGGGGTAGTAGTGTCAACGACAGAAGCACTACCTACATTGTCGTGGTGCCTACATTCATCCCCAAGAAAGGTAATAAGATAATCAAAAGTAGGGAGGTGATTAGGATTATCGCCACAACGACGTTCAAATCTCGATTTTAACTCTGAAGGCAGTTTAGCAAGGCATAGGTGAACTAATAGGTACGACCAATGTTTAACAGGAAGTTCCAATCTCTCTAAGCATCGATAAGTCGAAAGCAGGGGGTTCAGGAACGACACACGTAACCCGGAAAGTTTAGGCGTTTTAATAGGGGCATCATTATTTGAGCTATGTGGGTATCCGCTAAAACACGAAGGTTATGGTACCTACGTTTTAGGAGGTCACGGGCCACGGTGTAATTGCCCGCCTCAATCTTGAGGTGTTGTATCAATCGACGAGGTTCATCCGATAAGGCTCCCACTAAATAGTGTAGCTTCAAAGTCGGGGTAAGGCTAGGCTGGTTGTCCACCACGCTATCAAACTGGTCTATAAAACTGATCCAACTATCGGGACGGCCATCAAACTTAGGTATAGGTAGGTCAGGCAATTTACTAGCCGGTTATCAATAGCCAGGGATTTATTCTCCTTGAAGGGGGTGCTAGTACGGGACGTCTCAAATTGGTGAGGTCGTATTTCGTCTAACTTAATTTTTAAGTCGTCTACTTTGTCCCTTACTACGCGCATCTCGTTCTTAACTTGCACATATTCTTGTTCATAAATCGCAGGATCGAGATTACCTAACAGCTTCGAACAAGCGGCAGAAAACTTATCGCACATAAGTGTCAGGTCGGAAAGACGCGCTCGCATACGATTGGAGGAAAAGGTCTCAAGAACTCGGTGGGAATCATCAACCCAGTCTATAACGGAGTTCACCTATAGCTTCACGGTATTCAGCTGTAACCGTGTAAAGTACGGCCCTTACGGTCTCGTTGCTGGTTTCGGTATCCGACATTTTATTTACTTTAAATCGCAGGAAACAAGGTAGGTAAATTAAACTCACAAAAGATTCCAATAGGATGCGTAAAAGAACAAATAGTAAGGGAAGGCACAGATGCACCGGGTATAGCAAACGTCACTCGTAAACAACTCGCACGCGGTCACGCGGTAATGGCGTGATCAATAGGGAAACAAAGCGCTCGCGCACCTCACTTGCACTCAAAGGGTAGGTAATTAACGCGCTAATCGATTTAATCGACACTTATGTAAAAGGGGTTGTACTCGAATGGTATTAAGGAATTTACTGTAAATAGATTAGGTATATGACGAGACGTTTTGTTCAAATTACAAAGGAAAGTAGCAAATAAATAACTCAATTAAACAAATTACGTTACTAATAAGGGGTCCTAATAAAAAACTACGCTCTGTTACCAAAATGTTTGAGAGTTTAGGCAGTGGATTACACGTGGAGGGCGACAATGATAGGTGGAAAATCAGTCAGGTCTGAGCACTTATAGCTAGGTACTTGCCGCATCAGCTTTCAGGGTTCAGGTATCACTTCACAGGCCACAATCACTCGAAATGTCTGTAAGGAGCTTCAAAGGATACACACGCGGCGAAAGCACTCTGGTCAGTCTAGTACATGTGCCATAGGGAACGTCTCGATATCGACTCGATCTTCGGGGTTCTCACGGTACGTTTTAAACAAATAAAAATAAGGCAGGTATGCGTGTGAGTGTGCGCGGCGTAGTATCAATAGGGTACACAAACAAATAAAAATATTGTAGTAAACATAAAAACTAAGCAATAATACTATGGTAGGTATTTTTTGTTGAAAAACAGTTTAAAGACATCTATAATAATATATTTTATTTAGATGTCTAGGTCATCATCAGGGTCTTCTTCATCCCAGTCATCCACAGCATCAGGCTCATAGTAGATCTTGCTCTCCCCTTCATTGATCTTGCTCATGTAAGGCAATTGAAGCTTGTACTTTTCTAGTTTCTCAGTCTGGTCCACTTCTATTTTGAATGTAGATAGATTTTCTGGTAATGGTTTCTGTGGTTCTTCTTCGTCAACTTTTGTATCCTTGACTATTGGGCTTGATGTCAAAGTAGAGGTTCTGACATCATAAGACAGCATCTCAGTACTCTTCATAACTTTACCACCCTTTTTCAAGAGAAAATTAACTTTGTTACTGGATACATTGTCATATGATACTATTGCACTAGCTAAATGATTCAAATGTATTCTCAACTTGGATGTAGACGACAGGCAGTCTGTGTGATGCACTAAGATTAGTTTGTGTACATTGCGATTGGTAGAAAGATTTTTAATTACTTTCAAACACTCGTTCCAACCCAAAATAAACGACATTTGGTTCACAGAATCGATCATCACTGAACATGTTTCATTTGTATATTTATGTAATAAATCCTTGTCCATATCTTCATGATACACGATATTGGAGTACGCTTTGAATACATTTCTCCAAAGAAAAATTGATTGCTCAAAGCAGAAAAAAATTATTTTACTCTTATCGGATGCAGACAATAACTCCAGTAGCAGAGGCATATTGTTTTTATCTACATCATCTTCTATTATTAAAAACGGCGCAGCTTTTAACCTTAACAAAGTCATCTTAAATTT
The DNA here is from genome assembly GCA_949316185.1 of Pyrausta nigrata. Taxonomy (NCBI): domain Eukaryota; kingdom Metazoa; phylum Arthropoda; class Insecta; order Lepidoptera; family Crambidae; genus Pyrausta; species Pyrausta nigrata. Next base: position 11,165,732 of record OX438956.1, read on the forward strand.
TCTACCTTTTTACCATTAGAAATACACACAATATTCAAAATAATGCAGAATATTAAAATAAATAAAGTGAAGTGAGGTTATGTTATGTTTGATGTCATTTTTTTTAAGTTCAATTCACTCAGGTAGGCAAAAGATCGAGATTATACAGCCAAGTATTTTGTACTATAGCCTGACCATAAATATGTATATGGGACCTGAATTAAGGGCGCTTCAAATCCACTTTATATGACAACACTCGGTATAATCATACCAGCGTAGATTGGCAACTGAGCATGTTAATTTTTTAAGCCTGCTGCCTAGTGATAACAGATTCTACGATAAAAAAACACGACAGAACACTCGCAAATTAAGTATTTATTAAATTCAGTAACCCTTTGTAATATGGGTCTTGAATTTTGGACCAAAACATAATTACTTTAGCAAAACCACTAACGGGTAAAAGAAACATTAATCCATTGTTTTTCTATATTATTAAAATGTTATGATATACTTAAAATGTTATTTTAACAAGTGGAAAACTAAGAACTATTTTAGTTGTAATATCCAAGTTGGGTTGAAATAAAGAACATTAAACTTAAAACAAGTATTTATGATAATATTTTTTCAAAATTATTATTATAATATTCTCCGATGCCATCAGTAGCCAATTTTCACTATTCGCACTATATGTCGTACCGAAAATTCGTGATGACAACTATATCAGTAAGTAATTTAAAGTAACCGAGGTAATCACATAAACTTTCTAGTCGAAAAATACTACAGCACATGTTAAACCACTTTTCTATTACGAAAACGAACAGTTCTCGGTATTTTTATCACATAAAAATTGCACTTGGTCGATAATTAGATTACGCGTCCACTTTGAAACTAATCATTATGACAATTGATGACATGACAATGACGATTTGTGGTTTCTGTTGCCAGTAAAAGAAATTAGTTCCAGTTGTTTTCCGCAATATGGCGAGGTCCCATATATTACTTTACTATTCTGGAGGATATATATATAAAACGAGAGACGCTTAATGGAATGAGAGTCGAGAGAGATAGAAAGAATTCAATGTGATTTTTATTTTTCTAAATTAGTTTTTCGTGGCCATTATTGAAATTGTCTGGTGAAATCATCTTGATGATTTGCTGCAGCGGGGAGTACCAATGAAGTAAAAGCCCAGATTATGTAATAGTTACTAGTAAAAGTGTTGTTCTTGTTGCTCTCGCTCAAAACTCCTATGAACATTGAAATGTGAACGGTCCTCGCATTTCAATGAGTGTGTAGTTTTGTTGTAGCGTTCATATATCTTTAAATAATATTGAAGAAAAGAAGGGGAGATACTGAAGACATGGCTGTATAGACTCGATCCCCTGCGTAATGGGTATATTGAACTAAAAAATAAACTTGTGCGTGCACAGACCGTGGACGACGAAAGTTCAAATTGACGAAGTTCTAACAACTACAGCTTTAGCTCAGATCAATGATATTCATTTATCCGAGAGCTATAATGTGGTATCGTATATATTTACCGTCGTATGTACAATACCGAGAGTCTGGTATGTCTGCTGTACCGAGGGGAGTCCAGAGCAAGCAATGAGAATACATAATATTTCCAATCAAACGTGGAAGTATCAAATTTAACTTTCTGTTGTCACATTGTTTTAATTCCACTGAGGTTCTAGGAAGGCGCGCAAAATACGAGTGGCCGAAACGTAAACAACGACGACACAATTAGTTGATAATTTGTAGCGTCTGCGGGACCACCACGCACGTCAGTTGCAGAAGGTAAAATATGTAAACAAGATGGCCAGTAGGTCAGCAATGTTTTCGTCATTAGAAATAAATTTAGTCGCAAATTATTACTTTGTACCTACGTAACTTGTTGCGCAGTTGGGTTGAGATTGAGAGTATAATGGCCCTGCAAAAACTTGTTTCGTTTTAAAAGTTTATTTTAAAAATTTTATAGATTGGTACGAGGATTTAAAAGGTAAGGTCGAAATATTTTTCGAAGTCGATTAAAATACGGTACATTGTGTTCATCGAGGTAAATAATTTAAAAAAAATATGATTTACGTTCTTGCTTAAGGCAGCCTTTATTCACATTTGACAGGTCGCAACCCGGTACCGGTCATCAAAAACAACAGGTCGCAACATTTCCGCGAACTTGGATTATTTAGTAAAAAATAACCAACAGCGCGATACTTTAGACTAAAATCGAGTGACTAAATAAGAAGGCGTTACCAAATAATGTAGTATTAATAAAAAAATACTATCAATAAATGTGTATTATTCTACCTAATGGGATCAGCTGGGGTTTGAAAGTATTAAATAGGTCACGAAGGGACTGTGTGAAAATTACCGGGCCATGGCAAAACAATGTTTGGCAAACACTTTACTAGCGCAGTTACACTGGCAATGTACCTACTAGCGTACTAGGAGTAGAACGAATGGTTGGGAAGTGGAAAATGAAATGACACTCGTCACTATTGCGCCTATATTAACATAATAATTTACTACCTACTTAGACTTAGTTCTATTTTTCTTCAAGATGTACTCCTTGATGTAGAAGTCCGAGAAGAGGAAGAGGATGAAGATGTTGTGTGGCAGGAACATAAAGGAGATCCACTTGGGGTACTCGCACGACGGCTCGAACAACACGTGCCCGAAGTGCAGGATCAGCAACAGGAACTGCAGCTGGAATTGCAGAAATAAAGTTAAATAAAATACCTATCATTTATTTTAGCTCTACAACTAACGAAACAAGACAGAAAAGAACAATAAATATTTATAATAAGAAATCAAAACAGAACGTACAAATTAAAACTGTCAATTAATTCAAATTCAAGTTAAATTAAATACTGTTGGCGTTTTTGGTTAAAGTCCAATCCACAAGCACAGTATATTTAAACATATAAAAAATAATTAATATAAAATAAAGTTGTGTTAGTTACAACACTTAATTATAACTCAAGAACGGCTGGACTAATTCTAATGAAATTTGGTAATGAGATAGTTTGGAACCCTGGGAAGGAAATAGGCTAGGCTAGGCTTTTTGTCGCGATATAAAATCATCAAGGGGATGTTATGGGGTATGAAGGTGTGTATGGAAAATCCGACTTTTGGCGCGGGCGAAGTCGCGGGAAACTGCTAGTAATAACTAATTAATTGATGGTCTTGTAAGCAAGCAACTTGCACTTTACAGCTCTATTACCAGTTAGTCATTTTATTGAATTCTTCAATTGAACTAAAATCGAGCCAATATAAGGTGGCAACTGGCAAGGAATGTGAGGCTAATAGGATAACTTAGGAATTTACTAACAATACTTAATAAGTGTGTTGCTAGCCATGTCACCAAACATTCAACTATGCTTATAGTTTTAAATTTGATTTTTATGAAACGTACGTATCGTTCTTATACGTTTTTCCAATGATTTTTTTCGTGTCAAGTAGCCATAAAGGCTTAAAGTTGGTGCTAGCTAGGATTTGGGACTTTTACGGGGTAGGAAGTAGTGTATCTATCTACCATAAACATCAAAACTCGAAAACGTGTACAGGTAAGTACTTACAATCTGCAGCTGTGTGATATACTTCTTCCACCAATGGCGCACCCACTGCGGGCGCACGATGGAGATGAGGTAGTAGCTGTACATGACCGCGTGCACCATTGAGTTGATGAAGCCCAGCATGATGCCGTGACCACCTGGAACACGCATTTAGTTTCTACAAGCTCTTGCATGACTTAGCCAGGCAGGGCAAGGACCACTGACGTCTATTATACAAGTACGCTGGACTCATCGAGCACGTAATCAGGTTATGTGTTCAGTGGCTGGACTAATGGTTCTCTTAGAAATAACAGATAATTTTTGTGCCTAACCAAACCGCCTCTACGAGGGTCCAGGTACCAAGGGTAAAATAGAGTAACTTACATAAGTTTATGTCAACTCTAATATAGTTCCGTGGACGCTCACCACACGCTCACTACCTACAGCCGTCAGCGCCAAAATGGCGATAATCAAATGGCTTCATTTTTAGGTTGACAGTATGCAGTCCAGCGTACTTGTTGCTTTTATAGAGGTAAGTGGAAGAGACAGACTGGACGATCGATGAAGTTTACCCTGAAGAGCCTGTTAGTTCTGTCTTTGTAGATGCTGGCTGGGGTTGTAGTAGGTACCCATTAGTACAAGTTGTTGTGATGCACTATTGTTATGTTCTGTTGTTTAACGCACAGTAGGCTAGTAGTGATTCTCAGTGAAAAGTTAGTAAAAACTTAGGTTAAATTACGTTAAGCTAGCATACCTGTATTTTAGAATGGACGTGTTATAATTCGTTCATGCATGATTCTAGTAAGTAACGTTCTAAGAGCCTATACAGGGAGTTGTTTTGGTCAGCGACTCAGGGATGGTGGTATGTTATGCTAATTAAAAAAAAAAACAAATAATATTAAAGTTTTTAAAAGAAAACCTCTTCACAACTTATCTAAAAAATTTCACAATGAATGGGGACACTCGCGCCCTCGCGCGTAGCCACGAAACGCTACGCCGTAGCTAGTATGCTACGCCGTAGCTACTGATAGGTTGGTAGTTTTTCGACTCGCTCGCTAGGATCGCAATAATAAATCGTTTTTGTGTTTTCCCATGAAAAATTAAGGTATTTTTTAAAATATGTTTTTGGTATCAGCAAAGAAGATTAGTATCAGTATCGTGCGTACAACCACCCGTGAGTTGGGGGGTGCTGACCAAAACAACCGCCTGTACATAAGTATTTCAGTAGTTCAGCCATTATCAGAACTTTACTAAAAAGATGCGTAATACCTAATTTATTCAAAACTGAGCTAGGGGAATAAACCTGTATTTAAACTCAAATATTTATAATAATTTACCGATTGGTCGAAGTCCAACCTATCCATGACGCAATCCGATAAACAGCAATAATCCATGAGATGAGATCATAATAAACTAACACAATTTATAATAAGGTTTCCGAGCCTATTTGTAATTATGATTATCTTTACATAGTTATAAGCTACACATAAGTACTTAGGTATAATAATCCATCCATCCGTGTAGTTTCGTCTGCAAATCTCGGCTTTCTCCTCAACAGTATAATTATTTATAAATGTATCGGAATAGTTACCTAGATATTATTGGACGGATCGCGGATCAGACTCGACTAGTTTATATATTTGTTCACGTTTTCAATATGGCCTGTGTGTAGTTAGATAATTATTCACCTGATTCACATACAGAGTTACCTGCTTTACTAAGTCTACTCTTACCTATTCAAGTTTAAATTTAATATACATTAAATATACATAGCTCTATTTAGCTTTTCGAAGGTGAGGGATGCTCTTATGGCACTTACCTGGTACATATTTCGTTCCTATGAAGCCCAGTAAGCACATGCCCAAATGATGGTACACGTGCAGGAATGATATTTGTGAGTATTTCTTCCGCAATACGAAAAATACCTGCAACAACATAAAAACAAAGTAAGTACTGATAATCACAGAATAAATAATAGTACGTACTATGATAAATAAATAAGTATTTAATAACCTACGCTTAGTATCTTTAATAAGTGCAGTAATACAGTGCAGCGTGCCATTTCTCTCTACCTAAGATAAGTTGAACTAAAGCCGCTGTATTAAATCTAAGCGTGTAACCTATGTTTCCCACTGGGATAGCATACCTACCTACCCACCCATGCATGACTTCTGAACCTCCCGAACCATAGATAGCACGAAGTCCCGAACGATAAGTAGTATGACCCGTTCGTGCCAAATAAAAAGAGTCAATAATTTCCCTACAGCGCTAATTTCGTCTGTGGCTACGTTAAGCCGAATTATACCAAATTATTTATTACTAAGCAAAGTGATGTGATAGGAAGTAGGATGTATTGCGCGGTGCACACTGTCCTTGTATGATGTACGAATCTTACTGTACTGGACAACACAGAGATATTGCCCCAATAGTAGATGCTCAGAAAGATACCAATCGTCGTTAAAAATCAATGAATTTGGAGTACCACAGGGTAGCATCTTGGGTCTTTTATTGTTCCTCCTGTATATTATATTGTGTATAAAAAAATATATTTTAACATCACTTTTGTAACCTTGTTTTTAGATTCACAATTTAAATAAATAGCTGGATAACTTTGTCACATATACGTTACATTACCTATCGTAATCCAATTCAAATATAAAATACGGGCAAGTGCAATTCGCTGCAGGTTGCAAGCGATCTGACCTAGCCACCTAGGCTGCGAGTAGGATTGATGCGCGGACCACTGAAGCGGAGCCAATGGCTTGCGTGCCCTGGTTTTCGTAAAATATGTGGGCTATTTAATACTTTGACGTTTTCCCACCTTGTGTAATGCAACGATGATTTTACAGTGCCGGTATCGAGTTTCTTTCTCAAGTTCAATTGTCAGTTTTTGTCAAACACGCATTCTCAGTTTTGTTGCTGACAATGCGTGTTTCTTGAACGAGTTCGAGCGGTCTACCGCCAGGCGGGCAGGAGTCCAGTGTGCGATATAGTACAACACATCCAAATTTCAATAGAGAAGATGGTTGGAAAGTTCCACCGGCATGGGATCCTATTCTAGCAAAGACCAAAGCAACACCTAGCACTGCAAGATCTCAAGACACGGTTAGCTTTTTCTGCGTAAATAGGAAATACTATTGATTGACGGTAGTTAAAATTTTTCAAAACTTTGTAATGACAAATAATACCTTAGTCTCCCTGTGACCACGATCGCTGTGAAGTTTTCGAAACGTCAGGTTTAAAATAAAATGAAAATAAATCGCGTGAAGTAATCCGTGAAATTGTGTTTTAATGAAAAACTACAATGCCCATTTCTTTTGCAACGCAAATTATGTGCGCCGAAGTGTTTCCCAACCACTGAAAGGGCACATCCGCCGGCTGCTACGTTTTGCCGATCGGACATCCGCAACCGCATTGATTTCTATTAGCGGTCAAGTTTTAGAAGGGTTTTTGAAGCAACTATGTATGTACAATTATAAGTTACTTATCAAATTCTCCTTCCTTACTGTTACCCACCACGTAATAAGAATTTGTTTAAAATGTAAATAAACTTACCTACAACTTTACAAGGCACGAAAATAAGGTATCTAAGCTATAATTCTACACCTCATTGTTATGTAGAATTAAAATAAATACTATCTAGAAACACATTATAAATAGGTCTTTACCCTGGACGAAGGCCTTTACCTGTGAAATTTCCGAACAAAATTACTAAAAATTATACAAACTATTTTTAATGTTTGCTGAAAATGACTGAATCGATTTTGATGTAATTGCATACCATGTAAGATAAAAAAAAGTTACCATTGCGTATTTTAATTTCTCAAAAACAGAGTAAATGTATATGATAAAAATATACCTAGTCGAAGTACTTCAACCTTAGACTTCACCGAGGAGGACACATTGAAATGGTGTTTTATAAGTGCCCTAAAATAATATGCACTAGTAATGCGTTTACATAAAGATACTACAAACTATTGATAGAAGTATAGTAAAAGTTACAAACACAATAAAATACTTATATAATATAAAAAACGGCAATTTCGTAATGTGCAAAGACCAAAACTTATTTTTGTTTTCTTTAAATGTAATTATATACATTTATATAACATTAGAATTATAAAGTAATTAGTGGTTCCTCGCGACTTCGCAAGAGTTGGATTTTTCATATAAACTTTCATCCCCCATTTCACCCCCTTAGTATTTTTATATCGTGCCAAAATGTAACCTATGTCCTTTTCCGGGTCTCGAACTGTCTCCATACCAAATTTCATCTCAATCGGTTCCGTGGTTTAAGCGTCAAGAAGTAACAGACAGACAGACAGACACACTTTCGCATTTATAATATTAGTATGGATATTAACATATGACACACTAAACACTTCTGGCACGCTCTGTTTGGGGCACCTATATATGTAGGTACGCACCGTGTCTAGTAAATCGATGATTTTGATGATATAGTAAAGCCAGACGCGGCTGACGACCACGCGCTCCAGCGGCGTGTCCTCGTAGATGATCTTCTGGCACCATAGGCTGTAGTAGCCTGGCAGGTACAGCCTGGTCAGACACTGGAACAAACAAACTGACACTATTATAACCCCAAGGAACATGCAAAGTTATCATGTTATCATGTAGCATATACTGGATATTATGTAGCTTAACTAGATACATCAAGTCTTAATGTAGATACTTTTAGTATACTAAGAGTAACAATTTGTTTATTTTTTGGGAGCTGGATATGACAGTTTAAGTTGTAGTCAAAGGTTGTTAACGGAGCAGCAACCAGAGCCCAAATTACTGATTTCTTTGTGTTGTTTTTATTTTCTTTGTAATTTTGTATTTTTTGGAATTTTGTACGATGTTTGTTTGTGATGTCCTAAATTAATAAATGCTTCTTTCTTTCTTTCAAATATGAGAGACTTTATAATATTTGGTGGATGACCAAATATTATAAAGTCTCTAATACCCGCATATTTTATAAACTGTGTGATAATACTGATATTTCTGATGTTAAATAAGTTGACGGGAGAGGAAAAATAAATTTCTTCTAACCTCCCGCAACTTATTTTTAGGAGCCCGTATCTACCTACCTACGGCTACTTACGTAGTCACATGCCTATATGTATAAGCTATACTTATCTGTTTTTTATTACTTTTTTCGGGTAAAAATTATATTAACAAAAGTATAAGTAATCACCTAAGTAATCTTTATTGTGGAAACGGATACAAACAGCTGGTCAATAGTATAAGTCCAATAACATCCTCCAAGTCCTGATTAATCTACCGTTTATAGGTGTTTTTTTCTGTAGAATGAAGACGTGCATTTGGCTGCGTGCGTAACTGAGCGGAAAGATAAAGGCCTTGTGGTAGTCAACTTCTGCTGATAGATCATATGACCACAAACCGCTGACGTTTAGCGAAATTGTGGTCACAAAAGGTACCTAAGCCCTTGGTTACGTTGCATCAGAAAATGTAAACGGTAAATTATGTAATACGCCGTAATAAGCCCCTGAACTCTTACATAATAATAATAATATTATTATAGGTTTATTAAAAATTATTATAGGTCTGGCAAAATCTAATTGACTGAACTTTTAACCTTGTCTAGTGAGACTGAGTAATTTTTATATAGCTGTTTTGTTGGTCGACAATTCCATAACCTCGTGAATGTTAATGATTGTGTTGGTACACAAGCAATTTAAAGGTGTTATTATTCACTGAAGGTGGTTCGATTTCGAGACCTCCGCGAATTCGCTGTGTTAATCGTGGATCGCGATCGCCACGCGCCGCTTCCACGCGGCTTACGTAAAGGAAACCGTTTTCAGGCGTCCCTAGTAAACCAGTTGTTGTTGTAATAATGCTTAATCAATGCGCGGTCTTGAAATAGTTTTTCCTGAAAAAACTAACATCCAGTTCGCATAGTCTACATACATGCAGTTTCCTGTGCGCTGATTAAAACCACACCATATCATATTTTATCAATTCTGCTGTGGTTAACTGCAAATAGCTGTTTGTTTATTAATCATAATTTCCAGTGAGATATGCATGACAATGTTTTTCCCATGTACAATAAAATGGGACTGAGATATTTTTTACTGACTCCAAAAAAGCAGGTTTTCAATTTGATTAAATGTTGTTTTAAGTAACTAGGTAAGTAAGTAGTAACTTACTAGGTATGCTTGTTAGATGTCTCGTTACACTGCCGATTATAGACCGGGCCATATTTTTTTAGTATAAAAGGGTATAATGACTTCAAAGATGGGACCACCTTGGAAGTCAAAAACTTGTCACCAAGTCAGAATCTGATGAGCTTATGAAGAGATCTTGGAGAAATCCAGAGAACTTTTTTACTGTATAGACACTAAGTTATGCATACTGTTTTTCATACTAAGTTGTGTAGGTACTCTCGGAAAGCACCATGCAGTGATTGTGGAACTGATAATGAAGACCCAGATCAGGGACTCTACTATCACCAAAATAACTATCCTTTTCGGGTAAAAATACGGACATCGTCTGTGAGTTGTCATCGAGTAGACGATACACAAGCCTCGAGTTTAGTGAAATAGTAGCAAGTCAAATAAAATAGTTAATCGGTTCCTGTATTGAAATAAGCATTAGTATCTTTTATATCACCACCGGTTACCTGCATAGCTAGGTACATTGACAAGAATATCTGGACCACATTGTAGAGTATGATGAGGCCTTTGAGGTTGTAGGGCGGGCGGTTGGCCATGAAGGCGGGCCCCCACGACCGCACGAACCGGTGGTACACGTACATGATCGCTATGATGGGCAGCGGGTTCGACACCAGGGGAAAGCGATTCGTCCGGGGATCTGTATACAAATGAAAAATAATATAGAATATGGACAATGTGCTGTATTTGATGTACAATCGCGAGCATTACAGTATCCTACATTACAGTATCCTACCTACATGGTAGTGGTGAGTCGTGCGTGACTGCACTGTGATAGGATGCGGCATGATGGCGCTTTCTGCTCTATCGTCCTGTCTCATCCCCTTCTTCTTCTGCTTCTCTTTCATCATATTTTGAAAGAAAGACAAAAAGAAAAAATGATTGTTCGGTGATCAAAATAGAACCCTTACAATCCACAATTCACAAATATGATTTTGCAAAATTAGTCTTCGAATTTAAAATGAAGCCTCCTGTCAGTAAAATTGTCTATCTGCAATATTTAAGAACTTTCTCTCTATGTGGCATAGCCGTGGGACACCTTGTAGATAACTTATTCTTAAAAGAAGAAGAAGAAAGAAAGGGACTTTGTTAGAAAAGTAACTTACCCGCAAGGTCCTCATTTAGGTAGTGGTAGTATTGTGTTATGTTATCCACAAGCGTCCCCATTTCGGTGGTTGGTCTGCAAAAGAAACGAGAGAGAAATATTAAATGTTGTTTGTTGATGATCATAATCGGATTATATAGGAATTACCTACTTAGGATATTTTTTTTATTAGATTACCTACTTATTAAATAATTAAAAGTCATAAAAGTCATTTATTTGTGCATGTAGACCCACTGGGGGCACTTATACACGTCCCAACATATATTTTTTACCTACCGCTGCTTCGGGACAAATTCTGGGCTAGTACTGAGTGCTAATTGTATTCATATACAGGGTGTAAGTTCAACCAGTCTCCATATTTAAATATTTAAGGGGGTGAGTGATGGCATTGAATGACTTAAAATTTTTAATACCTATTAAGTTAACCATAACCAAAATCGTGAAAAAATTACTCTACCATAAATTTTTATCGAGGTAGGTAGAAGAACTCAATTATTTGTATGGTAGAATCTGATTATTTTAAAGATTTGGATGCACTGTAGGTATTGATAGCTTAATTAATATTTTAAACTATTTAGAATAACACCCAATAGGTTTGATTATTTTGCTTTTTGTTTCCATGAAAATACATTCAATTAAAAGCTGAATATTTGTCCCATTTATTTCTTGAAACGACTCTGTAGCAATGACAAAGCGAATTCATGAAAATTCCACTAAAGAATATTGAACAATAACGGTAGAACGCCGATCAATATTCATGTGGTCCCTAATTAATTCAGGGGCCAATGACTTGACTAATATCATTGAGGGAATGGGGAGCTGTTTAAAAAAATAATATTGAAAACACCTGATTGCGATCAAAATAAATATCGAGTATGATATTTCTGGACAGTAAGGTAAGGAGGAAATAGGAGGTAGAGCAACGGTGATTTTGGGTATGATGCAATGTTCTGTTAATGTGTCCTATAAAAATCCAAATAGGTACCAACTTAACAAGTGTTTTTATTAAGCGCATATGAGAATTATGTTTCTCAAAATCTTTGAAGAGCCCTTCAAAGATTCAGGACGGGATAGATATCGATAGAACGTTACAGTCATTTACAGTGCAAGACGCATATTACTAGTATGATAATAATAACTAGGTACTTTATTACTTAGGTACTTTTTATATATACTTGTCAAAACAAAATTTTGCCACGAGGTATTTTTTCATTTTGGTGTAAATTATTAAACATTTTCATATTGAAAGTAGTAAAATATTGAGTATACAAACTCTTTGATACCTAAACTTTTTAATATTGTAGTATTCATCTAATGCTGGCAACAATTTTAAATAAAATTTGATTTAAAATTCTTTTTGAAAATTTTGTTTCCATTTTCTTTGACGATTTGCTTTCCTTAGCTTCTTGGTTTATTAGAAATTATCAGAGTTCATTGATATCTCGAGTCAGAAACATCTTTTGCAATATGCCACAAGCACGCAGGCGTCATATGGACTCGCTGACAGCAACCAGAGCCGTTACAATGATTGAAGAAGGTCATTCGCAGCGATCTGTGGGTTTGCAATTGGGATTTTCTCGAAGAGCTATTCAAAATCTATGGAATCGTTTCCAAGAGACCGGCAGTGTTAGAAGAAGACCTGGTTCGGGCAGAGTTCGCATTACAACAGCTCAAGAGGATCGTTACATTCGAATAAGTGCGCGCCGAGATCGCACAACGGCGGCCCGCAAGCTGCAAAATCGTTTACGGCTCACAACGGGTACTCGTGTCAGTGACCAAACTATTCGTAATCGATTGCATGAAGACCAGCAGGAATCAAGAAGGCGAGTTCCATTAACCAGAAATCATCGTGCAAATCGTTTAAGATTTTCCCGTCAACATTTGGACTGGGACATAAACCAATGGGGCATGGTCCTCTTCACAGACGAATGCAAAGTTAAATGTTTTAACGACGATCGGCGTATTAGAGTATGGAGAAGACGCGGCGAGAGATTTTCAGAAGCCTGCATCCATGAAGTCGATCGTTTTGGTGGTCCAAATGTAATGATTTGGGGCGGGATAAGCCTACACAGCAAAACTGAGCTCGCTATTTTAAATGAGGGTACTGTTACTGCTCAGCGGTATATTGAGGAAGTTGTCAGACCACATGTGATCCCATTTGCCCAGCGAGCGGGTCCTGGATTCATCTTGATGCAAGACAATGTTCGTGCACACACGGCTCAAGCGACTCGGTTTGTACTGGAAGCCTCTCAAATTCAAGTCTTGCCGTGGCCGGCGAACAGTCTGGACTTAAATCCAATAGAGCACATGTGGAATCAGTTGAAACGAAGAGTTAGAGACGGTGATCAGGAAATTCACAACCAACAGCAACTCATCAACGCTGTTAAAAGGGCCTGGGAAGAGATTAGAATGGAAAATGTCAGGCATTTGATTGAGAGCATGCACTCCAGGCTTCAGGAGTGCGTAGCGAAATGAGGGGGGCATACCCGTTACTAAAAGATGAGCATGGAGTATTTTCTTTTGTTTTCAGTAACTTTACATTATTTTTATTTTTAACCTTAAATGAGTTTTTTCTTTCAAAGCAAATAAACTTTTTAATCATTATTATTGGAATAAATTTATTGGTCTACACGTTAAAAACAACATTAGTTTTCGGTTTGGAGACAAAAAAAAATATATTGGTATTATTATTTTTATGGTACAGACAAAATACCTCGTGGCCCTTATTTTGTTTTGAGTAGTATATATTAAAGGTACCTATTGGACATGTACAACATCACATACATTGCTCAGATCCCAAAGTAGGTAAGTAGCTTAAGCACTTGTGTTATTTAAATATGAAACAACGGTAGTACCGTACCACAACACCCAGACCCGAGACAATATAGAAAATCAGAATTTATATATTGACCCGACTGGAGATTGAACCCGGGACCTCAGAGATGGCAACACCTTGAAAACCGGTGTACGAGCCTCTCGGCTACGGAGTTCGTCAACTCTTACTTATCCAAGTTACCCCAGAATTATACGTAGCCAAGCACTTATTACACTATCCAATTTGTAGCAAACTTAAGGTAACCTAAATCGGAGACAATTTAGCAAGAAGAGCGGCTGGGAACTAAAATGTTAACTAAATCGGATCCACTTTGTCCTAACTTCGATTACATCTTCCGATTCTCTAATTAGGTTTCCTTCAAATTGGATAATGTAATAAAATAAGTGATATATTTTGGTACCCTAATTAATTATAGCATTAATTACTCATGTAGGACTTCCCACTTTGTTCTGAAAGCTAAGTTTGATCTCTTCTTTGCTTAAAGTGTATGTTACTTTACCTTATGGTTAAATAGGCTTTATGATAGGCTTTTACGCGTATAACAAATGCTCGAATTATAGAATACTCGTACTGATATAATCAGACAGGAAAACGGTCAAACTTTTTAAATTCTGTGCGTGAAATATCAGGTTTTAGGTCATGACACTCATTTAAAATTAAAATCAATTCCACTTTTAGTCTTATTTTCCCCTGGAAATCATTTTAGAGTAGTAGGTAAGCTAAGCAGTAAGCAAGAAACTAAAAAGATAAGATAAGATAAGAAATTGTCTAAACCTAGAAGACCTTTAATTGTAAGTTGAATGTGACCCCAAATAAATAAGTAAATACGTGACAAAAGTATCGTGACAGGTGTCAGGACTGTACATTTTTCCTGTCAAGTTGTCAACATCAGTCAAGGCACTTATGGTAATTGCATCAAGTTATGCATTTTAAAAATGTGTGTACCTATTTATTTCCGACTTAGTTGTACTCTACAGCAAACGAATAATGATGATCATATAGGTAATAAACACGTCTTTAAGCAATCTAAAAGGGGATGATTCTGGTGCTCAAATACATAAGTTTATGAGATATTAGAACTAAATATCTTTGTTTATTTTTTTTCGCGCGCAAAACATTTACATGTTGCTCTGAAGTTTATGAAGGCCAACTTTCGTGAATGAATTTGTAGAACTTTTTTTAATATGTAGGTATGATGTATTTTAATAAGTTAACATTTTCACGAAAAACTTCCCTAATTAGTTAACTCGAAACCCGTAAAATTTCATTACATTTTGTACTGGTGCAATACAGAGCACGCATTCACATTAGGTAGGGTAGGCACCTAGGTCAATCACTTGGTTGAAATATACAATCCTATTTATAATAATAATAAATCTTTATTTCAGGCAAATGTAATTTGCCTGAAATATACACAAATTTAAAATCACAACTCGATCAATAAATGGAGTCAACAAAAAATAAATAAATAAAATGAAATATCGAATTGAAATGACT
Source organism: Pyrausta nigrata (assembly GCA_949316185.1). Classification (NCBI taxonomy): domain Eukaryota; kingdom Metazoa; phylum Arthropoda; class Insecta; order Lepidoptera; family Crambidae; genus Pyrausta; species Pyrausta nigrata. The sequence continues at coordinate 11,180,895 of OX438956.1, forward strand.
TATTTGGTTTGTCTCTAAAATTTGTAAAATAACTGTTTTTTTGTTAAAAAAAAACCAACGGTGAGTATACGAAGGCTAAAGCTACTAATTTGGTAGCTAGTGTACTGTGCTATAGCTAAGATGACAAGGTACTTATTGTTTCAAACAATGACCATTCCTTTTAGTTCCTCAATACGACCACCATTTGGTTTATATTTCTTTCTTATGCTCTCGGGCTAAGATGAAGATTATCAGAGTTAGCTCATTACTAGTAAAAAATATATATATTTAAATTTAAATTAAATATTATGTCTTGTCTCAGAGTTTTAAACTGATTTATGTAAATTTAAACAACACTGCACTGTAAATCCGCTTCACGTTAGACGACTTAACTTTCGCAACTAATCAACAACAGGGTACTTACTACTCATTATTAATAAAATCACTTGAAGTTTAGTATTTTCGTTCTGTTAACAAAGTGTAAATAAAAAATATAAAATATGTACCTTTGGAACGTGTTCGTCGCGCCGCGCTAACCGCAAGATTGAGCAGCGGGTTGCTTCACCTGACAAAACCTTTTGGCCGACTCGTGAATGGTATAATGAATTCAATTAATTGTAATAAACCACTTTACCTGGACGCTGCAGCGCTAGTGGCTGAAATAGCGAGAAATCATGCCAAAATTAGGTCTCACTTTGCACTGGAGAACTAGTACCTACATTTTTATTGCCTCGTAGGAAGTGTGAAAAGCAGAGTATCCTCCTCGGGGATAAACATGTCTTCGTCTTGCGCGAGCTTAAATCCCTTGATACACTCAGGATTCTACTTTTAACTCCGAGCATAGCGCGGGAGTTAAAAGTAGAATCCTGAGTGTATCAAGGGAGTAAGCACTAAACTCCCTCGCTGCGCTCGAGAGTTAACTCTCTAATCCTTAGTTATGCCATATGCTCGAGATTCAAGATTACGCCCGCCCGTGACGTAAGACATCACTTTACCCTCTTGGTGAATAATCTACTATTATTTGTTGTATGGCAGCCCCACCGAAATATTTATTTTATTGTTTTTGATTTTTTTGCTGTTATAGCGGCAGAAACACCTACATCATCTGTGGAAATTTCAACTGTCTATTGTAGTTATTACAGTTCATGACCGCCTAGTGACCGACAGACAACCAGACAGACGGACAGTGCAGTCTTCGTAATAGGATCCCGGTTTAACCCTTTGGGTATGGTACGGAAGAAAAAAAAGTTAATAGTGTTTGATTTTGTATAGAATAGTACGGAACCCTTCGTGCGCGAGTCTGATTTGCACTGGGCCGGATTTTTAGTATTTTTATTCTTCGAACGGGAATACCTACATCTTATGTGTAAATTTCAACTTCTTCTTTTCGATTCTGGCGTTGTATTTTTGAGGACCAATACTCAGCGACTAATGTCACAGCATTATCAATCCGTAGCATTGTACAGGTCCTCAAGTGTCCCAATATTAAAATCTAAAATTTCAACTGTGTAGCTATCACAGTCCATATGATATCTGATGAAATAAGTATAACCCGATGGTACAGCGAGTAAAGTGACGATGCGGCAAGGTCAGGTCTGTCAGACTAGCAGTAGGCAACAGCTTATTTTATTCTTTCTTTTCTTGAAGGTACCTACCTATCCAGATTATACATACCTATACTTAGAGCTTAGGGAACACTTCAGCCGGCAACGAATTCCACTCTAGCCCTTCGTAAGTGGAACGTAGATTCAAAACGATTGGTGCGTATTATATGGGTAGTATAATAAACATATTTACCTATGTCCTACGTATTTTATCATCAATCACCAATCTATCGATATAGCTGCATGGAATTTGCTACTTATTTTTCTATGAGCTATATCCCAGGCAATAGGAAACATCCCTATTTCCCATTTCCATGCATGTGCATGGAAATGGGAAATAGGGATGTTTCCCTAAAAATTGATGGAAACTCTATCAATATCTTTGCACTGCTTACAGTGCGTAGATGAAAGAAGAAAACCATGACAGTTTTTGACGTTTATCAAAATTCACAGGGATGGCTTTCCAATACAAATAGAATAATTAAATGGAAATGGAATGGAGACTGTCTTCAGTTCTCGTTCCTTTCGCCACATTATTGAAACGCGTTCTATCCTCAACCGTAATAGTTAGTCGTCCCTCCGTTAGTTTATCGTACAAAATTCTCGGCGATGAACAAGATGTCGATGACGAAGTGCCTCCTCTATTATTGTTTCACGGGCTGCTGGGATCGAAGAGACACTGGGAGAGTTTGGGGAAGACACTGCTGCATATGACGAAGCGGCCTGTGGTGGTGGTGGACCAGAGGAACCATGGAGACAGTCCTCACCACAGCTCGCACAAGTACGACGAGATGGCCGAAGACGTGACCCGGCTTCTAGACAAGCTGTCGGTGGACAGAGCATGCCTCGTTGGCCACAGTATGGGGGGCAGGACGTGCATGTGCGTATCCCTGATAGCTGTGAGTTCCTATTTTCTTTATTGAGATTATTAGGTGTACTTTCTTATTAGTTAGGTTAGGTATTATTTTTAATTTTATTTCAAGCAAGTCAGGTAATAATTCAAACCGGGGAAGATATCTCATGCTCAGGCGGTAATTTAATTTTAATATTTCGTTTTATTTTAGACAGTGACTCTGCAAAGGACCATTTTAAATATTTAATTTTTATAATTTGGTACATTTTCCTCAGTGGACAAGAATAGTTTCCCACAATTAAATGCAAGTCGTATTTTGTAAAACTTTGCCAAAATCTTTTATTTTTGCAGCCTGAAAAAGTCGCGGCACTGCTGGTTGTGGACATATCGCCAATCTCATCTCCCCCATTTCTCACAGAGTACTTGTACAAAGTGCTGGAAGCAATGGTTTCCGTCGAATTCAACCGGCCGAAAACTGTTAGTAAGGCTAAAAAGGAGGCTAAAAGACAGCTGAAGAACATCATTACTGACGACATGCTCATGAAAGCCGTTTTGTCTAACATCCACATTAAATCTGACAACACCATAGGGTGGACATGCAATTTGGATGCCTTAATCAAAAATTTCGAACACATCGCATCCTTTCCAAAGGAGATGAAAGGGAAAAAGTACCGTGGTCCGACGTTGTTCGTCGGAGGGCAGCTGTCGGATTTCATTCCGTACGTACGTAAAATGGACAATCGTTTTAGAGCAATAAAAGCATTATAGGACATTATGAAACAAGTCAGTAAAGTTGCTCACTAAACACGAGGCTGTGGGTTGCAGCCTGAGCCGTTGGCGAGGGCGTAAATCAGCCGAGTGTCTATTGAGCAAGTTGCTCACGAGTTTCATACAGTTATACAACATACGAGTTGCACACTTGCGAGGAAAAAACAAACAAGTATTGCATAAATCGTTTAATTATTAAAACACTTCGTGAATGTACAATTTTCAATACGATATTGGGTTGTTGGTTTTCACTAGATTAGGCTTTCGTTTACATATCGTGCTGCAATCAGCATTTTTAGCGGGGTTAAAAATCTATTAAATTGTTCATCTTCTGTACTAAAACTTGTCATTTTTACAAAAAAATATATATCACACAGCAACAAACGCGTTAACTAACAAACAAAATATGAAAATCATTATCAAGCAAATGTCGCCCAAGCCCAAGCTTTTTTTTCACGTGTCAAGTATGGTGGTCGATTATATATTATAGGCATAATTATTATAGTGATAAAATACAAATATTTTGTAACGAGTTTTGTGTAACGAGTATTGCGAATTGTAAATAATTTTATAAAAATAAATGTTTTTTCTTAATTAGGGACACAATTATTTGTTCCGAAAATGTAAATGGATTTTCGGCGGCATAAAACCTCTTTGTTGTGTTATATAATCTGTGTTGTTATTACAAAATAATTTATTACACAGATAAATTGAAAATGTTCTGTTTACTCACATATAATTTGTAGTTAGGTACTAACTTAACTTTATAGGGATAATTATATTACGCACTAGTGTGTAATATTATTATGCACGCGTGGGTAATACCTAGTTCGGTTTATGGCCCTAAGAATGATGTAATAAGGCTCACTTTACGAGCAAGTGTGTTGAAAACTAAGTTTTCGGAGTAGGTATCGACAAATGAACGTAGAAAAGAAGTATCAGACATCGCCCGTATCTTCGTATAGAAAGCTTAAACATTTTGGATTTTTTTTCAGTCCAGATGACTTGACGAAGATACGAGGGTTCTTTCCGCAGGCAGTGGTCCACTACATACCTAAGACCGGACACAACCTTCACGCAGAGGATCCACAATCGTTCCTTGAATACGTTCTAGCCTTCTTTAAGGGTGTAAATTGACTGTCCAATAAAATTATTTACCACAATAACTATTTTATTTTCAGTCCTACACACAACTGATCAATTTCTTAGAAGAAAAAGGATTACCTTCTTATAGGAGAGTTCGGGATAGCAAACAGATCAGCTGTGTTTGATCTGAGGAAGAGAATCAATGAGAAAATAATATGGTTTAATAAATCAACGATCTATACATATAATAAAACTGTAAAACCGATGCGTCTGTACATTGAGTATTTTTACCAAAAACTAAATGAGGGTGATGTTAAAACAGTAACAGAATAGGAATCTACAACTTTTAATTTTTTTGTCTGTTTGTCTGTTTGTACACGCTAATCTCCGGAACTACTGAACAGATTTGAATGAAACTTTTTTTATTGTGTAGCTATTGAGTCTGGGCAAATACTAGGCTATAAATTATTTTAAAGATCGGAGTACCAGACGTGGAACCTTAGCAGTACACTGAAACTAAGAGAGATATGAAAGCAGCGCCTTAAGAAAAGTTAGTAAGCGTGATGAGCATTTTCACTGATATGGAACCTTACCAGCTCAGCTCGACTATAAGATATATGAATAGAGCGCCTTAGGGAACATTATTCAGCGTGATGAGCATTTTTTATTGACTTACACAAATTGAAGGTCTGCAGCAACTGAAAATAGGGGAAAGGAAGGCAAAACGGAGCACTTAAGTAAAAACTAATGTAGAAAAAAAACTATTCGTTTTATTAAAGTTCTTCTAGAGTAAAACTAATCAACATTATTAACTGTATGTTAGGTACGAATCAGACTTTGATAAAATCACAGAAAATGAAAATATTAGATGATTTCTAATACCTTCAGTTGTTCCGTTTTACCTTCATAAGTGAGGCAAAGCGGACCACACACAAAGGCTCTCTCTCTTTGACTTACATAAAATAAATTAGTTAGCACACTTCTCACATAAAAATGCTGTGTTTTCATCTTCGTCCTCTAATCCTGCGCAAGCGCAATGACCCCATAAACGACAATTAGGACACTACACTCAACCTCCACTTGATTCTGAGAACAGATGACAACAGTATAGGCACTCTGCCTCATCATCGTCAGATGAACTGTCAGTTTTCGTCGGTTTTGATCTTTTTACATCACTCTTCTTTCTAGCTTTCCCTTTTTTTGAAATCTTGAAACTGTTCTCAGCTTTTGCTTTCTCGATTTTTTTTTTCTTCTTTTCTGCTTTCCCTTTCTTTGGAGGTACCGTATCACTGTCAAAACCAAGGACCTTTTTAACCTTTTGAGCCTGTTTATTTTGAGAAGACTCAAGTTCCAGACGATATGGCGATGACGTGATTATTGCTGTTTTCCCTCGCTTGACACTGGTTCTTTTGGTCTTTGTAGTTTTCGGAAAAGGCAATATCTTTCGGTCCCACACGAAATACTTCCGAGGAAGCATCGGTGTTGCCTGCTATGGTTGATGTTGTGGGTTCTGTTGCAGTTTGGTTAAAAAATAGGGGATTTGAAACAGTTGGTTTAAGTTCACCAGCATTTATTGTTGATGTTGCGTTTGTGGCAGGTGATGGCGAAGATACTCTTGACTGAGAATCGTCAATATCCATTATTGTGGGTGTAGTGGACGTTAATGTATTCTCATCAATATTTAATCCTTCATTAGCCCTTGATGTTGAAGGCTGAATATCTTGGACGCTTGAAACTGGATCCCTTGAAGAACATGGATCTGGACTTGGGCCTGCTTGTTCGATGTCAGTAGCTGCTGCTGCTAAAAAGTCAGCCACGGTGAATAAATCACGATTCAAAGACCAAATTCCTGTGGCACGAAAGCCATTGAAAGCTGTTGACATTGTAGCTGCTTCTTGGAAGGCTTTATCAACCAATTCTTATCAACAAATTGGGTAATAACCCTGCCTGAATCAATAAACTTAACCAATCCTGTGCTGCTTCTGAATAATAAGTTGACAAAGGTTTCATAAAAGACACATCCAGCGGTTAAAGGCGGTGAGTGCTAGTGTTGTAAAAGAACTGAGTCTTTTAGTCCTAGTATTGAGACTAGAGTCCTTTTTTAAGACTCGAAGTCGAAAAAGAATAAGTAAAAGCTCAAGTCTCTCTAAGTTTTTAGTGTTTTTAAAAAAGACTCTAGTCTTGCCAAAGAGAACTGGATACAGAGTCTTTTAAAAGAGCTTACTCTTTATAAAAATAACTCAAGACTAAGTCCTTTAACTAAAAACTTAGCTTGTCTAAAAGGAACTCGCGACTGAGTCCTTTTAAAAAAGAACCCGCGACTGAGTCTTAAATAGATCAATGGTTAAAAGTGGTTAAAGAAGCTTAGTGCTTCTTCAAGTCTGCCCACCCCTTCGGGGATAAAGGGGGTGATTGTATGTATGTATGGTATCAATGAAATGAACTTCTACTTCCAACTATTTATTCGAACTGTGAGTGTTGTGATTATTAAAACTGCAGTTCTCTGCTTAAACAATGCAAAAACTTCATAATATGCTAGTTTTTTTCATTGAGCTCTTCAGTCCTCTACTTTAAAGTTTACGACTCAAAGATCTCATAGCCTTCATGACCCAAGTCCTTTTGATTGGACTGCAGTCCTGCTGTATAAGTCATGACTCATAGGACTTGAAAAAACTCAAAGGACTCAAAGAGCTCAAAGGACTGAAAAAAACCGTAAGGACTTAGAATAAATCTTAAGACTCACAAAAAATTAGGACTGAAAGAACTAAAAAGACTCAAAAGAACTCAAGACTCAGGACTCGGAAGACTAATTAGTCTTGAGTTCTGCAAAAAGAACTCATAGCCGCAAAATAAGGACTAAAAGACTTGGTTCTTTTACAACACTAGAGTGCAGTGTGGAAGGGTTGCTAGAATATGCACTCCATTTTCTCGCCCTAGATAAATAATATCAAGATTATGAGTATGACTTTTATGTCCGTCGAGTATCAGTAGCAGTGGGTTGTCCTTGGAAGCTCTAGAGAAAATTATAAATTTCCGAAACTAAGAGGTAAAAATATCTTTTTGAATCCAACCACTTTCATGACACTCAGCCCAGGATCCACGAGGCGCATTAATCGTCAATTCAGGCTTCATCCTTTTCCTGGGAAATACAAATAGAGGCGGCATATACGATCCATTTGCTCCAGTGCAAAAGACTATAGTGACCAGTTGACCCCGTTCAGCAGAAGTTAGTAAACCAACTTGTTTTTTCCCCTTAGTTACAATTATTTTTGGCATACTTTTTGGAACTGTTGTGATGCCAGTTTCGTCGACATTAAATATTTTATCCGGAGTCAGATGATTAGTTTCGATTGCATGAGTCAGCAAATCAAAGAAACTATTAACTGCTATTTGGTTGAAGCCGGCAGCCCTTGCTGCAGATGTTGATTCAGGTTTGCGTAGACTAAGATCTGGGTTACGCTTTAAGAAATTCTCTAACCAAATTCTTCCAGCCATCTTTTTTACTAGTGTCAAAATTGTGTTTTATGTTATTTCTATACGCCAGATCATAAGCCAACATTAGTGAATCTTTTGTCGTTAATCCAAACAATCGACTTTCCATCTGTTTGACATTATAAAGCTAATTCAGTTTCTTGAGCCTTAGTAAAAACTTGTTCGAATCTACCCATTTTCTTCTCTGTAGCTTTATCTATATTTATATTTCTCCAGTTTTCTTTTCAAAGTTGTTTTTGGCACCAGGAATTGTTGAGAAGCCTTATTGAGCCCCATTTCTCCGGCAAATACTTTCTCAATCGCATTTTTCATGCTAGATTCATCCCAAGAATTCCGATTAGATTTTATTTTGTAGTTATTAACCATCTAAAACAAACACGAAAAGATATAATAATTATAATAGCATTAATCATACTCTAAGTTGCTCTAATTTATAGTAGTACGCACATCACTGAATTGAAGGCAACACGGTACCCCAGTCCGTTTTGCCTTTTAGGCATAAATAAAAACTAACAAAAAAAATAAGGTTATAAATTCAGATATTGCCGCGATACTTTGTTAAACGTTCAATCGAATGTCAGTTTGCATACAGAAAACACGTTATTATAAACCAAACAAAACTATAGGCTAATTGAAATTCATTAATTTTACATCATAACATAAAAAAATAAATTTACCTTGCTATAAAACAGTGCACGTGCGCTTGGTGAATTTGAGTACACTGACCTAAAGATGGAACATAATAAGTCAGCCTATTAGATCCCACTGCTGGGAAAAGGCCTCACCTCAACTATGAGGAGGAACGAGCCATACTTCACCACGCGGGCTCAGTGCGGATTGATGGAGGGGTGTATGTAAGGCAAGTGACAAACCTTACTGTCAGAAGTTATCAAGCCGCCCTAGGGCCTCTGACTAGGCTTAACGACTAATACCACAGATATTAGCCGAGACTAACTGCTTAACGTGCCTTCCGAAGCACGGAGATGCTTGTCATGGACGTCACTTAAATGGTCGGAATGGTCACCCATCCAATCACGACCGCGCCGTGGGTTGTTTAACTTTTGGTATCACTACCAAAGCGCTGCCGCCACTGCGCCACAAGCACCTCAATGATGGAACATGGCGGCCTACAATTTGTCGCTACGCGATCATAGATGGCATTAACAGTTTCCAAACGATAAACATGGTCCGTTTTGCCTACAGGGTCCGTTTTACCTTCCTTTCCTTTCCTATGCTAAATTACTTTAGACTAATTTTCAAACTCCCAAGGTAATCATACTGTCTCTAAGTTACGATCTGAGAATCGAGAGAATCCCTCAGATTTTATAGGCTACAGGACTAATTTAGGTATTTAGGCGTTTACATTCAGGAGTCCTAATTTTTATAGGGCTGACCTTAACGCTAAGTAGTTCGTGGATACTTTCGCCACAGACAGTCAAAATTTTGTTGAATTTATTTATTTATTTATTTATTTAAACTTTATTGCACTGTAAGTTGTACAATTGGCGGACTTAATGCCTTAGGGCATTCTCTACCAGTCAACCGCTTGGAGATGCAGAAAGTTGAATCAGTGGCGGAACATTTGCAATTAAATAAAATAAATTATAAAATGCATTAATATTTCAACATAAACATACATACTAATATTACACAAATAAATAAAAAAAAATATAAAACAATGATAAACATACATAAAATACACAAAAATGAATTTACAATTAACGAAATTGAAGATATTGACGACATCTAGGTAAACGAAAAGAAAAGAATGAACAAAAAAAAGGTTAGTTCTGAAGAGAGCCAAGGTGAAGATAGTGGGCACGGAGTGACTTTTTAAATGAAAATTTGTTTGGTGACATTCTGATCTCATTAGGGAGAGAATTCCAAAGTCGAATCGCAGAGATTGTGAAAGAGTTCGACATAAAGCCGGACTTGAAAAGTGGTGTGTGGAGATTGAGACTATGGAAAGAGCGAAGGTTGCGCGAAGTTGTGGATGCCAAATAGCTGAAGCGCTGCGTCATATACGTTGGGGAATGAGGGCTACGAAGTATGTTGAAGAGGGTGCACAGGATTCTTATTTCTCTGCGATGACGGATGGGAAGCCATTTAAGCTTTGAACGGTAAGCAGAAATGTGATCGTACTTACGGAGACTGAAGATGAAACGAATACCATTGTTGAGGAGACGGTCAAGTTTATTGAGAAAAGCTTCACTGATATTCGTACAACACACGTCGGCGTAGTCGAGAAGAGGGAGGACGAGAGACTGAACGAGAAGAGTTTTCGTGTGAAGAGGGAGAAAATTTTTAAATTTATAGAGAGCCCGTAGAGTGGCTGTCACTTTCCTGCTGACCTCGCCAATGTGTTTTGACCAGCAGAGGGTGTTGTCCATGTATAGCCCTAAGTTCTTGACATTTTCGCTGTAAGGAATCACAGCGTTGTTAAATAAGATTGGAGAAGTCGATTCCAAGCTAATCTTAGCCATCTGCCGCGAACTACCTATAATGATGGCTTGACATTTTGAGGGGTTGACGGATATACCATATTTCACGGACCAGTCAGCAATACATGCGAGATCGAGATTAAGAGCTGATATGGCTGAGTCAATATCGGCCACCTCTGCTTGGGTGTATAGCTGAAGATCGTCTGCATACAGATGATAAGAGCAACGAAGGTGGTGAGTGATGGAGTTAATAAAAATCGAGAAAAGAAGCGGAGATAGAATGCCACCTTGAGGAACGCCAGTTGTGAGATTAGACCAATGGGAGAACTGTTGGTCATTTCGAACAGCCTGCTGGCGTCCCTGAAGGTAAGATGAAAACCATTCCAGCGCCTCAGGTGAGACCCGCAATTGAGATAAGATTGCTAGGAGCACATCATGATCAACATTATTGAAGGCATTTGAAAAATCTGTTAAAACTAGAATGGTTACTTTAGAATTCTCCATGCCCTCTCTAATGTCTTCGGTGACTTTCAGAAGTGCAGTGGTCGTGCTATGGCCGGGTCGAAATCCTGACTGACATTCATTAAGAAGGTTATTGTTAAATATGAAAGCAGAAAGTTGTTTGTGGACGGCAGCTTCTAAAACCTTCGAAAGAAAAGGAAGAATGGAAATGGGTCGAAAATGGCTAAGTTGACTTGGGTTTGATATTTTTGGAAGTGGAAGAACGTACGCTTTACGCCAGATGTCAGGAACCACCCCAGAGTCGAGAGAAAAATTAATGATGTGTGTAAGAACTGGGACGATTTGAGATAACACAAGCGAGATCATGTTTCTGCCTATATCGTCACAGCCGGTAGCACTAGACTTAATTGATGTAATGAATTTGCGGACCTCACCCTCAGACACCAGAGAAAAAGTGAAGCTATCATGGGAGGCAATGGGTAAAGAAGACAAATAATTTACGGTCGACGATTTGATGTCAGAGTTTAAAGAAACAGAGGATGAGAAATGGGCGTTAATTTCATTTGGAGAGAAAGGATGACAATTTGGACCTGAAGTTGGCTTACCAATGCCAAGCGTTTTTAAAAATTTCCATGTGTCGGCTTGAGAAGCATTTACGATATTTGAATGAATGTGGTGACGTTAGGCTGCTCTTACCATCTGATTGCAGCGATTTCTAGCTATTTTAAATGTTTCCCAAGTTTCCTCGCACCTATTACCCTTAAAGGCCCGAAAAAGACGGTCCCGTTTCGCCATAGCCTCCCTGACCCCGAGAGTGATCCAAGGGGCAGGGGGGCGTTTGAGTTTGACAGACCGCTTAGGTGCATGAACGTCATAAAGGTTTAGGAGACTTGTGTTTAAAATGGCGACTTTTTCATCCACCTTAGCCGCAGCATACACAAGTGACCAGTCAATAGCGGAAGCGTCGGCTTTTAGTTTAACAACGTCTACTTTAGCTAAGTTCCTCAGCGTTAAAACAGTAGGTTTGGGTTTGGTCGTACTTAACTTGTAGGTGATGTAGATAAGATCATGCCTGGAGAACCCGGGCGCAGCTAATTGTCCGTGCTGGAGTACAAGGTCAGCAGAAGAAGTGATGATGAGATCAATCCAAGTATCAGGGGTGTCAAGATTATGGTGGGTTGGAGATAAAGGTAAGATAGAGAAATTTGCAGAATTTACAATAGCGCGAAGGTTTTGGGACTGCGGGGTGTCTACGAGAAGATTTGCGTTGAAGTCACCCATGATTATGTGGTGTGAGTAATCGGTGCTAACTGATTCAAGGAGCGCTTCAAAAGAGGGAAGAAATTTGGTCTTCGGTGGGCTATAGACAACCCCAAGGACCGCCCTGACTCCCTTCAGAATTACCTCAAGAACCAAGAACTCCATAGCATGACAGTCCGGTGATGACATGGAAATGATCTTATAAGGAATGTCACTTCGCAGGTAAATGGCGACCCCACCCCATCCCTTACCGACACGATCATTTCCGATGAGTATAAAACCTGGAAGACTGTAACTGGTTGAAGCTAGATTCGGTTTTAAAACTGTTTCAGAAATAAGAACAGCATGAGCGTTACAGGTGGAAAAGGAGTCTACCAGTTCATGATAATGGGCAGGTATGCTTTGAGCATTTATGTGGCAAACGTTAAAGTTATTGGAATTTGCAAAAAGGGGGTCTAGTTGTGAAGAGAGCGTAGCGAAGGAGCTTGCATCACCAGTCGAGTAGAAAGAGGTATTAGAATCAAACGCGGAAAAAAACGAATCATCGTCGTCTAATATCATTGGTATAAAATAATAATAATATAATTTTAAGATAAATACTATTTAAATAAAATATAAAAGGTCTATATCTACTTGCAGTCTGCATTTGCCAACCGGCCAACCGTTTACATAAACAACATTACATAAAATAGCATTTAAAAGTGAAATAACAAATAACGTTATCGTTACGTAAGTAAACAATTAATTCAATGATGAATCGGAACGCAACTCGAGCACACCCGTCTGACATCTGTCAAAGTGACAATGCAAGTGAACGTCAACAAAAATAACAAAACTACCTTGTTTGTTGTGCTTGTGATTATCTAAAAATGCAAATTAGGGCAGCCTTAAAAACATAAAAGATTACAGTAATAAAAAATATATGTGGGTAGCGAGTTGGACACAATACGCGTTATTAAACAAAAGCTACTGAATGGACTTGGAAAAGTGCAAATTCAAACTACTTTGCTCGGGTCGAACGCTTCACCTTGGTATTAGCGTCCGAGGTCTTACTGGTAGTCTGCTGCGTCTTCGTCACTGAGGCGACCCTGCTGGGACCAGCCGCCGGCCTCTCCCGCTCATTCATCTGGACACCTGGGTGGTTGGCGGAGAGAACGTCAAGCTCAGCAGCACAAACTATACGCCTGCGTGTGTTGTCAGGCAGCTTGATAGAGATGACGCCGTCCGTCGTCCAAACATTTCGCATACCGAAGTGTTTGCGAGCGGCAGTAAACACCAATTGCCTGGACCGAGTCAGGAATTCATTGAACACAACGGATGACCCTCGAAGCAAAGTCTTCTTACGCCAAATTTAAGATTTCGTGTTGCAGTCGGCAAATTTGACCAATATTGGGCGATCCCGGCCCTCTGAGGCAACACCTAGTCTGTGGCAGCTGACAATGCTTGCTTCTTTGATGTCCTGGAGTTGAAGCCTGCTGTGGATAATGTTGATGAGCTGGCTCTTATCATCTGTTTTGGGAGACTCTGGGATACCACTAACAACTAGGAACTTGCGGCGCTGTCGAGTTTCCAAGATGTCGACACACTTGGAGAGCTCTGCTATCTGTTGGCGCAGGAGACTTATGATGTTACCAACTAGCTCCTTGAAAGCATGGAACTCGCGTTTTAGTTGACCGATGCTGTCAGCCGAAGTGGATGGTGCAGATGTTGGAGTGGACAGTGCAGATGTTGATGCCCGGAGCTGTGTCTCAAAATCAGCCATCCTTTGCAGCAGTGTGTTTTCCAGCAATCTCTGTGTGTCCGTGACTTGTTCCAGTGTAGTCATGGTGAAGTGCACAATTCTTGATGTGACTAAGGTGATGTGAAAGTGGTTGGCCGGCAGGTAGGCAAGGCAAAGTTTTAAAATTTACATGGTAACAACGGAATTACTATATTATTAATGAAAGATCAAAGTCATTTGACACAATTTTTAACCCCCGACGCAAAAACGACGGGGTGGTATAAGTTTGACGTGTCTGTGTGTGTGTGTGTATCTGTCTGTGGCATCGTAGCTCCCGAACGGATGAACCGATTTTGATTTAGTTTTTTTTGTTTGAATGATTAATAAGTCGGGAGTGTTCTTAGCATCAGGCGACCTTCATGAAGGAGGACTTTTGGCCGCAGGGAGTCGTGTTCCGGAAGTTCCGAGGACGGCTGCCAGCCGACACCGCGCGCCTTCAACCAAGTCGCTGACGCGTGTTATTCGTAATTGTTATTGAAATGTATTAATATTTTATATGTATGTTAGTCTTTAAGGTATTTATTATATGGGCCAAAATTTTAGTGTAAAAATTTGTTGCCTGAAATAAATGATGATGATTATTATTATTAGCTATGTTTGATGAAAATCGCTCCAAGATGGCCGCCGTAACAAAATGGCGGATTACATATTTTTTTAAACTCCCTTAATATCCATCTAATGAAAGGGCTGACTAGTAGAATACTATAATACACTATGCTAAATTTCAAATCCAAGATGGTTGCTATCACAAAATTGCGAGTCGCATATTATTTCAAAGTTTACCTAAGTACTTACTTTTCCTCAACTATTTTATAATTATTTATTATTAATAAAAATAACCTAATGAAACACCAAATTACTTAAAATCTTAAAACGCAAGCAAAAAATTGAAAAGAAATAAATTAAAATAAGAAGTCCCCTACAAAAAGCATAAAATAAAAAAAATATAAAAAAATTAAAAAACCCCGACACAAAATAATATATGCACATAAAAATCCTAAAACAAGGTTTAATGACTATGGAATTATAGCTAGATACAACACAGTTGGATTAAATGGAAACCCTATAAAAAGCAAAAATAAAACTGAAAGGACTTGTCCTCTTTTTGTATGGAGGCTGGTTTTTATTCTAAGATATCACCAACCACTAATAAACCTATATTTATCTTTAGGCTACAAAATTAAGAAACACGTAACCATAGAAATCAGAATTTTAAACGCCTCCATTTTTGAGAAAAAATAGGTTTTGTCACAGGCATCATCCATTGACCACTTGCTTGTATTTCCTGGCTGTATGGCTATGTACCATTGCCTTTCCACTGGTGGATAAATACTACAAGGTACTACCACAGATTTAATAGGTACTACTGTCAATGGAATGTCAAATTTTTTTTTCATGCGTTAATTGATATAGGCGAAGGTGCGGTTTCTGTACAGACAAAGATAAAAATTAATTTAAATTTTTCTCTAAATCGGAGGCCTTAAAAAAATTATTAATTATGCAGAAAGGCTAGTTTTTGTGAACTCTTTAATATAATATTTAGTTTATTCTGGTTAGAAATATTGACGAATAAAAAACCATTAATGGACAAGTCCTTTGACCCTACGTAAGTACGTAGGTATACAATTTTAATACTAATGTTGTCGCGTCGGGGGACTGCACTTTTTTTTTTTGCTTTTTATAGGGTTTCTATTTAAACCAACTGTATTGTATCTAGCTATAATTCCATAGTTATTAAACCTTGTTTTAGGTTTTTTATGTGCATATATTATTTTGTGTCGAGGGTTTTTAGTTTTTTTTTATATACTAATATATCACTTAGGGGAGACCGGGAGTTGAAACAAAGGTGATTTGAAACAGAGCAGATCTAGGAACTTAAAACCGTTAGCGAGTTGGCGACGTCGCTTTTTATTCACTTCCGAAGGGTACTGACTTTCTTGTAAACAAATACACGAACAAGAACTCTACGTTTTGCCACTGTCGACTGGTACTTTAAACAGACTGTTTATTAATGTAGAGCCTCCTACTAAGTAGTCGTGCTGCAACTCTAGTTAGAGCGCCAATCTCTGTAACCTGCTTCCCGAAACATCGCTTAACTTGATTTCTCAGCAAAGTATACAAAAAATCTTTCCTGTTCCAGCGCCCCACGCTTTTACAATCAAATATTATAATTACAAGCACATAGTTTACACTTCAGCCCAGAAATAGAGACAACTTGAACGATCCGTAATTTATTTTTGACTTTTACGTGCACCTATAAAAGCGTGTTTTTTAAACTATTAATTTATTTTATACTTTTTAGTCTTTACTAATGGCATATTTTAAACATTTATTATATATAGACGAATGAGCCCGCATCCTCTTCATCTCCGCCAGTGCGTCTGTATCGCATAGTGTCTTACCTGTCAGCTTAGAACAATCTAGCTCTTCAATCTGGAGACCACTAAGTGATTTTACTCGACTTAGCGCCACATATGCCTGTCCATCCGCTAAAGTACGGGACCCTAAGTACACCACGGCGTGGTCTACCGTACAGCCTTGCATCTTGTGCACGGTAGATGTCCAACTTAAACTCACTGGGAGCATGCGCTTTTCCACCGTACCGTAGCTGTATCTTCCGGCTCCATCATCAGATCAGCTCGATAGTACCATATTATTGTATTCAGACCTTGAAACCTAATCGTGGTCAAAGTTAATTACAAGACCTTTCCAAAAAGTCCAAACACGGCTATAATACGATCATCTATCATGAAGTTCCAGTTCATATCTTCCGGCTCCATCATCAGATCAGCTCGACAGTACCATATTATTGTATTCAGACCTTGAAACCTAATCGTGGTCAAAGTTCATTACAAGACCTTTCTAACAAGTCCAAACACGGCCATGATACGATAATTCATCATGGAATGCTAGTGCCTATCTTCCGGCTTCATCATAAGACCTTGAAACCTAATCATGGTCAACGTTCATTACAAGACCTTTCTAACAAGTCCAAACACGGCTATGATACGATCATCCATCATGAAGTTCCAGTTCATATCTTCCGGCTCCATCATCAGATCAGCTAGACAGTACCATGTTATTCTATTGTCATCAAAATCACATACAACTGCCAATTCTGATAACGCTACGATCTTTAGAAGATGGTTAAATTAGTTTTCTTAGATTTGATTACATAGTTACATACCTACATACAGGTCGACCTTATAAAAGCGTGTTAAAAATACCTTTACACTTTTACTAAGAAAGATGTAAGTACGAAAAAATTTAGTTTTTGAGTCGGTGTCACTGCCATGCGAAATTTTGTTACCAGAAGAGGATGGCGAGGTGATAGTGACCCATCTAAAAAAAGAGTGCCTATTGGTCTTGATTTTTCATTGTTCTTCTCACGACATGGTAGAAGAGATCATGATAGCTAGATGGCGACGAGAGTATAAAATATCATCGATTCCACGCGAACGAAGTCGCGGGCAACAGCTAGTCACCATAGCACAAGCTCGCGCTTAGTTTGGGGCTAGGTAATTGGTGTGTTTGTTGAAACAATTTATTAATTTACTACCTACTTAGGTTCCTATTCTACTTTCCTAGTTAGAATAAAAAACGGTAATTAAAAAACTAAAAAACCCGACTGCGTTTCTAAATTAAAAAACCCCAAAACTAGAAAGAGGGGTTAAATTGGCACCCATATTAAAAATTGTAGCAGTCGGGACCCAGTCTATTAATGAACCTACCGCTATATTACATTGCAGATTACTCTAATCTACTGACGAGACGGCTGACTTTCTAACATGGGTCCCGACTGCTACAATTTGAATATGGGTACCAATTTAACCCGGGTATGACCTCTTTCCTGTTTTAGGGTTTTTTAATTTCAAATTACACAGAAACGCAGTCGGGTTTTTTATTATATTATTTTTAGTTTTTTTATTCAAAACTAAACACCAGACTGCAAAAAATATTATATTTTCAAAACGGTCTCTTTACTAGCTTTCATTTGATACCCATATTGCTATGCTAAGGAAAAAATCAATCCCCCCTCCCCCTTTATTTCCATTTTCGGGCGCCATTTTTAAAATTTATATAGCCTATGTCATTCTCACAATTTTGACAAATTCAACGACACCTCATATGTCAAAAACTGTCTAGCCGTTTGGGCTGTAGGGCGTGCCAAACAATTATACATACATGCATAAGTACATACATACATACATACTCTCAAAAAACATATCCCTCCTTCCGCAGTCGGGTAAAAAGGGCTTGTGTGTCTGGGGCCCCACGCTGTAAGACGATATCTGTAGTTTTGGCTTTAGCCGTCCCTGTCACTAATGCCAGCCAGCATGTGTGCACTGCGAGCGAGCGCGACGGCTTGACGCGAAAATAGGGACAATGCGTTATCAGAATATAGCACCTGCCTATCCATCTTACTTTCCTAGTTAGAATCCTAACTATGATGGTACCTTCCTAGTTAGGATTCTAAGTAGGATCCTAGTTAGGAAGCTACATAAGTGCTTTTGAAGCGGGCAGGCCCTAAATACTGACACCGAACCATATTCACGAGCGCGAGAACAAGGAGGCGAAAAATTACTCCATTCATACCTCTGATGTTCTCGGGACTTATCGACGAGAGTCTGGAGGAGCAAATAATAATATGCATACATACAATCAATACAATACATGTCCTAAAAAGAGCGTGCCAAACTGACACTGGCTGGAGATAGCTTAGTCATTAACCTTTTTAATAAAAATAACATGACTTTAAAGTCTCATGGTTTGGAGAGAATGTAACTTTCTTTTTTGTATTTATCTTGTATAATGAAGAATACAAGCTTTACCTCCTATACTATGATACTTTTACAGTACACTTATTCTGTGCTTTTACTAGAGTCGTGGTATTTTATTTGAAGGGTTAAATGGCTACGCTTTTTCGAGTATTCGTCTGGCGTGCCATTTTTGGACAAAAAGTAGCATTATCTCCCAAATCAAAATATTTATATTTCTTTAGTTAAGGTCTATAGCTATCTTCAGTGTCAGTTTCGCACGCTCTTTTTGGGACAGTATAAATGCTCAGTATCAGTGTCATTGACCTCGGACTGTCTATAGACAGTCAATGACAAAATGTTTTTTATGTAATATTTGGGGTAGGTACCCCACTGATCATGTAACTGTCTGTATTATACCGACTGGTACCACCAACTGACTTTGACGTAAATCAAATGTCATAATGATACATAAAAAACATGATCATTTTATTTTAATCAAACTTCAGTAATTGAATGGATATAATACTAAACCGAAAGTTGTATCGGCACACGAGCTTCATGCTCAAATGCGTAAAAACAGATCACTATATCAAAAGGACTTCTGTCGATTTGGCCTATAAGGTCCACGGGCAGTGCTCCGACCAGGCGCTCCCTGTGATCGTACTGCATGGGTTGCTGGGCTCGAAAAGAAATTGGGAGAGCGTATCGAAGAATATCGCTAAGATAATGAACACCTGCGTCTATGTAACAGACGCGAGGAACCACGGAGAGAGCCCACATGATGGTTCACACTCGTATGTAGACTTGGCAGAGGATGTAAGTGCGTTAATGGATAAAATCCCTTTGAAAAGGGCTGCGATAGTAGGACACAGCATGGGCGGGAGAACGGGCATGGTGGTAGCCTTAACTAAGGTAGTCGTTATTCCTTAAAATAACTTAGAGCGCCAACTTTGTAGCCTTTTGACTAGCATATTCGTCCATGCTACAATTATAATTCGTCCATCAATGGGTGGTGCTGCCAACTAGGTAGTTACTTTTAGGTACGTTTAATTGGTGCATAAATATGTTTTTCTGAAAAAATGCTTGTAATGTAAATACTTATAATTTAAATTAGGTACCTACCTTTGTGTCGATATAGTAGAATTATAAAATAATAGCAGTTTCCCGCGACTTCGCCCGCGCCAAAAGTCGTATTTTCCATACAAATTTTCATCCCCCATTTAACCCCCCTTATGATTTTATATCGCGACAAAAAGTAGCCTATGTCCTTCCCAGTGTCTCAAACTATCTCTGTGCCAAATTTCATTTGATTCGGTCCAGTAGTTTCGGAGCCTATTCGATGCAAATAAACAAACAAACAAACAAATTTCCACTTTATAATAATTAGTATAGATGTGTACACATATTTTATTATCTAAATAACTAGGAATTATAGAACAAGCTACGCCACTTATTCCGACCATTAGCCCTTCTCATCCAGCTACCGCCAGCAACCCTCACCAGGTCGTACAGGCCTACGTCCAACAATGGACGTCTGGAGGCTGATGTGATTCATAAAACAAACTCCTACCTACTTACTCGCAATGCGCTTTTTTCGACAAGTTCGAAACCATATATTTCTCGTAGTTTTGCGGTTTGGTCGCAAGTTGATTCATGGCAAAGGACCTAGGACTTTTCTTTTTTACATCTATTATCTGTGTTTGGTTTAAATTAAACAGTTGAACGAACATTTCAGCCGGACAGAATAGCAAAGTTAGTAGTCGTGGATATATCTCCGGTTTCCACAGCTGGAATCCTCAATGACTTCTTCCCGCGGCTCATAGATGCCATGAAGTCCGTCGACTTCTCCGGGATCACCAACGTGAGCGACGGCAGGAACGCAGCGAAAGAGAAAATACTAGCTTCCGGCGTCGTCAGCAGCATGGATGGCATGCACTTCATACTCATGAACATAACTGCAAAAACAGACAAAACCGTCGGGTGGACCTACAATTTAAACGCTCTGAAGCATTCTTTCAATTCGATCGCCACGTTTCCTAGTGAAGAAATGGAGAATAAGAAGTACTCTGGACCTACTCTGTTCATTGGCGGACAGAACTCTAATTACATTCCGTAAGTTGTTTAACGTTCGTTGAAGGTATAATGTCCTCCTAGCCGAATTTCGACCACAGCGGCCTATCTCAACAGAGATTAGCCAACTGCGCGGGACATATTATAGTGCACAAGTGTGTGCGCAATACACAGCTAGGTGCACTCTCTGTTCCTTCACTCTTATAATTCGGTGAGACGGCAGTCCGACATGACCGTAGAGAGATCAGGCGCAGGACCAACGGCTTAACGTGCTTTCCGAGGCACGGGGGTGTTAACACCACTTACTTCCTGACTCCGAAGCTGTGTCTGAGTAATTTGAAGACAGAAGATAAGGTATATGGAGCTGCCGTAGCCAGCCAGAGCTCTCAAGCTCAGTCTCAAGTATACGGTATCTATCCTACAAACCACCTATTTTTCCTACAAGATATCTCTTCGATTTGTTCTTCAATCTTCAAAGAGGAAGTAGAGACAATAACCAATACCTGTGCGTTTGTATTCAGTCTTTAACTCTTTTATGTACCTAACTGTTTTTTATTATTTAGAAATCCCTCAGTTTAGAGCCGCCTATCTTATTTTAAATTATCTAAGACTGTGTCTTACACAATTAAATATTTAACGCCTCGAGGATCATAAGACCGCGGGCGGGCGTCCCGATAACTATTGTCTGGAAACATGATACCTAAAAGATTAACATAATCCTTTTTTTTACTTTCTAAATTTTTTTCAGGCCGAGTGACATAACGGGTATAAAGAAATATTTTCCTAATGCAGAACTAAAATACATCCCTGGTGTCGGACATAATGTACATGCTGAAGATCCATCCACATTTTCTAAAATGGTCACACAATTTTTATCTCAAAATAAATAAAATTATTATTATTCAGTAATAAAATATTTTCATTTCGTTTACTTAGGTACAATCGGTACGAAAACCACTTTTATTACGTGGGGAATACAAGCGGTCTCAAGGACAAAGTAGGGTAGTCTGACATGCGCCTGTGTGTACCTACTTGCTTGGGTGCCTACACTGCCTACTATTGAAATAGCATGCTATTATAGTAATACTAGGCACGGGAGGTACTACTTATAAGTAGGTTTACTAGGTGCAATGCAAGCCAAGAAGAAAAATAATAGTACCTTCTTACCTTAGTAGCCCGACACGGGCGGGCCACACAACTACCTAAGTATAGAGTTTCTTAGTAACCGGTCTCTCATAGTAAATAAAACAAAGATATATTTTATTGCAGTTACTTTTAGCTATTACGACCTCTTCTCCAGCTCGAATTTATAAGTTGGTCGACCGTACCTCGTTAAAAGGCTCTATTTTATGATCTAAGGCTAAAGGCTACTTTTAGAGGTGATATTTTTTTATTCCTTGAATTTTTCACGCAACTATACCTAGCCGCTTGTCTGGTACACACGGGGCACTTGATTGACTCTAATTACAAAATGTTGTACTTCAAAGCTTTATATTTCGCAAACGCAGGCCGACTGAGATGGCGAAACTACACTTAATGGCTAAGAATTTTCATACAAACGTGCTTATTTACCAGGGTCACAAATAAAAAAAAAGTAATTTACCACAGCCTGTAAGTAATTTAGTGATGCTTAAAAGTCAATACATGGGAAAATAAAGCTATCCAGCTAGAAAACCCAACAAATAATACGAGTACACTATGAGCGTAGGTATTCTCCGCTCTTCTCCATTACTTATTGGCTTAAGGGGAAAGACCAGGCGCCATTTCTCCATACAAACGTAGTCCCCTGTTTTCTCCCTGGATAATGGCTAAAGGCAAAATATTTTTTAACCATAAAATCAAAATTTACCACAGCTATGCTCCTATTTTTCGTTTTTTCTTATATTCGAATTAACAAAGGAAATATAAGTCTTCAAAAACTAAGAAAATTGCCTAATTTCAACCTCAACTTTGAGACGCTCGCCCAAAAAATCTACGCAAATAAACACTAAAACTAAAACATAGGAGCATAGTCCCACCTTTTAAGAAACGATTTCAGAAGAAAATATAATTATTGGTCAAATTTTGGACGAGGAAATAGGGGACTTCGAAATGCTGTTTAGGAAGGATTTATCGGTCTGCGCTCGTTTGTCCCTTTCTTGCTTGGGCGGCTACCAGACATCGCATCGAGACAGCAACAATACCTATTCTTCAAATACCACTTGACCGCGTTTCCTCTTAAGGAGGAAAATAACAATGTTTTGCATTACAACAAAACATATATTATGTCGAATAAAACATGCAGCGTTGTGTGAAGAAGCGCTCTATAAAAACCTTTGCCTATATAGTCAATAATGTATAGAAACATACCAGATTGTCCATGGATTACCTCTTTGACCAATCACCATCCAGCAAGCGCGCGCGTTGTCACTGTCAAATGTGTCAACTTCATAGCGTCTTCACCGGCAAGAGTTATATTGCAACGCTGCATGTCTTATTCGACATAATATATGTTTTGTTGTAATGCAAAACATTGTTATTATGTCTTTCTAAAACATGCAGCGTTGTGTGAAGACGACGTGTTTGTTATCTGCTGGTGATCAATGCAAGCACAAACGCTATTTGAGTCTCTGAAATTTAATTTATTTAATTCTGATTATAAAATTTTATTATTCTTATTAATAAGTAACATTAATAATATCTTCTGCACATCAATATACATAGATGAGAACTAGAGTTAGTCTTCAAATGACATACCTAAAGCTTAATTTTGTCAATAAATACCACAGAAATATAATTTCTGTAATAAATACTTAAGGCTCTTAGGACAACAATACTGAATCCGTCTGCTGAACCCATCTTTATGCTTTTAAGTTATTAAACCTTACCTTGACATATTAGGCATTGCTGAAATATGTAATAATTAATTAACAGCAAGAAAGGCATATCCATTTCAGGAAATTCTTAAGAGTAAGTACCTAAATCTTGTAAAAACTAAATATTGAACTGAATTAACTTTTAGTTATATGTTGTCAAAATAAAATAGCTGAAAGTTAATCAAACGTTATGTAACGACGTGTACTAAGCGAATGCTAGTTAGTTTTAAGTCACTTCAAGGTCAATCAACGCCAGCCTGTCCAGCTTATCCCAGACTGTTATGCTGACTAAGCGTTTTTTTTTTTTTTAGCTGCATGCTTATTAATTTGTAAAAAAAACTTTATTAAAAGTAAGTATAAAAAGGACATTAGAGTTGCCTTTTTATAAAGGCAGCATCTTCTGCCAGAGATCACAGAGACACTTTTGTCAGATTTTGTCCGTGATGCGAATATAAATAAACTAAGGTAGATTATTAGAAAAGGTTGTAGATTTAGCAACAACAATTTGATTTAACTAGATTATTAAATGCAGGTACCTGCGCTTGGTTAGATTTAGATGGCTACGAGTATCATACTCAATTTAACATATCCATCCATCTAGGAAAACATAGGTAAACCATAAGTTGCAATGTTAACTGGTTAGGAATTAAACAAAAAGCTGCTTTTCTTAATAGTTTTCGTTAATAGCTTACGAGGGTCAAACTGAAAGTTCTTAGAACTGGCCACTTATAAACAATATAATAAAAAAAATTCTAAAATTTGAAAATAGAACTCTTTGCCAATATTACTGAGTATATATTTCATTCATTTGTCATTTGTTTTACGACTTGGCGGCAAATTGAAAATTGTCTGTGTCACGTCAAAATGAATTTAACACGAGAAAATTTTCGTGCAATGATTTTTTATGACTTTCGATGTCATTTAAGTCAACAAGAAAGTTATGATAGACTACGATTGGCCTTTCACGATGAAGCCCCATCTCGTGCGACTGTTTACAACTGGTTTAATGAGTTTAAACGTGGTCGCACTAATCTCACTGATGATGTACGTGAGGGACGGCCTTCTACGGCGACGACTGAAAATAACATCTGTGTTGTGCGGCGTATGATAGAGACTGACAAAAGAGTGACCTATCAGCAGATTCGGACAAGCTTAGGCATCGGTATGAGTCAAGTGAAAGACATAATTTGGTCAACCGTACTACGATTACCGTACGTACCGTACGAGATAGGTATTATTTTATTGTTTTTGAGCCAATAGAGTAATTCCTGTGGTTGAAGGATGATTAAAAGGTGTTTTTGAAATATGAACATTTATCCAATCTTGATCATCAATACTGTACCTACATAGTACACGGTATGTACCTACTTTTTATACGTGACTGTGAAGTAAGCGTGTGTATGAAAATATTCAATTGTGGCGATTATTTCTGCACTGATTGGCTTCCTTGTTTACTACGCTACGGAACTCAAAAAAGGCAGAAATTACTCAAGACTTGGCTGTATAGATTTAATTCCTTTTACCGACCCAGAATTAGCGAATGAAAAATCAACCAACCACTTAACGTCAATGTCAAAATTATGCGGTGTAAAAAATTTCAAAATTCTATTTGTTAAAAATAATAAAATAAAATGTTACTTACAAAACTAGGCCCCAGAAATGTGTTCAATTCGTTTAAAATATGTTTAAGTATGTGTCCGAGACATATAACTTCCAATATTGAAAGTTCAGATACGGTAGAACTGGCCTATGCATCATATGAAAGCACAGCTGATTCGGTGGGTTCTTCTCGGCCTCCTCTAGTGATATTGCATGGTTTGTTAGGCTCCAAAAATAACTGGAACAGTATGAGTAAGGCTATACACAGAACAACCGGGAGGAAAGTGATAAGCATAGACGCTCGAAACCATGGCGACAGTAGACACTCATCCCAACACACGTATGTTCACATGGCTCACGACGTTATGAAGCTGCTGAAGAAGCTAGACCTGTCCAAAGTGTCCCTACTAGGACACAGCATGGGCGGTCGCACCGCCATGGTGCTGTCACTGCTCTGTGTAAGTTGTACGTAGTTTTGTTAATTTACCCAATGGTAGTAAACAAATGTTTCGTTTAGATACATGTATTACTCAAACATATATTTTTTTCAGTCTGATTTGGTGTCTAGTCTGATAGTCGTGGATATCTCACCAGTAAAAACAAGCCCTCAGATATTTGCAATGGCAAATCTATTTGATGCTATGTCATCTGTAGCTATCAGACCTGGTATAGCAATGTCAAAAGCTAGGAAGCTAGCAGATGAGCAATTGAAGGGCATTACACCTGATGTGAACCTGAGGAACTTTCTCATCACAAACCTGGTGCAGACCAACACTGGTGCTTATACATGGAGAGTGAACATACCTGTACTAAAGGACAACTTCCAATCACACATTTCAAATTTCCCCACCAATTTGAGGGGCCTGCAGTACTGTGGTCCCACTCTTTTTGTAGGTGGCTCCTTGTCTGATTATATTGGGTGAGTTCCATTCTAAATACAAACAAAATTATATTGTGCAATTTGCACTAAGATATTTCATGTTGATCAACCATCATAAATATGCATATTAATTATTAAGAACAAACCTGTGCGGTGTTATTACAAAAAAATTAGACCAGGTTTAAAATGGGTCTAAATATTAGCTGACAACAGAGGAATGAATGACACATTCGTGACATAACCTAATAGAGAAGCACTTAAACCCGGTACTAAGTTTTTGGAATAACAGGGGTGGGGTTTAATTATTTTTTAAGTTTGTTTGTATCATTTCAGGAAGAATGATCTACGAGAGATCCAGGAATACTTTCCACTTGCTGAACTAGTGTTCATTGAAGGAGCTGGCCACTGGGTCCACAGTCAAAAACCAGAAAAGTTTCTAGAAACTGTTTGCAAATTTTTAACAGAAAAATAGCTAAGATTACTAATAATAAGTAGTACAATTGCATGTGATCCCCAAGTACCAACAATTATTTGTTTCTGTGATTTTTTTATTTCATTTTAGTGACAAGTCATTTACCTCATGTTAAAAAGTGTTATTAAATAATTTTTATAGTTAATTTATCACTATTATTTACATTACACACTTACATTTCTACTTAGTTGCATTATCTATGAATGTGGTTAGAAGGACCGTGAGACCTATCTGTTCAAGTGAAAATATTTTTTTAAACCTAATTCCTTACATACATAAAATCCATATTTATGTACAGTCTCCTTATTAATGAATGATTGCCAAATAGAGGGCAAAGGCCTATGGATTCAACTCCCAATTATCAAGTAAGCATTTTACTAAACTATCTTAAAATTATGTTGTTTTTGGGAGACACAAAAATGAGTTAAGTTTAACATCCTCAACACTAATACCTCCATTAAAAGTTTTAAAATCAATTAAGCATTGTTTTTAAATGTAACATTGGTCCAATATTGGGGTAGGTAGGTGATTGGAGGCCATGTTAACCATGAGTTTTATCTGTTGAATGGTTTTCTTATGAAATTGGCAAATTGATAATGAAAAAAATGAATTTGTAGTTAGTATTATTATCATGTTGGTCTGTTTCCTAACTCAGGACCTTGGGGTCCCGGACCTATGGAAGGCGTACATGGAGTCGAAGCCAACATGCAGAGGCCCGTTAGACAACATTGATCTAAAAGCATTGTTGTGACACCAGCCGACGATTATTTATTATTATTAGTACCTATAGCAAATTTATTTTCATATTATGTTACACTTATGCTCTAATGTAACTAGGACCTATTCTTACGTAATACGTTCTAGCAGGTAGGTGCAATGTATGTATCTACCTTTAAGCCTTCTTTTTCTACCTTTCATATACGCCACCACAGCCGCCTACCTACGCAACGGTTCAAGCTCTTCAGAACGTCTATCCATCCTCTTAGCTGGAATGTGGAAACTAGACCTGTTATCAAGTTCTCATAGACACAATAGGGTCGCGGATAGTGTTTGCGGTTTTTTGCGCTCCGCACTTCTCTTACAGAACACTATGATCAGTATAAAAGACCCTTTCTGGTATACACCGAGCACATTCCCTCTTCACAGTCTCTGTGAAGGGAACCTTTAGTTTTTGTTTTATACATAATTAAGTTTAAAATGGCGGTCGTGGAAAAAAGCTTTGAACTGTTATTCGATCGCCCAAATGAGACGCTAATCACGCCAAAGGGTGAAAACAACGCTCTATTCCAACTTACTGAACAACTCTTGGTAAGATAATCTATTTGTTTAAAAATTGGTATCTACAAGATACGGATTGTACCCATTTTTATTTATTGATTTATGAAACTTGGTATTTTTGTCATGACTGCCCTGGACGCACTAAAATTAAATTCGCCCTGCTAGCCCAAAGATTACGAGAGTAATGGTATCGAGTTAAACGACCGTTTCGGTGACGATGCCGGCGAGAGGATCCCGCTGCAGAACCTGAGCAAAGTGCCGCAGTTCCGCGTCGCGACGCAGTTGCCCACCGACGCTGACTTTTCCCTATTCCTCCCAAGGCACCAGGAAATGGCCACTGAAGTCATCGACATTCTTATGTGTAAATTACTTTTAATGACTACTGTACCTACTGTAAATGTACCATTGCTTAAGTTCGTAGCTGATAGTAATAATAGCTAAGTATTTTACAGGGTGTCCCAAAAAGTAGTGTGAAGCTATAACCCAGAGACAGAATAATCCTAAACAGACTTGAATGGGCCCTATGTTTATCTTCTACGATTTTTTTGTGATTATTGAGATCTCATAAAAATTATTCACAAAATGTGTAAAAAAGTTTAAAATTTAAATAAACTTGCACATTTTATTGCTTACTATACATGTTTTACACTGATTTCTTCTCAACTGAGCAGTATGTATGTACAGTCAGAATAAAATGCATACATTTTATATGGCACTTTTGAAAACTACGAAATGTATTTTTGGTAGTTTGCAATGTGCAATTTTATTTAAATTTCATACATAGAGGTTACTCAGGTTTGTCTAGGGATGTTCTGTCTCTGGGATTCAGCTTTAGACAATTTTTGGGACACCTGTATAGCACATTATTAAGGCGATAATCAAATGAAAGGAAGTAAAATTGTAAAAGTAAATAATATATTCAAAATTAAGTTAATCTAAAAGCTAGTATGTTACCTAACATTTAAAATTACAATTTATTTTAAGTAGTGTGTTTCAGAAAGTATAATACAAATTTGTTCTAGCTGTCCCAGAAAATGAGCTCCAAGAACTACTTTCTACATGTGTGTTTGCCCGGACCAACCTAAACCCTCAGCTCTTCAATTACTGCTATTCAGTGGCTTTAATGCACAGGTACAAATGATATTGTACTTCATATCTTTAACATTATATAAAATTAAGCTGTCTATGTACTGAACAAGAAGTCTGCTAACATAGTTAAACATTTTATTATTATAGGCGTGACACAAGAAATGTCAAGATACCAAGCTTTGCAGAGACTTTCCCATCAAAGTTTTTGGACTCCCAAGTGTTCTCACAGGCCCGAGAGATGGCTGCCGTGGTGCCACAGAATGTCCCAGTATGTATAGCTTTAGCTTTACTTGCCTTTACCATTACAGCAATTATCACACTTCTTGTCTGTCCCTAAACACAGCACAGGCTTATAATTGGGAGTCCAAGGCCCCAAGCTGTCATTTGAGTAGAAGTCCATAGGATAAGTCCCTTCAGTTAACCATTTGCTATTACCCAATGATACAGAAAACTCATAAGGTGTAAGAAGAGGCCTTGAAAATGCAGTTCCCCAATCTATAGATAATCTTGGGCAGGCAACTTGAACAAATGCATCTAAATTAAATAATGCTAATTTGCTAGGGAAGATCTCAGATAACAATATCTTAACATATTTTTTATCTGAATTTCTAATTTGTTTTTCTAAGTTAGACAAAACTTTGGGACTACCCTGCCTACCCAATGTTCCAAGTATAAGCCCAAAACTGCCTGCTTCCTCAGCAGTTTTAATCTGATTTTTTCTATTAGCTTGCATAACTTTGTGTTCATACTGTTCAGAAGTAAATTTCTTGTCATAGGGATCATACTTATAAGCTGGAATAGTAGGATTTGCTATCATTATTGATTCCAAGTGAAATCTGCCATCACCAAGATATACTATAACATCTGCAGACAATTTAGGGGCAGTGCAGCCTAGTATCTCACCAGGTGACAGTGGTTTACATTGGGGTACAGTTACAATGTACTCATCAGTACGGAGATTCTGTGCTACAGAATGTAGAGTTGTGACAAATTGAATTGTACTAACTAATGCTAGGTGTGTTCCTCTGGGAAAGTTATGTTTGATGGTGTCTACAAAGTGTGAAGGGTCTATTTTGATGTCAACAAATATGTAGAGGACTTTAACATCAGTGGTCTGGTCAATCGGGATAAGGCAGGAGTGACCGTAGTGCACCAGCAGATCGACGCCGAGCGCGAGGGCCGTGTAGTCATCAATGCAACACGCTCCATATGTAACGTCGCCCATTATTACAGTATCAGCTGCAGTGAATGTCTCTATAATATCGCACAAAGTCGTTGCAAACATTGTCAGCCCTGGAGAAAAAACGAGAAGTTACATTAGACTATGCAAAATCACACAATAAATAATTTAATTGGTAAAACTTTGAAATCCGTCTAGATATTAATGAAAACCTGGTGACTTACCTTCTGGCAACTGTAACGCAACTCTCTTGGCGTTGAGGGATCGAATTCTCCATATCGTCTTGTGTACCTCGAAGTTATAATTTTGTGGCAAAGTTTCACATGCTCTGTTAAGAAGAGGATCCTGTAATAGTTCATCAGGTATCTTGTTCAAGGAGCGAACATTAGGTTTAAAAGTTTTTCTTTGCCCTTCAGGTTTCGCACGCACAACAACCACGCCCGGTGTTTTAATTAAGTCTTCCATTAGTAAACACTAAAGAATCATAACGATTACACTATAAATAAAAGGTTTGCGTAGGTTATTCTACACAAAAACAATAACACGCGCGAATTATTTATCCATATTTTCGACTAGGGCCTACGTGACTTTTGCAAGATTTTGCGTTTCATTCTACAGGAAATACAGAAATCCTTTCAAGATTAAGTGCAATCATTATTTTAAAAAACAATACATAGAGACTCAAGTTACTTGTAGTTCATTTAACAATGTGATTGTACTAGGTGATAGGTATCTTTTCAATCAAAGGTTTCCGGAATTTCCGAAAGTTAAAAAGATATTTTAAAAGGTATCAAATAAAACATAACATAAGCTTTGTGTAATGGATCGAAATGGTGTTTTTTTTTAAAGTGAATCCTAGGAAGGCAAAGAATCCAGTCAATACAGCCAAGTCATTTGTATAATTTTATGCTCCTTTTTTTCAGGGCCCGTACAGTCTGGCTAACAAAAGCTAAACCTAACAAAAAATTGCAAATTCCAAAACAACCTTATATGGTACCACGTAGGTACCACCGAAGTAAATTAGAAATTAGTCATTTTGATCCTTGTTTTTGTGTAAATCTTACTTTCTTTATCTATTACTAAAGTGTAACCAACCTATGAAACGGCTGAACGGTTTTGGGTGAAAATGTAGTACTATCAGTTGCAACTACATCTTTTCACGTATAAAAAAACACAACATTGCCTGACTTCCCTTGTTTTGGTTTTCAGCGAATTCCCATCATAATTCCAAGGGACTTTACGGCTTCCGATTTGGAGCCAGAACATCGTTTGGCGTACTTTCGAGAAGATCTCGGCATTAATCTACACCACTGGCACTGGCATCTCGTCTATCCATTTACTGCCTCTGATAGATCTATCGTTGCCAAGGATCGGCGTGGAGAACTGTTCTTCTACATGCATCAGCAGATCATAGCCAGGTAAATAGAATACCTACCCTTGAGTAGGTATACCTACTTTATATAATATCTAAAATCTAGGGTTGTTATTATTGGCTAAATAATCTGCGTACTTAAATCTAAAGGCTTCGGCAGACCAAGCGCGGGCAGAAGCAGTGCGGGTCAGTTGCAACGCGGCAGTAGGCACACTGAAGGCAGCGGCAGTTTCAAAGCAGTTGCAACGCGGTTTTACTTGTTATATTTAGTTTCAGTGCAATTTTCTCCCACAATCGCAGCTTGTATGTTGTGTTTCTATAATGTTTATCTTTAAAATCATATAAACATTTATTTGTACGTACTAATACGATTAGTTTTTCATTAGTACTTATCCATCATGCGGTTGTAAAAAAATACAATATTCGTCAACCGCTTTCAACGCGCTGCGCTGCACTGCTACCGCCCTGCCTACGGCACCGGTGAGTCATGCCAATATGGCCGCCATAGTTATACAATAGCGCGGGCCCGCGCTCGCGCCGATTCTGTCCCGCTCCCGCGCGCCGCCTGGTTTGTCGTCCGGCAGTTGCAGTGCGGCGCGGCGCGGAGCGGTTGGAGCGCGGGCCCGCGTTCAAATTTGGTGTGACACACTTCAAAGAGTTTCTTGTATTACAACTTGCGCGGGCCCGCATTCAAACAGCGCTGCTACTGCACCGCGCTTGGTCTGCCGAAGCCTTAAATAAAAACCCGTCAAGTGAGCGTCGGACTCGCGCACCGTGGGTTCCGTACCTACAGAGTGCAATAAAAGGTTTCTTCTGTGTTGTAGCAACCATAAACTGCCGATATTTCCGATATTTTTTCCTAAATTTGTGCTATAACACCTGAATTCTTTGATTGAGACCAATAGAATTGATTCGATTCCCTTGCGATAATATAAAAAATACGCCCTATACGGTCGTATCTTTTGATTGCGATTACTTAGAAGCTAGATTTTATCACAGTTTCAAGGGCCTATAATAGGCTTAAGTATTTTATATTAATTTCAACTTTTTTTCAAGTGCAATTATATACTTATTTAGATTGCAAAGTGAATATGCTTATCACTTAAAAATAATAATTGATCGTATTTGCAAGCATCATCTTTCGATTTTAAATATTTGCAATAGTATTTCTTTCGAGTGTTGAGGGTGTAATCCCAATAACATCGATAGAAGCAACGCGGCATTACAGCGTTAAGAAGCACTTGAAAATTTCGACAGGCTCTCCCAACGCCAGGGTGGGCGAGAGGTTAGGCAATCGCCCGGTATATGAGAAACGCGGTTTCGATTCCCGCCTTTGGTAGTCATTTTTTCAAGTGCAATGCTTATCACTTAAAAATAATTATCAATTCTATTTTTCCTTTTGAGGTAACGGACCCTAAAATTAGCAATATCTTCCTTTAGGTACAACTGCGAGCGTCTAAATAACAGCTTGATGCGAGTTGCAAAGTTCAGCAACTGGAGAGAACCGATCCCAGAAGCGTACTTTCCGAAGCTGGACAGCTTGACATCTTCCCGCGGCTGGCCGCCCCGGCAGGCAAACATGATCTGGCAAGACATGGATCGTGCTGTTGACGGTCTGAAAATCACTGTTCAGGACATGGAAAATTGGAGGACTAACATCGAAGAAGCGATTGCTACTGGCATGGCTAGGCTTGTAAGTGTCATCATCATGTTGTTTTTTTTTAAGAAATCCGGTAACTCTTGGATAAAACTTAAGTAACAGGAAGAGAGTGAATTGTAATCACTGACAGAATACACCTTTTCTTTGTTTAATACTAGTGTTGGGCAGTGCCTTGATGCTGCTACCCGACTGACTTGAAGGATCTTGCTAAATGATAAATCCATGACGATCTATATTGTTTATTTCTTGCTATACGAGTTCACACTTGAGTCGACATGCTATGACTAAATTATAATTACTTAAAAACGTCTAATGAAAGTAAAAGTGCTGACGCGGTGACATACATTGTTCGGTGCAAACCGTACATATTCCCGGGCCAGAGATAGGATACAGATTAGAAAATCCTTGCTTGATTTATATGTTACTTATAAATTAAATTTAGAAGGTACTTATAAATTGAATGATACAAACATTGCTTACAAATAAAATGTCAGAATTAACAACAAATTATTTAAACAGATTCTACTTGGAACATATCCTTGAATTTTCTTAACACAGGACTTGTTGATCTGTTTTGTAATGGGATGGGGCGCGAGTAGATCACGGTGTACTCTTGAGGTCGCGACGAGTGGCCACTTGCGCGCGAGTTCCCGGGGCGCAGCTGGTGAGACGGTCCGAACGCAGGAATCGGTGCTGCTGTGGTCCTCACTGCTGGCGCTGGGGTAGCTTCCGCTGCTTGTGCTGACGGTCTTGCTTGATTGTTGTTTTCTTCACTTGTCTGCTCTGCTCTTCGCCTTCTCCATTGACACTGAGATCGGTTGCATATTATGACTATACCGATCACTACCAAGACTCCCAATATGACGTACATCATAGCGTAATGGTGTATGTCATGGTAGGATACGCTCCCAAGCGTCACTTCGTTGTTCTTAAGGTCTTGTATATGTTCTTGAATAGCCGCTACTTCCTTGTTAAAGTGCGTGTGCTCTTGATTTGTTAAGTTGAAATTAGGAATCGAGATGTTGATGAGATGATTCATAGGTGAGATTGCCGGCGTAAATAGGTTTGGTGAGATTCTTGTTTCACTCACGTGAGGCATGTGTGGGTATATCATAAAATCGTCGGTCTTGATAATGCAGCCATGACCTACACTAATAAGTCCAGTTCCCGTCAGCTGGTAAGGAGTAATTTGATCATCGCACATTGTTCGTATATTGCATTGTTCGCAACATGTGTAAAGGTAGGTATTCATGATATAACTTTCTTGCCAAGTAGTTTTACATAACATTCCTTTCGATGCGCATTCCTGATTGATTTGTAAACACAGATTTTTGTAACTTTTCATCTGGTACTCTGGTTGCTGGCTATGGCAGTAGTAAGAGTCACATTCCTTGATGCTTGCTTCACTCATAGGAATAAACGTGTCCTTTCTTATGTTCATCGCCACATAATCTGACACCGGCGTAATTGTGAAGGTCTTGTTTCCTTCATATTTCGGAATTGGAATCAATTTAAAAATCTCGTAGGAATCTCTGCTGATAAGAGGTATTCTAATCTCAATTAAAAGGTAATTTTCTGTCATTCTTGCTTATAAAATCATGTGTTGATTAATTATTTTATGTTGTTTATTCATGGTCTCTTTAATCCGTTTTAAAAGGTTATTTTCGGCTTCAACAATGGTTGTTTGATTCTTCCAGAGGTTTATAATGTGATTTTGATTCTGTTGTAGCATGTCGATGTCTTTTTTATACTGTTCGGCGAATTGGCTGTCTAATACCCCGAACAAGGTGTTGGCGAGATACCCGACACCATTGATAAGGCCTCTCTTGCGTCGGCGTATTCCGCTCGGCGCCGGCGCTTGTACTACGACGTCAAATTGCTGAGTTTGTAACAGCTGATTGTAATGTTCAAGTTCATTGTAGCCGTGACGTAACTGGAGTACTATTGCATCACATCGCGTTTGACGTCGTAAAGTTTCACATGTTGTTTCAAGTGTTTCGATGTATGACTTGAGCGCCTTATTTTCTTGATGATAAGGTTCCATTTCGAAATACACTATAAGCTTCCATTCGTTTTCTATCAACATCATATTTGACAGTTTGTCGAAATATAGGGCTTGGTTTTCTCTGAACTTAGTAACGTTGACATGAGCTTCAGACCTTGATAAGACAGTAAGAAGCATCAAAAATGTCATCATCATTGATATAAACAAGCCTTTCTTGGCTTTTCTTGTCACCATTCTTGAATAAGGTGTTTGCGACTTGTTTTCGCTGTCAGATCTTGTTATCTCTCTTGAATTGGGTCTTTGTATCTTGTTCTCGCTATTAATCTTGCTGCTGATCTCGGTTTCAATTTCTTCATTCTGGATTAGTTTTGATAGTTTGACGACCGGTCATTTTACGAATCCACTCTTTGTTTTTAGAGTTACAACACGAACTAATCCATCTTGCCCAGGATGTAACTCGCATACTCTGCCCATTATCCATTTTCCTGGCGGCAGATTTTCTTCATGGATCAACACCACGTCGTTGATGCTGATATTTTCTTTTGGAGTTTTCCATTTTGACCTTGATGTCAGTTGGGTCAGGTATTCTGCTGACCATCTCTTCCAAATATCATGTGTAAGTTGCTGAGTGAGATGCCAGCGTGTTCTGAGATCTCGCTCCCTCTCTATGACTGTTAATACTGGACCACTTGAGAGGAAATGAGATGGTGTTATGTAGTTCAGGTCATCTGGATCTTCCGTCAAGGGGCACAACGGCCTTGAGTTCAAGCATGCCTCGATATGGTTGAGCAGGGTCAAATACTTTTCATAGGTGAGTCTTTGCTCTCCAAAGACCCTTTTAAGATGGTATTTGCAGCTCTTGACGGCAGCTTCCCAGAGCCCTCCTGCTGAAGGCCATGATGGTGCGTTGAAATGGAATGAAATGTCCATGTCGACTATTTCTTGTTGTAATTTTTTGTTTTTCAAATATTTGAGCAATTTTTTCATACTCATGATTCTGCTTGCTCCAGCGAAGTTTCGCCCGTTATCGCAATAAATATGGCTTGGAGTTCCTCTTCGGGCCGCCATTCTTCGAAGTGCAGCTATGAATCCTGAAGTTGTTAAATCGGAGACGAGCTCCAGATGGATGGCCTTGGTCACCATACATACAAACACCGCGACATATCCTTTTGTGGTCTTGATACCACGACCCTTGCTGGCTTTATAAAAGATATGGCCGGTAAAATCCACGCCTGTGTGTTGAAATGGGCGCGAAGGACTAACTCTTGGTTCAGGTAAGCTTCCCATTATTTGTTCTTGCATGATTGGTCTTTGTTTTTTACAGGTGACACATCGATGTAAGTATTTCTTTATTGTTCTGACGCCACTAATTATCCAATATTTTTGTCGCGTGAATGCTAATGTAACACGAGCCCCGCCGTGGAATGTGAGTTCGTGTGCATTATTTATAATTAATGGGGATCCATACTGCCAAATTCTCCCTGTAGGTGGCGCATTGTCGATGCGCCCAAAGCTATCTGTCATTCCAGTACAAAAGTTGTGTTTTTTTGAGTTATAATTGTTTATATTAGACAATACTATCGATTTAATCGATTAAATCGATACTGGAATCAAGTCAATACTATCGATTGTATCGATTATTATGTTGCTATCGATTAATGTACAGTTATTTTTAGATATAATCGTCATTAATATTATGTCTTCTTAGATATGTATTGAAGGATAGAACACAACATTATTGAAACCGCATTAAAGTTCATGTACCTATTTAACTATCGACAACACACTAGAAGACATCATGACCACGAGAAAGTGCTGGTTAGCAATACTATCTAAGCCGATAGGTCGATTAAATCGATTAGATCGATATCATCGATTACATCGATAGTATCGCTTCAAAACTTGATATCGATACTATCGATAATATTGTATTTGACTACGTAGTATAATCGATTAATCAATTATAATCGATAATATTGGATAAAAATAGGAATCGATATTATCGATTATATCGATGTTATCGACACTATCGATTGTCATATCGATTGTTAGATTATTTGGGCCCCATTTACACAATCGATTAATAATCGATGTACAATCGATTATCCGGCAACACTAGTTCATTTATTTCCAAAAGACCCAGTTTTAAAAAAGAAGTGGGAAACGGCTATAAAAAGAAAATTAATTATTTTTGGGTAGTTTACTGGAACTATTTACATCATGATAAGCTTCTGGATCGGGAACATTCATCGTATAACTAGATTGTAAAGCTACGACAGCTAAATTCCCGGGAACATCGCAGTTCCGATCGTAGAATTCTAACCTAAAAACAAACATGTACGTTTTTTTAATTTTAGTTATATTTATTAAAAACCTTGTTATGTAGTTAATTTGTAACACAAATACAACAAAATAATTTCAACAAGCATTAAATGTAACATTTACAGTAATAAAACTGTATAAACACCCAAATGTTTACCTCGCAATAAGATCGGCTTTTTTACCAGATACTTTTCATCCTCGTTTCTGAAGATCGTCTTTTAGTTCAGATAACTTCATTGACGAATACATTGTGATGAAATAACATTAGATAGTCACGACAAACTGTAAATTAGATACGAAAATATCTAATTTACAGTTTGTCGTGACTATCGCCCGTCATAAACAATAGCAAAATATTTGACATAGACGTATCTATGCTAGCGCCATCTGCATCAAGCTTTGCGTGTGGATCCCTATTCTGTGAAGCGATGATTGTTAGGTAATATAATAGGATTTTTCATTTCAGGATTTATGGGTGCGTTCTGCAGCCTCCCTCCAACACGAAGGATTTCGTTATCGTCTAGGAACGGGTTTAAATTTAAAATCTTGCTTTTCTTTGACATAGGTTTCTTTTGTTTTAGGTCACTTATTTCTTCTTTAAAATATCTCGCTTTGCACTTGCTTTATAATATTCATTCGTGTTTTCTTAATTCTGATAAAGTAAGCCAAGGCGTACTGTTTCTCTTGTCTTTTCTTGTAATACATCTATACACCCAAGCCAGTTGAGTACTCTCAGTTGTTTTGAATATGAGCTGTATTTTTCTATCATTTCCTTGATTATATTGTTTTCATTGCCTTGCTTGACGACAACGTTCACGTGTTTGATTTTTCTTGCTTCTTCGTTGGTCGTGTAATGTTGTTTTTCTTGCTGTATGTTTTCAGATGTACAAAGCCAGGTTGGACCCTGCCACCACAGCGAGTGTGCTATTAGTTGACTTGGTGTGAGTTCTCGGCTGGCGCAGTCAGCTGGATTTTCCGCCGATTTTACGTATTTCCAGCTCTCAGGCGGCATCACATGTGTGATCTCACGCACTCGGTTTGATACGAAGGTCTTCCAGCGGTCTGGGTCGCCTTGTAGCTATCCTAGTACGGCTGTAGAATCAGTCCATCCATTAATCTTGATATACATGTGTGGAGATAGAGTTTGCTTGATTTTTTCTATCACCTTGGAGAGAAGTAGAGCCCCGATCAGTTCCAGCCTTGGTAAGGATACTTCTTTATTGCATGGTACCAATCTTGATTTTCCAACAAGAAGTTTTATTTCTGTTTGACCTTGTTTCATAACTTTGCTATAAATGACGCATCCACGCCTTTTGCGATGCGTCACGAAATCCGTGCAATTCGAGCTTGCACGTGACATCGGCGCCAACCCATCGTGGTATTTCAATGCTATTTATGTTATTAATATCGTTCTTGATTTTTAGCCACTCTTCATAAATATCCTGTGGGAGTTTATCATTCCAACCCTACAATTGGTTTTCCATACTTGTTGACTTGATTGACTTGGCATTGAAAGTTAAACACATCTTTTTCTGGGTTCCAGCGTAAGCCGAGAGTTTGCTTGAGAGACTTTGCTCTGGAGGGCTTGCATCTTGAAGTAATTCTTGGCGGTTTGATCTCCATTTTCTTAGGTTAAAACCTCCTTTTTTCATTAGATTTATGAGGTCTTTTTTCAGATGAATTGCGGCTTCTAGCGAAGGTACACAATAGACCAAGTCATCCATATAAAAGTTTTGTTCCAGCACTTGAGCGGCTTCTGGGTAAGAATCTCTTTCATCACTTGCTAGTTGTCGTAGAGTCATCATTGCGAGATATGGATATATGGATATAAGGCCGCTGCCTTGGTGCCGTAGGTAACTGTGGTGAGTTGATATTCTTGCAAAGGTTCTTGTGGACTATCTCGCCAGATAATCCTTTGAAGAGACTGGTCATCTTCATGCAGCCATATAGCTCGAAACATTTTTTCACAGTCGGCGGTGAAGGCAACTTGATACTGTCTCCACCCCAATATTAATGAAAAAATGTCCTTTTGAAGGTTCGGGCCAGTACACATGCAGTCATTGAGACTTAGCCCGCTCGATGTTTTATCGGACGCATTGAAGACTACGCGTAGTTTCGTAGTACTCGAGTTTTGCCGTAGCACGCAATGGTGCGGTAGGTAGCAAGCAGGCTTCGTAGTAGCGCTATCACAGCTGATACGTTTCATATGACCCAGTTCTTCGTATTCGTTAATGAATAACTTGTAGTCTATTTTTAGATTGTTGTTTTTATTCAGTTTTCTTTCCAATTGATAAAACTGTGCTATTACTTTGTTTTTCGAGTTTCCCAATTGGTCTATGCTTGATTTCAGTGGCAGTGTCACGATGTATTTACAATCTTGCGATCTTGTGGTTGTTGACTTGTAAAAATCGATGCATTTATTTTCCTCTGTCGTATATAATTGGTTGTCTGGAACATCTTCAATTTCCCAGAATTTCTGTATTTCTTGAATGTCATTGAGTATGACGTTGCATTGGAAAGTCTGTACTTTTCCGCACGGAATCCAGCCAAGTCGCGTTTCTTGTGCGATTGGTGTGGTATTTTCAACTCGATAGATTCTATCCTTGATTATGTTTGAATAGATGTCAGCTCCAAATAAAATGTCAATAGGCTTGCTTATATTGAATTCAGGATCTGCCAACTCTATTTCTTGTAACATTGCCCATGCTGGCCTTGTAAATGAATCATTTGGTAAATTTCGAGTCAGAGTTTTCATGATGTAAACATCTGTGGTGAAGTCGTAGTTTTCGGTAATTGAACTGCAGTTTATCTTTATTGTTCCTGTGCAGATGTTGTCCTTGGTGCCAACACCTGTGATGATTCCCTTGCATTTTTGGCGAGGTAAGTTTAATAGCTGGGCAGCTCTTGCTGTGATCAGAGACACTTGTGAGCCTTGATCTATAAGTGCCCGCATGATGTGGTGTTCTCCATCTGATCTCTGTACCTTTATCAAGGCGGTAGCTAATAAAATTTCAGGTACTTCACTTTGTTGAGTAACATGTGAATTGTTGTTAGATCTTCGGTTTGATTCCCAATTTGCAGTCGTTGACCTTGTCGTCACGTTTGCAGGCGTCACGTTTGTTTTTGCATACGCCGCATGAAGCAAAGTATTGTGGCATTCATTGCACTCGCGACACCGTTTATTTGATGAGCACGCATTTCCTTTGTGTCTCTGAAGACAGTTAGGGCAATAGTTCAATTTCGTAATTGCTTGACGTTTTTGTATTGGCGACATTTCCAGAAACTGTTTGCAGAAATAAATGCCATGTTCCGAACTCTCACAAATAGAGCAATTCAATTTGTTTCTTGGATGAAATTGAGTAATAACCTTGTTGTTATGGAACTTAAATTGGTATGGCTTTTTTTGTCTTGCTGTTGGTGGAATAGCCCGTTGACTGTTTTCTTGTTTTCGACGTGCCGATTCCATTGTAGTAAACTTGTTTTCCAAAAAGTTGAGGAATTCGTTAAGGTTTGGTAGTTCACGTGGTTCCTTCAATGTCTCCAAATAGTCGCTGTGGGTCTCAGCGTCTACTTTTTGGACCAAAAGATACACCAAGATCGGGTCCCAAGTTTCAATGTTGACGCCAAGGTTTTTAATTGCATTCAAACACTCGGTGGTGACATCATGCAGTCGTTTTATATGATTTGCGTTTGGGGTCTGCATCACGGGAATACTCATCATGGTGTTCATATGGGTTGTGAATATTAATTTCTTATTATTGTACCTGTGCTTTAAGATTTCCCAACAGGTTATGTAGTTTTCCGAGCTTATTTGTAGGTGTTGGACCAAACGCTCAGCTTCTCCCTTAAGCTTGCTCTTAAGGAACTGCATTCGTTGAGCATTTGACAAACTCGGGTTCTTGTATGGTATTTAAAGATCTTTAAATGATACCCATTTCTGATAATTTCCATTGAAGATCGGGATATCGAGTTGTGGTGTTAATTTATCTCGATGAGAGACTGACCATAACTTGCTATTAATGGCTTTCTTGATTTCTTGATATTTTTGTTCGTGCTCTGTGAACCTTGAATCGTATTGCAGGTTAGATCCGTTGGTTTCACTATCGATCTCCCAGTGCAACAGATCTATTGCTTTCCATCGCTCTTGCAGGGCTCTCAGCGTGTCTTTAAACTCCCAACGTTCTTGCATTGTACCAACGTTAATGTTCGAGACGGTTCTTGCAAACGCCTTGAAGTTACTCTGCTGCTTCTTGTACATGTCATCGAGCTTGCTGAAGTTACCGTTATCAGAGGTATTCATCATAGCATTCCAATCTTGTTTCATAGCTCTATGATGCGTGGTGACATTTTCCTCGAAAGTCACGTTTTTACCTTGTTCGGCATTTTGCGAAGTGGGTGCGTCCTCGCGTGCGATGGGTTCGGTTTTATATGACGACGTCGGTGGTTCAGTTATAGGTACAATCGAAGGTGTGATACTGATGCTTGATTTTTCAATGTAAGTTTTAGCTTCCAAGTAACTCTGCCTTGTTTGTTGGTAGTAATCACCGGCGAAATTATCGTCATCAGCTGCTAATAATTGCGAAATTTGCGCATGGTTTGCAGTGTATTCATTCCAATATTTTTCCAATGATTCGAGGCGTCTCTTGATGTAGTCTGATGTTCTACGTGCTGGACCATCCTTTTTAAAGTTGATAAGAGTTTTCTTGATTTCCTCTTGCAGTGTTTGCTGGTAAAGTAGGTCACTGACACTCATGATTGAAAACTTGCTTCTTGTATCTTGATCTAACTTGTGAACTTGATAACTTGATAATGGTGTGAACTCGTTTGATAACTTGATTGATTAGTGAGGTATACCTTACTTGATATTGATGAATCTTGCGCGCGCTACTTGATGATGATGTGGACTTGTATTTCACAACAAACTCTCCACATAAACTTGCTCTTGATACTTGCTTACTTGCTTTGTTCTTGCTTGCTTGCTCTTGTACTTGCTGGTTCTATATGATTCAGTGCCAAATGTGTTAACAAATGCTACATGCGCCTTCTCAATGCAGTCGGTGAGACCCGCTGGTGGGAGGCCGACTTTACCGATTCGCTAGCACTTGAAAAACACAATAAAACACTAAATCACTTACCTCTCGAAGGACCATATGTTGGGCAGTACCTTGATGCTGCTACCCGACAGACTTGAAGGATCTTGCTAAATGATAAATCCTTGACGATCTATATTGTTTATTTCTTGCTATACGAGTTCACACTTGAGTCGACATGCTATGACTAAATTATAATTACTTAAAAACGTCTAATGAAAGTAAAAGTGCTGACGCGGTGACATACATTGTTCGGTGCAAACCGTACAACTAGGTACCTAAACTGTCCCCTTGACGCGCGGGTATATAACAATAAAATAGCCTTAGTTTTTTTTTTGGCTTGGGCGGATTGCGCAAATCGCCGTCCTTACATAAGCACAGAATAAGAACTAATACTCAAGCTATTTTAGTAGGTACTTTTTGAATGATTTTGCAATCACTCTCTGTGTTCATTCTCAATCTCAACTCAACAAACCAGAAACTTTCAAACACGATGACTGGAGGTACAATACCTAATTCTTTTAATATTTTAAAGTTACTTTTTGACTTCTCTCACTCTTAAACTCGTTACTAGGTACATTCGCATGTATCTGTTTTTTTAATTCTCAGCCTAGCGGCAGAACAGTGGACTTGACTATCGACCTGCTGGGCAACATGATCGAGTCCAGCATCCTGTCCCCTAACAGAGACCTCTACGGCAGCCTTCATAACAACGGACACAGCTTCGCCGCGTATTTGCACGACCCTAACCACCGCTTCCTTGTAAGTTTCACTAACTAGGTACCTATTCAGCTTTTCATATTATTGGCCGATGAAATAATCGGTTACTATTACTACCTAGTAATTTTACCATATACTCGTACAATACTTTTCAGGGATTGTTTGGATGAGTTCAATCATTGCCTCGTTGGTCTAGTAGTCAGCCTTAGCACGCTGGCTTCTGTCCAAGAGGACCCGGGTTCGAAG
Organism: Pyrausta nigrata; assembly: GCA_949316185.1. Taxonomy (NCBI): domain Eukaryota; kingdom Metazoa; phylum Arthropoda; class Insecta; order Lepidoptera; family Crambidae; genus Pyrausta; species Pyrausta nigrata. The sequence continues at coordinate 11,224,218 of OX438956.1, forward strand.
CCCGAAGTATCTCAATATACTCGAAACTATTTAGACAAGCAAAGAACAAGAAACATCTCAGAATTAGGAAGTTGGATGCCGCGCATTGGTCCTGCGCCTGTAGGACTCCCTCCGGTCATGTCGGGATGCGCAGTCTCATCGAACTTTAAGAGTGAAGGAACAGACAATGCATCTGAGTATTGCGCGCGCGCACATGTCTACCTACTTGTCCACTATATCTCTCGCGCAGTTGGCTAATCTTCTAATGATTCATGATTATTTATGTCCTCACCTATTCTATAGGAATCGTTCAGCGTGATGGCGGACGAGGCAACGACCATGCGCGACCCGTTCTTCTACCGCTGGCACGCGTTTGTCGACGACATCTTCCAGAAGCACAAGGAGTCTGCTTTCGTTCGTCCGTACAGTCAATCCGAGGTATTGCAATAAGACTACCTATTAAAAATAGTTTGATAGATAAAAGAAGAGTAACCACCACAACAGACGACAGCTATGGATCCAAAGATTAGATATAACACTTGAAAAAATGACCGTTGAACCCGCGTTCTCTGCATGCTGGCCTACAGCATACACCTTCTTCTTCTTAAAATTTATGGCTGACTGATCACGGATCATCGGTTGAACTCCTCCCCATCAGCTACCCAGTCGTTGGCAAAACCTGTCAATGTCAAGTGCTTCTTAACACCGTAATGCCGCGTAATCAATGTTGTTAGGATTATAAAAAACTAAAAATGTACCGACTTACTAATACCTACTTAATGATTATCATTCCTATAACACTTGGATAAATATGAGACGGCTAATAATTTGCATACCATCTTATTGGTCGAATGCACTGGACTATTACGAATATAAGAACCTATGTACTGTATTCTTGCAAATATTACTTACCTACTTACTAATTTGAATGTGTCTCCATAGTTCATGACGTCACCTATTGTCATTAATTCCGAATTATGGACTATGGGCTGCCTCGTTGGTCTAGTGGTCAACACGCTGGGTACTATGGTACTATCCATGAGGTCCCGGGTTCTAATTTCAGGGTTTTTCTGTCTTGAAATAACACAGAAATAGCTCCGGAGTCAGGTAGCCGGTGGTGTTAACACCCCCGTGCATCAGAAAGCCGTTCCGTTGGTCCTGCGCCAGATCTCTTTCCGGTCATGTCGGACAGCAGTCTCACCGAACTAAGTGAGTAAAGAAACAGAGAGTGCACCTGTGTATTGCGCATACACTTGTTCACTATAGGTCATATCTCTCGCGCAGTTGGCTGATCTCTGTTGAGATGGCCGCTGTAGTCGAAATTCGGCTGATGGACATAATTAATTCCAAATTTACCGTCTCATATTTATGCACGTGTTCATATATTTCATCAGTGTAAGTACATATACTTATTTAATACAAGTGTTACAGCAGAGGCAAAATTATTATAAGTAGGGAGCTAGGGGTAATTAGCAAAGTAGCTATAGGTCTAATTAATTTAAGAGAATCTATCTCAAGGGCCAATATAATAAATATGCGAGCACACAATCGCGCTGGGCAGCAAGACGCTGTTGATGAGTCCGCCCAGCAGTCGCTGTAGCCGTAATCGGCTCTTAACAGTATTATTATATTTACAGCTGACCAACCCAGGCGTGCAGGTGGTCTCGGCCTCCGTACAGACGCAGGGCTCGCGGCAGGCCAACGAGCTGAACACGTTCTGGATGAGCAGCGACGTAGACCTCTCGCGCGGGCTTGACTTCTCCAACCGCGGGCCCGTGTACGCGCGGTTCACGCATCTCAACCACCGGCCTTTCCAATACGTGTGAGTGATTTGAAAACAAACGTAACCTTAGTTTTTACCTCATCATGAAAACCAGCCTCAAGCACTTATTACACCATCCTATTTGTAGCTTCCAAACTAGGATCCTACTTAGGATCCCAACTAGGAAGGTACCATCCTAGTTAGGATCCTAACTAGAAAGGTCGCATCTTACTTTGGATCCTAGCTAGGAAGGATGGATAGGCAGGTGTTCTACTCTGATAACGCATTTTCCGTATTTTCGCGTCTAGCCGTCGCGCTCGCTCGCACTGAAATGCTGGCATTAGTGACAGGGACTGCTACAGCCGAAAGAAGAGAACTGCGATTATAAGTTCCTATTTCCTAAGTTGGATGTTACACAAATAGTATGGTTTAATAAGTGCTTTAATCACTCAATTTTTTTATCAATAAACCAGTTGTTGATCTAAGCAATATGCAGCCAGCCAGCGCGACCCTGCGCTGCGTGCGCCTTATTTACACTGGGTCATCCAAGATGGATGCACCATCCAACATGCCGTGGACTTCCCACGACGCTACACTGTGCTTTTTATAGAAGGATCTATTACTGCTATCTACACTAATATTATGAAGAGGAAAGATTTGATTGTTTGTTATTGTATTGCATAGGTACAAAGATAGTTTGAGACCCTGGGAAGGACAGAGGCTACTTTTTGTCGCGACATAAAATCATTAGGGGGTGAAATGGGGGATTAAAGTTTGTATGGAAAATCCGACTTTTGGCGCGGGCGAAGTCGCGGGGAACTGCTAGTCGTATATAATATTTTTCGAAACTTTTTGCAATAAACAAAGGGATCGTTATATACCTACATGGGTAGGTAAAAAAATAGTTAAATAGGAAGGTAAGTATACCATTACCGGTGGCCATCCATATGACGCGACTTTATTTGTATCAGCCAACAAAGATCCAGCCAGACATTCAATGATATACTTTCAGAATCAACGTGAACAACACTGGCAACGCGAGGCGCGCCACCGTCCGCATCTTCATCAGCCCGAAGGTGGACGAGCGCAACCAGCCCTGGCTGCTGGCCGACCAACGCAAGATGTTCATTGAAATGGATAGATTTGTCACGCCATGTACGTATCTCTATCAGCAACAAGTTTTATAAAAAAATAACTGGGTGCCGGAAGGAAATGAAGAGTTTAGCATCTGGTGATGTAGGTAGGATACATCCTGTACTCTTGTATTTGACTGCTTCGTTGGTCTAGTGGTCAGCACGCTGGGTACATCCACGAGGTCCCGGGTGGGACGAAGGTTTCTGGGTTTTTCTGACTCCGGAGCTGTGTCTGAGTTATTTTATAACTCAGACACAGCTCCGGAGTCAGAAAGTTGGTGGTGTTAACACCCCCGTGCCTAGGAAAGCACGTGTCGGACTGCCGTCTCACCGAATTATGAGAGTGAAGGAACAGAGAGTGCACCTGTGTATTGCGCACATACTTGTGCACTATAATATCTCCCGCGTAGTTGGCTAACCGCTGTTGAGATAGGCCGCTGTAGTCGAAATTTGGCTTATTATTTACATCCTAAGCCATTTTCTTGCTAGTGTTTGGCACCATTAAGGGGCTACGCTCTCCTGCTTACAATACCACTCCAGACGGTCTTTTGCAGATGCTATTGGTCTGGTACTAACACTAAAGCCAGAATCGTTAAGAGAGGCCATATATGAGTGAGTGTCACAATTTCCCATATTCGACAGGATCCAAGTCATAAATCATCATCATTCTAGCGTTATCCCGGTTGTGCACTGGCCAGCGAGGGCCCAGGGTCCGCTGACCATGATCCAGGATTTGGCAGAGGATCCAAGTCATAAATACTTACCTTTATTTAATTGTCGTTTTATCTTGCCCACCAGTGAACGCAGGCCAGAACAACATCGTCCGCCAGTCCACTGATTCCACCTTCACGATCCCGTTCGAGCAGACGTTCCGCGACCTGTCCCCGCAGGGCGACGACCCGCGGCAGCGCGGCCTGGCCGCGTTCAACTTCTGCGGCTGCGGCTGGCCCCAGCACATGCTCGTGCCCAAGGGAACCGAGGCAGGCGCGCCCTACGTACTCTTCGTCATGCTCTCCAACTATGAATTCGATGCGGTGAGTGGTCTCGAACTAGATAAACCCCTAACAAACAATGACCCAACACTAACCATCATAGTGGCAATGTACTTATTCTGTAGTCTCGAAGCTGCCACTCTATGGGATATGCAATGTAGGTATGTGGTGGTGTCCAATATTTAATTTCAATCGTTATCTATCTACAATCAATACGCAATTCTTTTCGATCTTAGCGTGGGTGATTGAAAAATTATAGTTTTATTTAATAGTTCTTTAATTTTTATTAAAAAAAAATACTTTTAAAAACCGACGAATTTTGCATATTAAAACGCCATAAATAGGTACAACATATATTATTCTTATATTTTGGCCTTGAACGCGAATTTTACACACATGAGTAGGTAGGTAACGAAAGTTAAGACCCTATAAAGCCCACTTGCGCACGTCCGGATTAGCTAATCTGGATTTACGGACTGGCGCAAGTCGACCTTCCGGATTAGCTAATCCAGACGTGTGCAAGTGGGCTTTCAACTCAGATAACAGGCCTTGAAAAAAGGTCCGGAATAGCTAATCCATGCACAAGTAAGCCTATATAGTAGAGTATTTAGTGACATGGTTTGTATGGAGAACCTTGCAGATCTTCAACAAAGGAAGCCGCTTGGCACAGACGTACCTGGTGGTCATCTGAGCTGATTTAGCCCGGTACCCACGTGGTACCTCTATGCAGGTAGCTGGGGGGAGGGGGGGAAAAACCCATCTACCTTGCTGCACTCTCACGTCCATATCTCTAAAAGTTTAGCAAATAGGTCGTGTTTAGTATCATTTCCATATAATTCAAGGGCGAGGAATTCATTTCTTGAACAACATTTGCACTCGTTCATAGAAAAATAACGAGTATAGCGCAAAAATAAAAAAACTTAAAAATTTTTTTTACAAAATCGATTCTCACAATAAAACTACGAGATTACGTTTAAATAGCTCTGTTTATCTAGAAAATATAAACATTAACTTTATTAACAGTTTTGACTTATATGCGTGTCAAAAAAAAACATTTACTTACGTCGCGCGGCGGAGCTGCGAGCGGCGGGAAAAGTTTGTAATTTGAAAAGGATTTGTCACATACTGTTTAATTATGACACTGATAGAAAAATAAAAGCTATTTTATAACTCAAGATGGTATTATTAAAGGTATACCTAGTAAATATTTGTACATAATATCACAGAATATATATTCAATAATATTCGAACACATGTTTTATTAATCACTGACAACTGTAATTCTGTATTATTTTTTTTAGTACAAATTGGTAGTTACTCGTAGTTTTCACATAATATGACATCAAAAGAAAGTAGGTAACAAAGTACCCTACTAAAAATAATATATTGTACTAACAAAAACACCAATTTACCTACCAAAATTTTTATTACAAAACCGACCATATTATAACAGCATACTATATTTTAACATAACATATTACAATACTATAACAGATACTACAGTGTCTACCTTGCAAAGTGTTGTCGCCCGTACTGTGCCCTGTGCAAATTTGATATTGTTGTACACAATATCAAATTTTGTTACAATATCGAATGATTTTTATCCGCTGCAACTACACAATTCGGTACACCTTGAAAAAATAAATATTACACCTTACGAAAAATTACACCAACTTTATCAGGTCATTATTATTAGTCTGAACGCAGTCAACAGAACATGGGTGGACAGCTTAAGAGTAGATATCGGTTCCAAAGTTCTCATATAATGCTCTCAATACAATCGCTTGCAAATTTTCTGCGGTTTCGCAGGGCGTCTTACTGGAGACAATAAACATCTCTAGGACCACCATCTCCATCAGTCGAGAAGCATTAACAAGAGGAAATCGTCTCTACTTACCAGACACCATCGTTTTGCTGCCCGCACTTGGCCGCCCCCAAACCTTTGGTTGCTGAGCGATTCATTAGGACCGGCACGAACAAAGATTGCCTCGCCTGCCAGCGCAGCAACTCTAACCAAGCGTTTCCGTCATATCCACAATACATAGACAGTACCGGCCAACTTCCTCGTGGCAAGGTTTTTAAAAATTGTCTTTTAAAGGTCGATAGATTCTCTAGCTGGCCTGATGCTTTGCCAATCCTTATAATGAATGGGAGTGAAAAAAAAAGTCTTTTCAGTGGTCCATCTCTCGTTATAAAAGTTACCGGGTCAGTTCATGGCTCCCTCCCATCTTTGCTACACAACGGCTGCGTAGACACGTGGCCTGATTAAGGCCAACGACCGCCACCTCACATCCACCACTGACTGGCTTTCTTGATCAAGAACTTAAATCAATCCTGCAAGGACAGGCATGGAATCAGGCTAGGCAAAAATATGCTTAGGCCGACTTGCTTCAATGCAGATACCTTAGAGCGAGGCGGTGGCGCTATAAGCGACTCCTGCCAACTAGTAGACCGAGAATCGATGGGCTGGGAATCTTGGCAGTCGCAAGGGCGAAATGTATTACTTCATGGTTGCGAGGCATCCTCTCGAGTGCTGTGCCCGCATTATTAGGTGCGGTTAACCGCTGGGACGGCAAATGCATGCGAACAACGATTTTTCGTCGTTCAGCACCCTGATTTACAAATTCGAATCGGAATGTCAAATTGTATCTGATCCCATCGACGGCGTTTGTCAATAGGGTTTTCGAATCCGTTCGGAAAGAAGGTTTTGTCATTCGAATACGGGAACGATCCGAAGGGTGCAGATCCCTTCAGCGGCCTGAATGAGAGCGACTTCGCAGAGATTTTAGTGGTACTCGGTCACTCGCCAATTCGCCCTACCTAACCTGTTCCCATTCATAGGGCGGGCTATAATAGAGCAACAAGTGTGTTTAATACATTTCTTCTGCGGAAAATACTAGGTTCACCAGCTGTCTGACATTTTCCGTATTCAAATAGTAGTTTATTTTGACACCAATTCCTGTTTTTTAATCTATATGCTAAATCTCAACTATACGATTCGCATTCCAATAAATCATAATCATCTTCACTTTAAATCATAAGTAACCACTTATGATTTAAAGTGAAGATGACCTATAAAGCAATGTATTTTTATAGGTATTTAGTTATAATATAAAAAAAAACTATAAATATTTTAATAAAATAAATAAACTCTTATTACTTAGCTTTTGAAGTAAATAGCTAACCTAACTTTTGACTCTTACACGATTAAGTACCAATTTTTATGCATAAAATAATTAAAATATGCCAGAATTATGGTTGTCAGTGTCAGTGTTCTAATATTATAAACAAATTATACTAGATAATCCTTTAATAATACCATCTTGAGGTATAAAATAACTTTTATTAATCAATCAGTGTCATAATTAAACAATATGTGACAATTCCTATCCAAATTACAAACTTTTCCCGCCGCTCGCAGCTCCGCCGCGCGACATAAATGATTTTTTTTGACACATATAAAATTGAAAACTGTTAATAAAGTTTATGTTTCTATGTTTTACATAAACAGGGCTATTCAAACATTTTTTTTTGTAAAACATAATCTCGTAGTTAAATTGTAAGAACCAATCGATTTTGTAAAAAAAATTTTTTCAAGTTTTTATATTTTCACGCTATACTCGTTATTTTTCTATGAACGAGTGAAAATATTGTTCCAGAAATGAATTCCTCGTCCTTGAATTATAAGGAAATGATACTAAACACGACCTATTTGCTACACATTTGGAGATATGGACGTGAGAGTGCAGCAAGGTAGATGGGCTTTCCCCCCCCTCCCCCCACCTACCTGCAGAGAGGTACCACGTGGGTACCGGGCTAAATCAGCTCAGATGGCCACCAGGTACGTCTGTGCCAAGCGGCTTCCTTTGTTGAAGATCTGCAAGGTTGACGTCACTAAATACTCTACTAATATAAGTCACATTCCCTATGTTGGTCCCTCAGGTGGCACGCAACGACGGCAGGCAGGTGACCTGCAAGGAGGCGTCCAGCTTTTGCGGGCTGCGTGACAGCCTGTACCCGGACAAGCGCGCCATGGGCTTCCCGTTCGACCGGCCCTCCAACACTGCCACTAACATCGAAGACTTCATCCTACCCAACATGTTCCTGCAGGACATTACCATTCGCCTCCAGAACCAGCCGATAGTCCCTAACCCCAAGAACCCAACACAGTAGTACTTACAAAATATTTAAGCCCAACAAATTAAAATTGAGTTAAGTTATTGGTCAACTAGTTTCTTGGGGCTGTTTTTATTGCTAGCGGCTCTCATAGCAGCATCAGGGTGCTTTTAGGTCTCAAAAGATATTACGGCACTAAACGTAACATAAAATACCCGTTACTTGATGTGAATTGTGAAATATTGCTTGTAAATGTAAGAAAAAGAATTGTTTTGTGTTACAATTACAAACTATAATAGGGTAAAATTTTACAACACAATTGATATACTTTTAGATTTATATTGTCATAATATTAACAATCTTAACTCAATGAGGCATACTCAGACCAAATAAAAAAGGTTTTTATTTGGTCTGAGGAGGCATAATTAAAAAATTAAAACTGTAAATGAAAGGCTGATAATTTGTTTTATGAATTGAATGTGTACCTAGACCTACCGCCTTATAAGTGCCTATTATATACCTAGTATTTTTACAGATAATATTAATGATAGATAAGATGACCCATTTATAATAAAATAACATAATTGCACATAAATTTATTTATTTCAAATTGAATAATACAAGTCATTATAACTATATTTTATTGAAGTGCACGCAAAACATCTATTATTATGCTCCTTGTTTCACAGTAGGTAGGTAGGTACTTAGATTTTGTTCATCAAATTGTAAAAGTATTTTCTTTTGGTAAGGTTATTAAGGTTTGGTTAAGTTGATAAGCTTTGCTTGTAAAATTTTATTGGTGCTACATTGCGGTGGGGTACTACACAAAACACATTTAACATGTTTCCTGTCTGTGACTCACATGTGGGGCATTTCGTGGTTTAGACAAGGGATGAGTGCACCACATGTGGGTCATTCCATTGACAAAATATTAAATTTTCACATACAGTCAAAACCTGATATAGCGACATTGAAGGGACCGTATAGTTGCCTACGTTATATCCGATAGTTGTTATAAGCAATACACATACATAGTTATATTAGTTGTGTAGTTATATTATTTATTATAGGTACATATCTATCTAGGTATAGGTTATGTATGTGAACTTGATGTGAAATTTAATGATAAATACACGGTCTAATCAAAACCAACATTTAATTTTATAAATCAAGCTGTCGGTCACGCAGTCATTTAGCGCACTAAACAATTGGTGTAAAATATGCAAAGTCAAATGGCCGGTAAGAGGTTCGGATGAGGTAGGAGAAAGTGCGTAGGTAATAATACGCGCCTAAATATTCCTTCAATGCTTATCAATAAGATTTAAAATCGTCCGTATTGTTTTGTTATGCTGAGACAAGAAACGGTTGGTCGTTATAGTTGATGAATATCGATAAAGTTTTGTCGTTGTAAGCGATATGTTGCTGTATCCGATGTTGTTATAGGGTATTGTATGTTTGCTAAATAGTTTACTAGAGATTCGGGCGGGACTTTACAATCTGGCTGTAATAACCGATCGGTCGTTGTAAACGATGTCGTTATAATCGGTTTTGACTGTATAAGTAAAAACACTCCAATTGCAGTGCAAAATCTGGGAAGGGAATTTCTTGAAAGTACAATACTCTAATGCCTTACCAAAAAATTAAATTGCACTTGAAATAGCCAATATCCAGTTACACAGTAATCATGTTAAGATGTTTTACGCACACTATACTTACATGAACAATATTTCTTCTTAATTTCGCATACCTACGTGGTTTGAGTTAAACTTCCATAGGTACCTGAAACAAATTTATTTTACTAAATAAGAATTCTTACATCAATGGGGAGATTCATACAATTAGCAGTTAAATCAGACCTATCATTAATTATCATGTTGTTATCAAGGTAACACATTTTTGGCTCATGTAAGTTATCATCATTAGAATTTGATTTATTGGAATAAATTACTTGAATGTAGGTATAACAAATGATTTTTGTACGGTATTTGGGAAGCAAATTTCTCTTAAGGTTTCATGTAACAGTATCTTACCTATTTTACATAGAATCCTTGAATCATACCTGTAAATAAGAAATAATCGAAGTTAGTAAAATACCATTCAAAATCAAGTCAACATTTACAATTAACGTAATAAATCAGCCCTATCATTTGATATCATGTGTTAGGTCAAAAAAACACATTTCGGCTCGTGTTGATGTCATCACTGAACCCTAACCCTAACTACCAACCTACCTGAAATAAAAATATTGGCAACAGTAAACTGTAACATTTCAATGATTCATTTATCTTCAAATCAATAATCAAAGATGACATGTGTAGGTAATAGACCTATCTGATAGCTCTGTAGCGAAGTGCCTCTACATAACCAAACATTGTTATCTTCTGCCTGCACTTCAATTCGTCGGTCCCTAAATACTTTGCGATAGGTAAATCCCTAAGTAAATCCTTAGTCAATCTTATCGATCGTCAAATCTATTGCTTTGAAAAAGATTAAAAAGAGATTTGTGATTTACCTATATCGAGATCAATACTACACGTGCGTGGAGCACGCACGCACGCACATGGTTTTATAAAATGACTTGCAAATATTACAGTGATTTTTTATACATATAAAAGAGAGAAACTCAAAACATAGAAAAGCTTCCATAAATTAATAAACACCTTGAAATTAAAATAAACGCGTACCACCTGCGTTGCTTTAGCTTGCGGTTGAAGAAAAAGAAAGAATGAATGATGCATGCAATCACTCACTCTGGATGGAATAGAAAGAAAGACCTAGTGTTGTACACTAGCATCTCGATAGGCTTATCAATAATATCGTTAAATGCCTTCAGAATAAAAACGGTATAATGTAATAAAATAAATAAAATCTCCAGAATCCAAAAAAATAGAGATTTCGGTGGTCAATTTATATTTCGACATTTCAGGTTAGATAACGTATGGTGGTAAAACAGAATTTCATTTTGAATATCTTGTTTTGACAGCTGATATCCAAAAAGTTTAGTTCATAAAATTGATCCACCGTGTTCAACAAACACCGGACAAGAAAATATTACAGAAAGATCAATACCAATAAATATATCAGTTTACGTTGTGATTAACCAAACTAACTAACCTGGACAAAATATGATATCGCTATCATGCTCCCCAGTGAGTTTGTGACTTCAACTAAATACTGTATATTTTCTAGATTTTTGTTTTAATTACAAAAGTGGTGGACAATTGCGGGGTTTGGAGGGCTGCCCAATTTTTTTTTATTTCTAACATCAGGACGTACTAGTATTTTGTGCCTCTTAAAATTTTGGTTTTTAGCTGACGTATACCGATATATAGAAATCTACTATTGAGTCGGGAGTTTGGGAAACAGGTAGACCTTACTAAAATTCCACCTCAGCTTGGCTTCGGTTTGCGTCTACGTACCTTTAACAATTAGCGACAAGTATTTGTAGTGCGATCTCAAGCCGTGTTCGCCTAGCAAACTTACTACAAAATAATATAATAAAAATAAGTCCTGCAACCCCCGGGGGGCTTACCCAATTACCCATACACTTCTTCTTACCCTTTTATCATCATGTCAATAGTCAAACACTACTGATTTTATAATAAAATATAATATGGCACCTGACCCTGATTTCTCTCTCCAGACATGTCCGTCTCACTGGACTATGAGAATGAAGAAAACGAGATTTCACCTGTGTATTATGCACATACTTGTGCACTATAATCTCCCGCGTAGTTGGCTAATCTCTGTTGAGTGAGATTGGTCGCTGTAGTTGAAATTCGGCTAGAAAGACATTATTGTTATACAGGTTGGTCTAAAAGGCGAATTTTTTTTTTGGAATTCTTACATACATATTATTATTATTATCTGCTTATAATTTTAATAATAAAAAGTGGTTTTAATTTGAAGACATGAAAAAAACACGCCAAAATAGGTCGCAGATGTCAGATTTATTTTCTTACTTGATACTTATCGTTATATTTTGAACAATTCACACAATATTCTAATAAATATTAAACTTTACAAATTATAATTTATGTTTTAGTTCAAGTTATAAACTACCTGTATGCAAATTTTCATTCAAATCTGTTCTGTAGTTTCTGGTTAAAGGAGTAACAAACATCCATACATCCATACTCACAAACTTTCGCTAATTAGCTTGAAAAAATAATTTTCCCACTTCCCATTATGTTACGTCAGATTTTTATGTAGCAAATATTCATGCATTTAGCTTACATAGATAAAAATACTAGCTACAGTTTACAGTAAAATTTATCGATCAATACAATCTAGGAACATATCTAATATATGTAACATGTTCCACATGTACATGTATGTAACATAAGGTATGTTAATAGCCCTAGATGTAATGATTAAAAATATATTTGAACATCACCTTTTAGACCACCCTGTATTTTCACCCCGATTTACCCAACTGTCACTTCACTACGTCAGTCGACTTGATCTCATTTTTGAATGAAAATATTGCATAACAAGTGCTATCCAACCCAAGCGAAATCACGAGGTATCATAGAGTTACTGAATTTTTAAACAAGTTTTTGTAAAATTTCTGTCTGTGCCTGTGGTAGTATTCATAACAGTTTGCCTGATTTTCTCCACCGCTGCCGGCACAGCCAGCACCCAGCTAGATAGATCTTTATTGACCTGCCCTGCAATAAATAGATTATTATAACTCTCAGATAGGTCGCCCATCAGTTTTGACCTGACAATAATGCATCGATTCTTCATGTTTCATAATAATCCAATAATTTTGTTGTCAACTATCGATAGTGCAACCATCGATGGTTGGGCAGCTCATAAGAAAGGATTTTAAAAAAATTACATGATTGACAGCTGTCATTAGTCATTGTTGTTGTTTTTTGTTCACCCATTCTGGGTAGGCAAAAGATTCATGTCTATACGGCCAAATCTTCAGTAACTTTTAGCTATTATATAATCTGTGATTTTAGTTTGATTCATCCACTGACCTCTATGTACTCATGGTCAGTGGATTCACCCAATCTGAAGCAAAACAAAAAATATAATATATTTTTTGTTTCAGCCACCCTGTATATTATATGATAAAGCCATGTGAATACAGATTAGTAGTAATTTTGTATCAAAAGGAACGATTTTTTAACCAAAAATAACAGCCAAATGATTAAAATTTAACTATAGTAAATTTCGTAATTTTTCGATTTTCATGAACATAATGTTGTTTTTGAAGATGTTGCAATCGCAGGACTACTATGATTTTTTGTGTAAAGAAATTTGGCAGTACCTTTTTTTTTCACAGGATTTTTTCGAAAATCAATCTTTTGCTGAAAAGTTAAAAAAAGTTACAGAAAAAGTTAAAGTAAAACAATGCAGTCTAATAATGTACACTAGATGAGCCTGTAGCGCAATAGGTAGATTATTGCACTATGCCCATACCAAATTTCATTCGATTCGGAGCAGTCGTTTTTATATCAGAGAGGTTTCGCGTCAAAAAATATATTGAAATTTCGTTTTTTTTTTTAAAGTCACAATTTCTAAACCATATTAAGTTTTGGCTTAACTAAAGTATGTTTTAAACGATCACTCATGATGCTCTCAAGCTGAAAAAAATCTTTAGACCACTGTAAACGGGCCAACCTGTATATAGGTCAGGCAGGGTACAAAGAAAACAAATACGGTGTACCACAAGGTAGTATCCAAGGAGCTGTTCATATTTTTGATCTTCCTTATATAACAAAACAATTGCTGATATATGGTTAATATATGAAGATCGAGCCTAAAATTTTGCAATCCATCAAGCCCGAACCAAACCCAAGATATCACCACTGCCACGATATTATGTATTTAACTAACTTAATCAACCTGCGGCTTTTCCGCTTCGTGACCCTTTTTAAGGTTCCTTAGTTCTGACAAGGAACCCTTATAGTCTCGTCATGTCCGTCTGTCTGTCTATCTGTCTGAGGTTTTGCTAAGAGACCGTTAGTACTAGAAAACTGTAATTTTGTAGGTGAATGTATACCAATTACCTTCCCTTCCCTTTCCCTTTATTCTCTTAATTCCCCTCCCACAACCGGGATACCGCTAGGATGATGATGATGATGTATACCTATTACGCCAAAAAAGTAGTAGAATAAAAATTTTGAAAAAAAATTTTTTTTAGCTCCTAGACATGTGAAATGGGGTTCTTTTTTTTAACGTCGTCTACCCTATCGTGTGGGGTATCGTTGAGTTGGTCTTAGGTCTCTAGTTTTAAAATAACTGACCATTTACGATATATTAAACTTTAAAGTGCAATTTTTAGGTCCAGCAGGGCTTCCGCCCCCCTCTAAAAGCTTAACTGCTGGCCTGTAAAATCTGAAAAAAAAAAAGATTATTATAGTGCATTTCATAAACTTAAAGGGAAACTAAGCGGTTAAGATAACTTTATTAGTTTAGCAGTAATATTCGTAGAACTTGGGTGTTGTATAGCGATGGGCAAGGAAAAGAAAAAAACCGGCCAAGTGCGAGTCGGACTCGCGCGCGAAGGGTTCCGTACCATTAACTTAAAACATTAGACAGTATAGGCAAAAAAAGTATATATTTTTATTTTATTTATAATTTCAAAAGTACTCATCACAGGATACCCGAAACAATTTTAAATAAGAGTTTCCGCGGCTGTTTCTATAAGTGAGTGATTTGAAGTTTATAGGTCAAAGACTTTAGAAATTACAGGGGGGGGGGGGGCACCGTGTAAACGACTTTGGCGTAGCCCGCCAAAGTCGCAAATGGTAAAGCTGATAAAAAAGTGTTTTATGGAAACCCTATCTTATTTTCATAGTCCTTTTCAACGATACCCCACACAAGGGGGTGCACTCAAAAAAATAATTCACCCCCCCCCCCCTTTACATGTATGGGGAGGTACCCTTAAAAAGGGGTAATTTTATTTTTTTGTAATTTAAAAAATGAGATCTATATGTGAAGTATCCTCGAACCAAGTTACATGCAAATCAGTCCATAAACGTAAAAGAAATTCTGCTGTGACAGACTAGGACGGACGGAACGGACGGACTGAACGATCTTATAAGGGTTCCTTGTCGGACTACGGAACCCTAAAAAATGGGATGGAAAAGAAAAATACGGGAAAGTATGGGAAAAATCGGAAAGATTGGGAAATATTCCAATTCGGCAGGAAAATACTCAAAAGTGGACTTAAATTAATAAAATGCGAGAATCTAGCTATTTTGACAGTAGTTTTACGCCTGTAACACACCTTCACATAAACCCATAACAGCGGGACCACGTTAGTTTTGCCTGTTTGTCAGTTTTATTACACCAAACGTAAACTGCATGTTCTGAGATTCGATGATCCTGTAGTATACTTCCTACTATTGTGCCCACGATGTCGCGAAGGGGTGCAGAAATGTAGACATTTGAGAAGGATTGGAGAAATCTCGACATAAAGAAACAGGGTCATAATAAAATCTTTACATTAGAAACGGCAGTTTGGTTTCTGCTAAGTTTGAAGATTTGAGATAAGTGATAATAAAGTTAAATCTTCGTTATTAAAAACAAGAAATTCAGAAATATAAACACAGGTGTCCACATCTTTATTTTTGAAATCACAATTTACTCCTTTTTGATCAGATAATACCCAAGTTTCTTCTAAGGAGTAGTCCTTAAACAGGCTTCGGACTCAGGTTGGCCGAAGTAAGGAGAACATGGTCAGGTGGGGATTTTCGATAAGCTCCGATGTGGACTGTGTTTGCGGTGCAGTGCAAACTGGCACACTTTACATCCTGCCCGGCGTGCCCCAACCTTTAATGGACGGCAGTCGATCCGCAATACAAGTGGCTGAATTCTGGGCTGCTACGATGTAATTTTCTCGTGTTCCATCGACACGCTAAGAAGAATAAGAAGGAGTAGGAAGTTCAATGAAAACGACCGATTCCGCCAAGTGATCTTTTAGTAAATGTGAATTTATTGCTATCAGATCAATGTAAATGGTAAGTTAAAAAACATAGATGACATTAAGTTAGTATTGCGCGATTTGTCCGCAGTTGGAATAAAGTATTTGAACTTGTTATCAAATCAAATACTTTGTAATATCTTGTTAACTTTTACGCCTACAGAAAAAAATCTATTCTCTTCTAATTTTTATTCAAAATGGATTTGCTCTAGATTAATGTACTTAAAATAAAATAAGCAGTTTTCGAGTTTACAAGCTAAAAAATATAAAGGAAATCCCGCTGATAGCTCACTTACCACACTCGGGACTTTAAGTATGTTCGCCTAGACACTTTGAAGAAAACAAACTTACAAGTTTTATTTTTCTGAATTTCTTGTTATAAATAACGAAGATTTAACTTTATTATCACTTGTCTCAAATCTTCAAACTTAGCAGAAGCCAAACTGCCGTTTCTAATGCAGAGATTTTATTATGACCCTGTTTCTGTTGTGTGTCGAGAATTCTCCAATCCTTCTCAAACGTCTAAATTTCTGCACCCATTCGCGACATCGTGGGCACAGTAGTAGGAAGTATACTACAGGATCGTCGAATCTCAAAGAAAGAAAGGCTCATAATCTAAGCATTAGAACATGCAGTTTACGTTTGGTGTAATAAAACTGACAAACAGGCAAAACTAGCGTGGTCCCGGTGTTATGGTTTTATGTGAAGGTGTGCTACAGGCGTAAAACCATTGTCAAAATAGCTAAGTTCTCGCATATTATTAGTTTAAGTGCACTTTTGAGTATTTTCCCGACGAATTGGAAAATTCCGCATACTTTCCCCGAAAATGGAAATAAACCTAACAGTTGGAAATATTCCGGGGAGTAAACCCAACGCTAGCGTTGTTGTATAATTTGAAATACAAAATCCTTAGAATAAATTCTCTAACGTCACTAAGATGAAGTAGGTAATGGTAAGGAACCCTTCGCGCGCGGGTCCGACTCGCACATGGCCTGTGTTTTTTCATACTAATTTTCATCCCCTTTAGACAAGAGTTTTGTAAATTCCTTTCTTAGCTGAATTTGCTTATCTATAAACTACCTATCTTCCTGCCAAAATTATGCTTAATAGGTAGTATTAATGAACGAGTGACAAGTTACTGTTTTTTTGCATCATTGTCTACGCAAACGAAGTCGCGGCTAGTAGTACCACAGATTATATAATAGTTACTACGTGTAGTACCTAGGTACCTAATAAAACAGTAAAACCAAACGTTGAGTTTATTTACCATAAGCTAATTGAGGGCGATGTAAAACTAAATATTATGTAGTAACAAATAGGAATCTACAATCATCAACAATCATTAAAAGATTTGTCTGTACAGCAGACAGACAATTTTTTACAGACACGCTAAATTTCGGAATTACTGAACGGATTTGAATGAAATCTGCTGAATTAATTTTGATGCGCATTTATTACTTTGAGCACAATCAAGGCTATTTTATCTTAATAGAAAAGGTAGATCCAGAAATACAGGTGGCATGAAATATTTTTTTCTCCTTAGGACATGGTAGACTAAGAGGTGGTCCAAAGTGCTGTTTGAGGGACGGGTATTTTTTGTCTTTTTGCACATTTTAAATATATTTTTAATACACCATTCGATAGGTCTTCTTATTCTTACGAAGAAATGTTATAAGTATCACGTTTTTATCAATCTTTGAGTCAATAAATATAATCCTACATTAACGTGCGGCCAAACTATGGATGCCTTTCCTCCCCATAACCCGCTTATAGTAGAGTATTTAGTGACGTCAACCTTGCAGATCTTCAACAAAGGAAGCCGCTTGGCACAGTCGTACCTGGTGGTCATCTGAGCTGATTTAGCCCGGTACCCACGTGGTACCTCCCTGCAGGTAGGTGGGGGGAGGGGGGGAAAAGCCCATCTACCTTGCTGCACTCTCACGTCCATATCTCCAAAAGTGTAGCAAATAGGTCGTGTTTAGTATCATTTCTTTAGAATTCAAGGACGAGGAATTCATTTCTGGAACAATATTTTCACTCGTTCATAGAAAAATAACGAGTATAGCGTGAAAATATAAAAACTTGAAAAAATTTTTTTTACAAAATCGATTCTTACAATTTAACTACGAGATTATGTTTTACAAAAAAAAATTGTTTGAATAGCCCTGTTTATGTAAAACATAGAAACATATTTTTATACGTGTCAAAAAAATCATTTACGTCGCGCGGCGGAGTTGCGAGCGGCGCACTGTGGGTCGAAACGCCATTTTGAGGGACTTAGCATATGACTTTCTATTTTCACTTTTTTCTTTTTACCAATGGATAGCCTATTATAGCCTTAATCGAAAATGTCATAAGGCATTTTGTGCTAAACCTTATAGTTTAGCTGTAAAAAAATAAATAGTTTTTTTTTGTATGGGACGGATTACTTAAGTCTATATTGTTGTTGACCTAAGGGTGATCACGCGTTAAAACCTTTTTATTCTTATTATTTACCTATAGGACTATAAACAAGCACTAACACCGTGTCTATAAGTCTGCAATTCTCTGAGTTATTGCGATCGGAAAATAAATAAATTTTATACCTTACAAAGCTTGATTTTTGAATAACATTTATCAAATTAAACGTAAAATAGTAACTGATGGTTACGTATTTTACCATTTGTGATTAGGAAACGAACAAAAGCATGAACCCATACAATCTTTGAGTACTTGAATGTTAATGAGACGTTATAGATGCTGCTTTAAAAAGAAAAAAGTTTTGGTTTGTGGCTATTCTATAGACGTTTATGCTGGAATCGCTCTGCATGTTTCAGAGATAATTGGATTAGATAAATACAATAAAATTAAACGTTAAGCACCTGAGCATTTATTTTTAAAATATTGTTCATTGACACAAAATATAAACATTTAAGTAGGTGCATAATTAAGAACATAAAAATTATTAGAAAATTACTTAAAATTAAGCCAACAAAACATACAAACATCAACGAACCACTGACTTCTCGTTTTGCCTTAATATTTTAAAACATTTACACAAATATATCATAAATGTAACAACACAAAATCATAAATTACACTTAAATAACAAAGAATTTAATAAAATAATATGTACAAAGCTACCATTCCAATATCAATAATACAAGTATTTACAATTATCTTAAATCACAAGGAATTTTAATACAATGAAACTTACTCACTATCACTATTACTATCTTGTAAATTATCTACATCAATAAAATCTATTGCTGGTTCTGTCGGAAAATCCAGAAGAAGCTCTTTGGCTCTCGAAGAGAGAACCAATAGGTTTCGTTTTACCATCCGAGGTCTAAGACTGGTAATCTTAGGATCAGAAGACAAAAGAAAATTGTGTAAAATATCTTCATTCGTCGCTATCCTACTTACTTTCCTAGAATGGTGTTCTCTATAATTACGGAAGTCTTTATTGCGAGCTTCTGCTGCTTCTTCCGACAGTTTACCAATTGGAATGGAACCAAAATGCTGAATAATGGCAGAACCATGCACTAAAAGTTTGTGCAAACTGGAAGGCATATAATACCAGGGATACAGTTTTACATATAATTCCGCAGTATCATTGCAAAATTGAGAGAATTTAGAAATATCAACGCGTTCTCCACACGCAACAGTTTGGAGAATCACGTGTAACCTTTCAATTAAATTCTGATCAATTCCAGTGATACGGGCTGTTGTGTCTGCTTCCCTGAAAAATTTCCTTGCAGTATTGCCATCGTTAGTGGTGCCAACTCCTTGCTTGACCACATCAATTAGCAAACCACTGTCCTTTTTGAATGCTTCTTGAATAGCGCTTTTGCGTAGCTTCATTTTTTCTTTGTCATCACCTCTGCAACTCCATGTTTTGAACTCCAACCGGTAGGCTACAAAACAAGCAAAAATATAATGAAAAATAATGATTAAAAATACTAATACTACTACTAATTATTACTTCAAATAATATGTAATTTAGCGTGGTGAAAATTATAATTTTTTTTCTTACCTATATGTAGTAAGCACTCCATGCACCTTATCCAAGCATGAAGAGATGATAGCCCATACTGATACATATCTTCATTATGCTGTCTTTGGGGATGGGATTCCAGATCATTCATTTCCGATGGCTTCGCTTTACAAATATCGCAGACAGCTGACGAAGTCCCTGATAAATAGGAGGCTATCTTGCCGTCAATCATTGTCAAATGTAATTGGTGTTTTACTGCAATCTGTTCAATTCTTGACGGTAAAAGTGCTTCTATTTCTCCGGATATGCTGGCTTTTATGGCTGTTACAGTTACTTGAGATTCTTTTGTAAATTTAAACATAATTGGACGGCAATAAAAGGTTGAAGAAGGTCGGTCATTTTCCCAAAGCACTGTTCCATCAGGTTTCTGCAGCCTAATCGGTACTAGACTGGCCATAAATATACTGCTCTCATGAAACTCTGTATCAGACTTTTGTTTGTAATTACTTTGACCTGAAGCACCATCAAAACCCCATTTGCTCACAAGTTGTAAATCAGTGGCAAGTTTCAGGTCCAAAGTAATCGAATCCAAAAGTCTGTATACAGTTAAATCCAGCAAAGCTTGCAACTTAATTGATGCTCCGTCTTCAGTAACCAAGATGTCTTCTGTTTTTGGATAACAATTCTGTTTTTCCTGTCTAACTTTATAGTACGAAGGGTACAAGTCTGTACCATTTTCGCTAGCTGCCTCTCTTAGGTTTATGTATTGCCACTTCGAAAGTTTAAGGGAAATTATTAAAGCCAATGCTTTTTCGGGTGTATATGTTTTT
Organism: Pyrausta nigrata; assembly: GCA_949316185.1. Lineage (NCBI taxonomy): Eukaryota > Metazoa > Arthropoda > Insecta > Lepidoptera > Crambidae > Pyrausta > Pyrausta nigrata. The sequence continues at coordinate 11,244,948 of OX438956.1, forward strand.
CTTTTGTCTTCACTTTTACCTATACAATCTTTTACTTTTTCAAGGTCTTCTGGGTTATCCAATAAATGTTGCATAATTTTTGCCACATCTTCGTTTCCAGAACTTTTTAAGCTCCTCATAGCAACCGCATTCACTTCTTCAGGGGACAATGACAGCGATTTATTTATTTCCTCCACACGTCTTCGCTTTTGCTTGGAGCCCAAATCTTCAAAAGGTTTTCTTGGTGTAAACATAGCTGTTGAAGGTCCTGATGTAGGAGATTCTGACGTAGAAGGTTGTGATGTAGATGGTTCTGACGTAGAGGGTTGTGATGTAGATGGTGGCAGATTTTCTATATTATCAGTATCATCACACGTGTCTTCATGATCTTTGCTTAAGATAACTTCTTCAGGCCAAGTTATTGGACTTTCTAGCCAATCTCCATTGTTCCGTATAAACTGAGGTAAAACGCGACTACTCCTTCTCCATCTAGCACTCACAATAGAACAAAATCGCTCACAGAACTTTTTAAGTACAGCACTGGTCTTCTCCGGCACATTCATTTTCTCTTGAAGAAAATCAAAAAGTTTTTTACTGTCCGACAGTGATCCCAAGTTTTCTCTCAAAATCACAAACAAATCTAAATTATTTACTATATTTTCCATCTTAGCGAAAAGAAAATAATTCACAGTCACAAGAGATTTAAATAGCAGTTAAACGAAGGTTCAACGAATACTAGTTATGATTTTCTCATTACGGATATTATATACCTTTTGTAACACCAGCAACTATTGAATTTTCATAATAAAATAACAACCCTAATTAGTAATTAGAAACCTAAAATAATGAGTACTTGAAAGTGATTAGTGGTATCACTTAATTTATTTCATAAATAGATAATAATGTGAAACATAGTTAGTTAATCACGTAATCATTAGCTATTTTAGCAGAAAACATTACCAATTAGCGTAAACATAATAGTAAGTATTTGTTTTCAAAGTAATTTAACTAATTTCTTAATCCTTTGTATGTTTTTGAGTACTTAAAGATTGTGTGGGTTAATGGTTTTGTTTATTACCGAATCACAAATGGTGTAATATTTAACCTGCACCTACTATTTAACGTTTAATTTGATAAATGTTATTCAAAAATCAAGCTTTATAAGGTATAAAATATATTTATTTTCCGATCGCAATAACTCAGAGAATTGCAGACTTATAGACAAGCTTTTAGTGCTTATTTATAGTACTATAGGTAAATAACAAGAATAAAAAGGTTTCAACGCGTGATCACCCTTGGGTCAACAACAATATAGACTTAAGTAATCCGTCCCATACAAAAAAAACTATTTATTTTTTTACAGCTAAACTATAAGGTTTAGCACAAAATGCCTTATGACATTTTCGATTAAGGCTATAATAGGCTATCCATTGGTAAAAAGAAAAAAGTGAAAATAGAAAGTCATATGCTAAGTCCCTCAAAATGGCGTTTCGACCCACAGTGCGGCGGGAACAGTTTGTTGTTTGGATAGGATTTGTCACATATTGCTTAATTATGACAATGATTGATTAGTAAAAGTGTTTTTATACCTCAAAGTGGTATTATTGAAGGAATTCCTAGTAAATATTTGTAGATAATATCACAAAATAAATAATTAATAATATTCGAACAAATGTTTTATTAATCGCTGACAAACATAATTCTATCTTATTTTAATCACTGTATTTAGTTCATAAAACTACTCGTAGTATTCACATAATAATACTTCAAAAGTTCCAGAAATGAATTCCTCGTCCTTGAATTATAAGGAAATGATACTAAACACGACCTATTTGCTACACTTTTGGAGATATGGACGTGAGAGTGCAGCAAGGTAGATGGGCTTTTCCCCCCCTCCCCCCACCTACCTGCAGGGAGGTACCACGTGGGTACCGGGCTAAATCAGCTCAGATGACCACCAGGTACGTCTGTGCCAAGCGGCTTCCTTTGTTGAAGATCTGCAAGGTTGACGTCACTAAACCATGCCACTAAATACTCTACTATTAGTAGGTGCGTCACTAAAACATAAAAACACACATTGGAAAGATATCTCCCTGGACATTTAATGCGTAGTAATACAGTATTCATAGTCGCCAGTAAGTAGGTATTATTATCACACATAATAAAAAAATATAAGTTGTACTTAATAATTTTAAATTCCTTAAATCTGCTTATTTATTGACTGTTAGGCGGAACTAAGTAAATACCTACGCGGTCTGGAGGTTAGGTATCATGCTATTGGAATATTTTTTGTGACGTTAAGTATTTCGTCAGCAACTGTAGCGGGAACGAACCGGTCAACGGCCAGGTACGGCGCGGCGCCGCCCAGTACAGCAGATTACACATTTTCGTTGCAAAATCGCCCTTATGACAATTACATAAGATGCTAGGATGTTTAGCTTTATGTGCTGTCGCTGTCGTTTTTACTTTGGGTAGGGGGCCCGCGGAACCCGCGTCATGCGGCGTGGCATGGTGGCGGAATGGTGGCCATGTTTCGTGATCGTGATAGCGTAGCGTCCTTGGCGGACTGGCAAGGCAACAGAGTGAAATTACCTCCAAGTAGCCGAATCCTAAAATGTATCAATCAATTAATATAGCTTTGAAGAAATACACGATCAATTTTACGGGTCTGTTATATTTTCAATCAGTGGACATTAAAAAAAATTGGTTACAACCATTATGTAGATTTTTTCATCATTAAAATGTGGAAGAGCCACTGTACATGAATGGCTATCCTACCTACAGAATGCATGCTTAGCTTAGCAACCATAGCTACCATGCACACCACACCTGCAGTTTTTTTGCTACAAAATGCGACTGATATGCAATTTAAAAGCTGCGCCATCCAAAATGCATATCATACGCATTTTTACGAAGATTACAAATGATTAAGTAGGTATAACTACGCTACTTCTTATCAGCACATGTATTCAAGAGTACCTAGTTCATAATAATTGACAAAATAAAAATATCAAATTTAGTTACAATGGTCTTTTTTATTAAATAAAAAAAATACATCATTTTCAGTTCTATAAGTACATTTAACAATTTAGTAAACTTTTACCAAATCAACATTCCAGTCTGTTGACCTGAGTGAGATCAGAATAAATAAGACCGATGTGATATTCAATAGCAATTTCATAGGAAACTGTCTTCGGGGCAGGGTTGAGGGTGGTTTTTAAAATGGTAGTTGTCAATTAAAACAGGTAATCTTAAATTAAAATTAAAGTTAAATCCTTAAGTAATCTATAATAATCATGATTTATTTATTATACATTCATAATGGAAAGTCTCTACCTAAATTAGATTTTTTACAATAATCCTGAAACATTTGACCAACTATTTAATAAGTATTTAAATAAAAAAATAGGCAAACATAATTACCGATTTTAGGTAACAATCATGATTAGCGGTTTCGCAAATAAATAACATCACTCGAGTTTATGAATAAGAGTTTGTGTTACTTGCGCATTCATACTATACACTAGCCTTTCACTCTATATCTATTATAACACAGTGGATACAGATTACAGATCTTTACATGGATTTATTAATAATTCAATATTTTTTGTGACAATCAGACCGCAAGTACACAGTGGAAAAGACAACCCTACTCTGTAACTCACAAAATACAATTTGTTTGCATATCTTTAATGTAGTTTTATACACTGAATTTACATCTTAAGTTACACTGTAATTTGTTTTTTATTTATTAAAAATAACATTCACACTTACTTCATTAACTAAATTGTCACTATATCTTCAGTATTCCCAACATCAAAATTTAAATAAGAATGTTATAGCTTAGATTTATTTACACAATACTGCTCAAGTCGCGGAAGTGCGTAGCTGGTGATGGTGAGGAGGCAGTCGTAATCGCGCCGCGCACGCACTCGCCTTCAACGTTAACGTTATTTACCTTTCGCGGTGATCGTTAAAGACGATTTTGCGGGTTGTGGTATTATGGTTATTTCATCGCTAATCTTCAGCGGCTTTAGCAGTGGATCGGAATCCATAGGCTTAGAAGGCGCGCTCGACTTACTCTTATCCATCACACGTTTTGCCACTACACTATGTGCAGAATACACATGGTTTTCAAATTGCTTATACATGCCAAAAGTAGCAGTGCACACTGTACATTTGTAGGAGAGGTGTGCTGGCTTAAGAGTCATATTGTGATCTCTGGAAACATGGTTCAGCAGCTTCCACTGATAGACCCTACCGCACACGGGGCACCTTCCTGCGTCCTTGCCCTTGTTCGCCGCCTCTTGCATCGAGCTGGTCACAAGCCCATGCGAACCCAAAAGATGCCTTTCAAGACCTTGATCCGTAAAGAATCTAAACTGGCATTTTTGACAGTTGAGTGGTGGCCTATTATAGATCATCTTGGGATGAATCTTAACCTTGTGAATCCATTGCATATGATTCCTAAGTTGTTCCAAATCTTTTATGTAACCATCACAGATTTCGCATATCACAAAAGTTGCTTTGGAATTCTGAGATGATTGAGATGACGACGGCTGAGGAGCGCGAGGGAGAGGCGTGATTGATATTTTTGGTGTGGCATTGTTGACTTGGTTATTCTGAACTATTGGATAGTTAGAAATGGTAGTGCCTGCTGGAGGAGTATTGTGCATAATCATAAGACCACTACGAATAATGGGGACTCCCGATACGGTGGTGGGACGCGCGGGCGCGAGTGGCGGGCGACCGCGAGGCCGTCCCAGCACTGGTATCCCTCCTGACATCACGGATGACACATTCAGAGGAGGTCGGCCTAGGTTGTTCATGCCCACCTGAGCCCTATTGTAATTGGTTTGGTAGGGCCCTACCATATTGTTCCTTGCTCTGGTCAACTTTGGTATCTTTGCAGGTGGTTCCCACTCAAGGGGTGGGCCAAGATTGAACTCGGGTTTGAACTTTTTGGCACAAGCAATAAGATGTCGTGCCAATTTAGTTTTACTGTTGTCCTCGAAATGACAATTGGCACACTGCTGATATGCTGGTGCCCTCTCCAACCTACCCCTAATATTGTGTTCAGCTTCCATGTGAAATAATATATCATGAGGACTGCGTATCTCAAATGCACATGTGTTACATTTATAAATATTATTCTTCATGTGAGGTGCTTCTAAATGATGAGCCATAACTAACATTGACTCTGTCTTAAAGCTACAAAACTCACATCTTTTCTGTTGCAGAGCATAAGGAGCATTTGTCCTCTTACTAAAGTCCAGATTTTGAGTGAGAGAGACAATCGCAGTTTCAGTGGCATGAGTGCTGCGACCAGACTTCTTTTCTCTATACAACTTACGATTTTGTTGTTTCAACAGGTCACTTTGCACAAATTCTTGTACTAAATTTAAACCTATATTAATAAAAAACTGCCCTAAAGAACAATCAAAGTAACTGTCCGATTTACCTGATAGGCCCTTGGCAATTAAGCTGATGGGATCTTTTATCTCCTCAATTGTGTCATCTTTTTCCTTAATGACAACTGTATCATCATCGCTAATGACATCTTCATCAGATTCAGAGCTTGACTCACCATCCCAGGAGTCATCGTCTTCCTCAGTACGGCGTTTTCGTTTCTTCTTTTCCTCTCTCTTCTCTCTAACAGCATCTTCTTCACGGGATTTCACTTCATCTTTGTTCTTGCCCTCTTCTTCTTCAGGTACAACTTCACCCCTTTCGATTCTTTCTTTCCTTTCTTTTTCTTTTTTTTCTTTCTCAGCCTTTTCTTTTTCTAATTTCTCTTGATCTTCTTTTATTTTCAGTTCCTCAAGCTCTTTGCCTAATTTATCCACAAACTCTCTGAAGGGTTTTACAGAAGGCTTCTCATACACATAAGGAACTATGAATGATGGTGCTTCAACAACAAACATGTCATCTGTAAGAGATGGTAGAATGATAGGTTGGGGCTGAGTTTGAGTACTATTCTGTGTCAATGTATTCTGGGTACTCTTGGTACTGACAGGGGTTATTGTTGTACCACGAGCAGCTATACTCTGACATAGATTCTGTGCTTCTATTAAACTGGTTGATGCATTGAGCTTAGACTGGGATGGTGTAGAACTTTTCCCCGATAAGATAGAATTGGTGTCTATTATAACAACAGTGGGCTCTTTTTGATCCCCGTTTGTCTTTGATTGCTTGGAGGCCAGCTCAGCCAAACCTTTAGTGTCACTAACAACTATAGGTTTCGATTTATTTTGGGTCTGGTTCAATGGATCTTCCATGGAAACTTCTTCAACATCAGACTCATCATCACCATTTTCAAGTTGATCTTCCAATTTTTTCTCTTCAATTGCTTTATGACTCTGTTGTGAGCCCTCAGAGCTATCATTGCTATCTGTGCTAGAGTTTGATGATTCATCATCATCATTGGACACTCCTCCATCTTCGTCATCATCACTGGTGATCTCATGCACTTCAGGACTAGGGCTGCCCCCATTTTGGCTCTGAGGTTCATTTTCATTATCATTTTCGTTTTCAGAGTCACTACTGTCATCTTTTGGCTGGCTTCCTTGTGATGTGTCATCATCCCCTTCAGTTCGTTCATCTGTAAGTCCAACAGAACAGGTGTCTTAGAAAACCAATCTTGTTGAAAACAAATACAAAAAGTCATTAGCAAAAACACTTTCAGTAATGAGTATTTTGCGTCTCAACACTAGATAATGCAAACTCAATTATTCTAAAGGTGAAGGGTCTACTAGGCGAGTCACCCACCCGTCAACAGCGTCCTCTACGCGAGAGGACGCCAGATTATCCAGAAAAAACGAAATATCCAAAGTAACCTAAACGCGGCACAGTGATACTTTGAAGCGATAACTTTAAACGTGAAAACACGTATTTATGAATGGATTATGCAAAAATGATATTAAAATATATCAAATAGCGTCATTATATCATGTGGTGTGTGGACCGCCATATGGGATTCCATAGCATTACTCCGAAAACCTTAGTTGATCAGGTTTGATGGTAAACACATCATTTCACATAAAAATTAATACAAATAAACATGAAATAACAGTAAGGGCTTACCTGTAGCAGTAGAAATCGACATTATCTTGCGATTTTAACACCAAAAACCAAAAAATAGCACAATAGTACAGTAGCGGAAACCAAACTAAATCAAGCTGTCATTCAAAAGGTTTTTTACATGTCACGTTTCTAAAATTCAATGGCGTCTGTATTATTGGATCGGAAATTCGATAAAAATATGTTCGGGACAGTATTTTTTTATTTAATTAGATTAATTCGACATTAATTTATGGAAGGCGATGTAAATGAAAATTCATTTGTTAATCTCTAACCACAAATACTTCAAAACGCAAAATGGCCACTATAAAAGACTTTTACTTAAAATGGGAGGGAATTCGGAGGGGGAAGGACGCGGTATTCCATATTGGAAAGATTGGAACAAAAAAGCGGTAATTTTAAAAATTATTCCAGATTCCATTTTTTTATACAAAAAGTTGGTACATATTCATGTTAATTTAATCTATACATTAAAAAACGTTTAAAGTATTATTAATGTAAAAAAATGTTTCCTTTAAACCCCCCTGGCACAAAGTAGTTACCGTATTACGTACGTCCCCCTGGATGTAGTTCAGGGTAGAAAATGTAGTTTTTATGTACACACACCCACGTCAGACAGACAAGCCCACTTTGACCTTGAGACCGCCTCTACTATTCCCTACCTAACCTACATATTAAAAGCGGTTATCGGTTCCTGCCTGACGACGTGCTGCCGACTGTACGTATGTTTATCCCGTATATACAAGTAAATAAGTAGTACTACGTGTATAAGTAGTACCAAAAATCTCGTTGCCTCCTAGGTCTAGTGGTCAGCACGCTAGGTACAATCCACGAGGTCCCGGATTCGAATCCTGGGTCGGGCCGAAAATGTTGGGTTTTTCTGTCTTGAAATTACTCAGACACAGGAAGTTGGTGGTGTTTATACCCCCGTGTCTCGTAAAGCACGTTGAGCCGTTGTTTCTGCCTACACCTGATCTCTCTAAGGTCATGTATGTCGGACTGCCGCGGCCGTCTCGCCGAATTACGAGAGTGAAGGTACAGAGAGTGCACCTGTGTATTGCGCACACACACACTTGAGCACTATAATATCTCCCGCGCAGTTGGCTAATCTCTGTTAAGATTAGGGCTGCATGTGATGCATTTTTTAAAATAAACTAATAAAAATAAAATAGTTCCATTTCATCACAATAAAACAAACTATTTCGATTATATTTAACAGGGCTTCCTAAAAAACATAATTATAGGTAATTATAATTTGCCCTTACAAAAGCACCCTTTCAAGTAGTAAAATCATAATTGCATTTCCTACAAATTGGTATGGAATGCAAAAATGTTATAAAACAAAAACAATCTATTGGTAAGAAACTAAGGAAGGTATAAGCTACTTAGATGAAAATTGATTAATCTAAGGTATGGTAACATAATAACAAAAAATATATATATTATAAGATTTTATACTTTATTTATATTATTAAATCTAGGTGCAAAGGGTCAAGGTAAAAATAATATTAATAAGCAAAAAATTGTATAAAAGTTTATTTACCATTAAATATTACATAATTATATTGGTTACATACACACATAGGCACACACAATTCAGATTTTAGTACTTACAATAAAATATATAAATGACTTATTTTTTTTAAAGTAGGACAATTTAAGCAACATCTTCTTCATTAATTTCTTCAACTTCTGCTTCTTTAAATGGGTCAAGCAGAGCCTCCTCTACCTTGCTTGGATCAGGTTTTCTTATGACTCCCATCTCCTCAGCAGCATCCAGACATTTCTGAGCATTTTCCTTAGTCTTTTTACAGTCAGCATCATCAAGTTTTGTCAATGCCATTAATATTTCCATCACATCAGTTTCAAATATTTTTGCAGCAATATCTTTGTCGTCTTTGATAATATTAAGCAGCATATAAGTTCCTCTATACTGTATTTCTTTGTCTGGATTTGCCAATAAACACCTTAATGTTTCTAGCCAAGGTTGCACATCTAACAGCCGTCTGCAGCATACTTTGCTAACTGATGTTAATATACACAGGGCCCCAGCAGCAGCCTTCACTGTGTCAAGGTCTTCTTCTTGGCACAAAAGATACAAAAATTTGACTTTGTCATTATTGCTTTCATAAGTTTTTATAACTTCTTCAGACTGAACCAAATTGCAAATGCATTGTGTGGCTGCTCTCTGGAGCATCATGTGATCTTCATACAAGTAATGCTCAATTTTAGAAAGACCACCTTCTTTCAGAATTCTGTTTCTAGTAGTATCATTCATTCCTGCTAAATTGCAAAGTGCCATCAAAGCTTCGAAATTTTCTAATGCTGTACAATCTGGATGGAGCAAAGCCACTAAAGGTCTGACTACTTCTAAATTTCTCTGACCAGGGAAAGCTACTTCTGGATTAATTGTTATGCCAATTCTTGCTAAAGCCTGTGCTGCTTGTTTCTTTCCTTTATCAGTACCTTCCAAAGACATTGGTATAAGTACTTTAGCTCCACCTTGCTGGACTACTAGGCCTCTCAGTTCAGGCAAAGCACAAATAGCATTGAAAACTCTTGCAATCAACTCCCTTGAATTGTGACTTTCTGTTTTTGATAATGCAACTAAACCTGATGTAACTCCAGCCTTGGCTAAGACAGTAATCCTTTTGTTGATAAAATCAGGATCATCTAATTCATGCTGTTCAGGCACATGGTGTTTAGCAAACTTGGCAAGTTCTAACATTTCTGGTAACATTTCTTGCTTTTCATATGCATTGCACAAATTTACCAAAGTTGTAACAACACCATATAAACAAGATTGATCCCCACTTTTAGCTAGTTCGATGAGAGACTGAATTGCAGCTTTGTCTTCAACTAGTTTTTCTTTAACATCAGCATCTAATGTTAGGTACGAGAGACCCTCAGCAGCCCATTTTCTGACATCATTCTCTTTAGCAGGATTCACTAGGAACTTTTTGCATGCTTCAGCAAGCTTTGTCGTTGAACCATCAGCAAAAGGTCTTATGGAAGCATCATCTCCTCCGAAACTTCCAACCTTGCAGAGTCCTACTAAAGCTCTGACTCTTACAGCATCATTTTTGCATGTATACAACTTTTTGAGTATATCAACTCCCTTATTAACTATGGACCTTGCTTTGTCCTTCTTAGAAGCAGCTGCCACTAGACACTCACATGCAACTTTTTGTTGAAGAGGGTCCTCAGTTTGAGCCATTACAAGGATCATCTCTAAAATGCCTTCTTTTGAAATTACATAATTTCCTACATCAAGGGGACCACGGAGTAATGATGTAATTGCCACAGTAACTCTAACCTTAGACTCAAGATCAGGGGACATGAGTTTGTCTTTAACATACTCATCCACTTGGCTATTGAAGCGTTCCCTAGCTTCATCATAGTACATGTTTTCATAAATTCTTGCTAAACAAGCGGCTGCAATAGTTCTTGATGATGGTGTGATGTTCATTGCAGATTCATATTTATATTCCTCGAGTTCACTGCATACAGCCAGTAACCTTTGCAATCCCTTGATTTCAACAAATCTTGAAGCCCAATTGATTGCGTTGTAGTGACAGTTTCTCATAATTAATTCCATAATGGCATCCCTTGCAAGACCGCTGATAACTGTATTTGTAATAGAGTATGTCAAGCAAGTTAAAAGTACATCAATTTCACTTTTGTTTTCTTCACACAGTTTGGGGTCAGGCTTACTATCTTTTTTGTTATCCATGCCTGAAAAGGTGTTAAGTATTACTTGTAAACAGTACTGGGCTGCATTTACTTGCTCTTCATTGGTGTTGTCGATAATTTCCAGGAACCAAGGAATGCCAACAATTTTTATGATACTTTGAGTCCTCTCAATGCTTCTCTTGCAAAGTTGGCTGATGGTACGAACTGCATTGATGTATATCTCAGCATTCTTTTCTACCTTGAGCAGCTGTTGTATTTTATGGACAACTCCACTTTTCAGCATGATGTCTGCTCCTGCATGCTCTTTGGCAAGCACTAAAAGATTGGACATGGCTTTCTCTCGTTTTTCTGTGTTTTCAGTGATATCAAACGCCAGTTTGAACATCTGCTCAACTTTGCTACTGGTCTGCGCATTTTGCCGCGCTCTCTCCTGCACGACGGCGTGTAGTCGCGATAAAACCGGTTGCACGGCCTTGTTGGTGGGATCGACTGTGAATATGGTCTTCGCGTCTCGGTAGGCCTCTTCAAACCTTTCTAAAGACTCCAAGGCTTGCGATCGACGGAAAAGCGCTTTCGGGTCTTCAGGCACAATTTGTAAGGCTTCATCGCAATCTTTTATAACCTTTTCGTATTCCTTCGTCTTAAGATAGGCAGCAGCTCTATTTTTCAAGTATGTGGCCAAATCACGACTATCCTTCTCAGCGAGATTGATAGCTTTGGTGTAGAGAGATATCGCCTCATCGTATTTCTCCAACTTGAAAGCTTCGTTACCCTTGTTTTTGTAAGATTCACCTTCTTCGTTATGAACTCCCATTATTATTACGTTCCGTAACAAACTCAAACTGGTATTGCCGGCTGCGCTTTTATAGTACACTCAGTTAAAGTTCTGGTAAGTTCTCGTGAGTTCTTGTCGTGGCTACATCTCAAGTTTTCGGCCTAAAATAGAATTTTATTTTTGTTCACCGTAAAGGGATACCTTCGTTGGTCACTAAGCATGACAGCGACATGACAGACAGTGACACATGACACTGACTTTTTTTTATTGATGATGGGAGCGTTCCCTTTTGTTCTGGAACCTTACCATCACAAACGATGCGATATTATAACCAGCTTCATTGCCATAAGAAACAATGTAGTTTCTAAACCAGGCGAGTTCCATTAATTCGTACAATGACCATAACTATTATAATAAGCAGGCATTATAGGGGCAGTTTGTGTTAACCTGTCTCACCTTAAAGTACTACAGCCCCAACTTGCTCTTTCATCCTGTAAACCTATCATTTTTATGAAAACAAAGAAAATCTTGAGATGGGGGTAAAAATATCTTTGACATTGATTAAAAAATAAAAATTGTTTGAAAAAACTCGCACTAAGCCCTTACACAGACAAACCCTTACTAGACAATAAAGAAACAAAGACCACCCTTCCATTCTCGCTTCCCACGCAAAGCCCTCCTGACCATATATTTTTTATCTAAGTTTTTTTTGTTTTGCATTGACAGCTGTCTTATTAATGTCAAACTCTATTAGTCTATGATTGTGTGCTGCTGCTGATCCTCGTGCACCGGAATTCTAAGCTTTTGAAAAATTATTAACATTTCGCAAAATGTCAGCAATTAGTTTGTTAAATCCTAAAGCCGAGTTCGCGCGTGCAGCTCAGGCTTTAGCTGTAAATATCTCTGCTGCAAAAGGTATTCAAGATGTGATGAGAACTAACCTCGGACCCAAAGGCACACTAAAAATGTGAGTTTTTATTTATAATTAAGAAATTCGAGTATTTTTGGTTGCTTTTCCATTTATTTTCCATCCTACTATTGGTATTACCTTGTTATTTCGGATCTACTGTAGTTAGATTATCGAAAAAATCAATGTAAAAAGTCATATGATCTGTTTTTGATAAGGTTGGTATCGGGGGCGGGTGACATCAAGATCACGAAAGACGGCAATGTACTGCTGCATGAAATGCAAATCCAGCACCCGACGGCGTCGCTGATCGCTCGCGCGTCTACAGCGCAGGACGACGCCACGGGCGACGGCACCACCTCCACAGTGTTACTCATCGGTGAACTGCTGAAACAAGCTGATGTTTACATCAGTGAAGGTATACTGCGCCTCTAAGTAGATTACTTGTTTTTTTTTTTTTTAGTTAAAACAATCAAATGAAATACTTGCTTTGAAAATTATTTTAAAAGAACTTGGTTTCAAGATCAGAATAGTGAAAAAATTATAATATATAACAGGCTCCTACATGCATGTTAGCTTTGGACTTGTACGCCGTCTAAAGGTAGGAATCCCAACAGCCAGAAAGCTTTAATTAAATTTGCTGTGTCCATTATATTATGTTTTAGGAGATAGAGCACAACCTATGATGCGACATCGCATTAATCCCATACATGTAATAGTAATATTTAACATCATGATGTTGACAGGTTAATTATATTAACTTGTATACAGGGTGTCCCTAATAGAGTGTGCGTAACTTAAGGTGAAGATAGCCTATTGAATAGCTATCTAGACAAAAAAAAATACATTGGTTATGTTATCACTGTTTCTTTTTATGAAAAAATTTTTTTTGTTTTTTAGAAAACCTTCAAAAAAACTCAGTACATTCATTTATAGTACTAAATTATTTATATAATTGCAAGAACACAGTGTAGAAAATGTCAGTCTAGAAAAGCTGAATAATAGGAATTATATTTTTATAATGCATATATTGTGTAATAAATAATTGTATGTAATCACAGGTTTGCACCCAAGAATCGTCACCGAGGGTTACGACCTAGCGCGCGCCAAAGCTCTTGAAATACTGGACACCATGAAGATCCCAATTGAAATCAAGCGAGAAAACTTGCTTGATGTTGCAAGAACCTCCCTCAAGACAAAGGTGAGTTTATTAAGATTCAGTATTTCTTTTTAGTGCTTTATGCTATTGTTTATTACAAATAAATTCTTTAAAAATGTATATTAGGTATTTTAGGATACTGACCTTTCCTACAGGTGAATAATTTTCTTTTGTCTTACTCACTGTGCGAGATATGTTTGAATAGGTCTTTGAAAAATATTGTAGCTTTGTAGATAACTCTCGACTCAGAAATCCAATTGCTGCAAAAAAAAAACGCTTTTTGGTGCAAAATTTTGACCACAAGCAAGACTCCCACCACTTAAAAAAAATTATTGATATGAGATTTTGTTACGTAAGGTCCACCCGAGCCTCGCGGAGGTGCTGACAGACGCGTGTGTGGACGCCGTCCTCGCGATCCGCACCGCAGGCAAGCCGGTGGACCTGCACATGGTGGAGCTCATGGAAATGAAGCACAAGACTGCCACGGAGACGACACTCGTGCGAGGTAGCTATGACAAATGGTTTTTTACATTTGATGTTTTTTGTTGATGCAAGTTAAGAAAGGAGAAAGGTTTATTAATTTGGGACTTCACAAACACAAATTAAATACATTATGACATTACATTTGCACACATTGCACATTAAATAAGGAAAACATCTGGCCAAGAGCAAGTTGGACTCGCGCACTAAGGGTTCTGTACAAGGTTTTTTTTTTCTATGTGACCAGCATTTTGCGGACTTTTTCCTTTACTGTACTGTAAGACCTTCCTTCTTGACAAATTCCAGGACTCTAGGCCTAAGGGTTCCATACTCTATCTAAATCATCTTAGTCACGTAAGAAAATTTATTCTAAGGATTTTGTATTTGGTACAAAATTATTCAACAACCAAGGTTTAGTGAATATCACCCATGATATTACTGCAAATGCTAAACAATAAAGTTATCTTAACCGCTATAGGCTTCCTTTAAAGTTTATGAAAATTTGAAAAAACATCCAAAATTTAATTCTACATCTTTGTCAGCGTAATTATACATAAAACTTACAAAATTACAACTTTCTACTACTAACAGTCTCTTAGCAAAACCTCGGACAGGCAGACAGACGGACATGACGATGAAACTGTGAGGGTCCCTATCAGGACTACGGAACCCTAAAAACTTGATTTCGTCACAGCTTGAAGGGACCGCAGCCAAAATGAACTGGCGGTTTATTTCGGCATTTAGTAGACTATCGACCCTGCTGAACACGATTCTGCCCGGTGCTAACCCTTCACTCCCTTCAGGGACACTTGTAAGGGACCCTTACAAGTGTCCCTGCGGTTTTTTTTTTAATTTTTTCGTAAAACCGTTGCAGATAATAGAAAACTGTCCATGACAAAAATGATCTGCCAACCATTCAGAGATCATGTTTCCAGACACAACAGAAAATCAATTGTTATGAGAAGTCGGTGGTCTTTTGATCCTCAAGGGGATTGTCTACAGTTACTGCATATAAATCATTTGACAGACAACTTAAGAAATAGTGTCCAACCAAACTGCAAAATTTTAATTTGCAACCAGTGCTAACACTTTGGTTTACTAAACTTATAGAACTGTGAATCAGCCTTTGTTGTCAATAAGTTTAGATATGTTGCACAATAGCATTTTGAGCTCTTGCTCTTTCATTCGGTTACATTTTTTCACTATTAATCTCTATTTATAAAATATGAATTAATAAATTCGTATTATTGAGTCTAGCCGTTCACGTTGTCATTCTGTCGTGAGTGAAAGGGACGGCTACATCCGAAAATACGGACATCCTCAACCGGAGACTCTTTTCGCCGCGAACAGTTTAAATTTATTTTTTTGTGCTTATTTATAGGTTTAGTATTGGATCACGGCGCGCGCCACCCCGACATGCCGAAGCGCGTTGAGAACGCGTACATCCTCACCTGCAACGTCTCGCTGGAGTACGAGAAGACCGAGGTCAACTCTGGATTCTTCTACAAGTCTGCTGAGGACAGGGAGAAACTTGTCGCCGCTGAGAGGGACTTCATTGATCAAAGAGTCCAGAAGGTGAGATTTCTTTATAGGAATTAGCCACTAATATGTAAGTACTAATGACAGTGTATTAAAAAAAGAGGTAGACATGTCATCTCCTACAGCGCGGCGATTCGAATTTTATGCGCCGAGCACACGAACGTTTACGTTTCAAGTGTCATATGTGTATACAAAATTTGAATGCAAAATTGAGCGAATTGCTCAATTTGAGGCAAGCAATTTCACGCGACATATCTACCTCTTTATAAATGCACTATCATTGGTAATAGAATAGATGTTCATAATAGAATAGAACCAACTGTAGTCCGACCGCCTATCTGAGTCCTTGTCTGCGGGGTATATGGGTGCGAGGGTAGACGAGAACGGTGACAGTGAGCGGTGCGGGCGGCGGGCCCTTCTATTTGATTGGGTGATTTGAATTTTGGAAAGAATTTAAATTCAGAATCAAAATGTCAAAATTGTACTCTGATTACAATAAGTACCCCGCAGGCGAGGACTCGGGTCGGACTATAGGTAGACTTATAAGAAAATGGGTAATTTATGTATAAATTTTACCTTTCAGATAATTGCTCTGAAGAAGAAACTGTGTGATGGCACAGACAAAAGCTTCGTAGTTATCAATCAGAAGGGTGTCGATCCTCTATCGTTAGACGCTTTGGCTAAGGAAGGTATTGTGGCCCTCCGCAGGGCCAAGAGGCGTAACATGGAGCGCCTCGCTCTCGCCTGCGGCGGAACCGCCATGAACTCTGTGGACGACCTCAGCGAGGAATGCCTCGGTTACGCCGGGTTGGTCTACGAACATATTCTCGGGGAGGATAAATTTACATTCGTCGAGCAGTGCAAAAACCCTCTGTCCGTCACCATCCTCATCAAAGGCCCCAACAAGCACACCCTCACGCAGATCAAAGACGCGGTCCGCGACGGGCTGCGCGCCATCAACAACGCGATCGAGGACCAGTGCGTGGTCCCGGGCGCGGGCGCCTTCGAGATCAAGGCCAGTATGGAGCTGCAGAAGTACAAGGACACCGTCAAGGGGAAATCGCGTTTAGGCATTCAAGCTTATGCTGAGGCTTTACTCGTCATCCCTAAGACGTTAGCTGTCAACTCCGGCTATGACGTTCAAGACACGATTGTCAAACTCCAGGAAGAGTCGCGCCTCAGCCCCGACCCGATTGGTTTGGATTTGAGCACTGGCGAAGCTATCAAACCTACAGATATGGGAATATACGATAATTACATTGTCAAGAAACAGATTCTCAACTCTTGCTCGGTCATCGCCAGCAACCTCCTCCTCGTTGACGAGATTATGAGAGCGGGCATGAGCAGCCTTAAAGGATAACTTTCAAAAATACTTTTATTTTAACACAATTACTTTTCTTTCACAAAATGTGCTTTATGTTTGTATTACTACATACCACTGCATTTAATTTATGCATTAAATATAATAATATTCTTTTATTACACACATGCTATAATAATGCTATGTATCTTACATTGCGTATTTTAATATTAACTCGATTAACGAATAAAAGTCTAAAAGTGTATTTTTTTTATTTGTTACCTCTGGCAAGTCCTATTCGTTCGTTGTTGACTGCAAACATAATATTATACTCTGGTAGAGTTGGTGTGTTTGAGGAATAACCAAAAACAGTCAAACAGACAGGAAAAATGGAAAGATTTGTGTGCAGGCACGCAGCCGTCGCGACGCGTCGTATTGTCCTTCTAAAAATATCTGATATCGACAGCACTGTCGAAAATAAGAGGTCAGAGCCAACCACAGAAATAATTTGGAACTTTGATGAGACAAGTTTTGAAAACCTGAAATAACGTATAGCGCTCACTGATATGCCGAAGAGGTCCCAGTGCAAGTACAAAGTCAACCTGTTAATTGATTCTGGGTTTTCAGTCTTTCTTGAATTACTCAAAAAAAGAGTTACACGCCATGTCTTGGAATCACACTTGGAATGCAGTTTAATCCATTGGTTATGCATCTGATCACGGGCTTAAACGCACGCACGATGCACAAACAAGTAAATAAAAGATATATATATTTTAAGACAATAATTTATTGTTACTTACAGTGATTAACAGACATAAATATATTTCAAAACAAAGTGTTGGAAAACAACTTAAATTATAAATGATTGTTCAATCAATAAAAATAATTGTATTAGACTATTCTGTCCATCCAGACAAAAAAGTGAATCACTCAAATAAAAATATTCGAGTATTGTAAGCATAAATCAATGCTTTATTTAACACAGCTTCACTTATGTCCCCGTCGTAAATCTATCTTTTCAAATTCTATAGCCAATCCACCTCATCATCCTAATACCACAGATGAATACTTAATACAAATAAAGATTATAACTTATTATAAATCTGTAACATCAATGCTAAACAACTTCTAACAACATACTAAACAATGCTGAATAATTACACAAACTTACTTTAATTCCACAACAGAATGTGATTTCTTGATAATATTATGACTATCTGATTCAGGTAACATCAAATAAGATATCCTATACTTATTATATCACAAATTAAATAAGCAAAGTTGAAATCATAAATGCAACAACAAGATTCGATTGGAATAACCAGTTCCTAAGATTTTCATTGAAAAAAACTTATTTTGGCAGCAATTAGAATCAACAATAATCATTTTTGGCAACAATAAATGGTAGGGTTTATAGTGAGAAATATAGAATTTATTGGAAAATCATCTATGTGTTTGAAAGTTTCAAAAGTAGGTACTAATTATTATCGTCTTGCTAACTTTAAGTTGTTTTGTTTGTATACATACATTGACTTGGTTTTAAGTATAGTTGACTTGAAGTCACTGGAACTTGGGAGTCACCAAAATGTTACACACATCGCTTTAGCCTAGTTAGGTATACTAGTTAGTAAGTCAGGCCATGACGTAAATTTTACGTCCATTTTTCTTTGTTTGGCAAACATTGTAAACAATCTTTTCGTTACTTTTAAAAACATTACTAGTAAAAAATACTATTAGCCATGCTATTAGAATATTAGATATAAAAAGTTGTAAGATTTATTAAATGATAAATTATTTTGAAATAAATAATTAAGGAAAAAAGGATTATCAAGATTGTTTACAATGTTTGCCAAGCAAAGAAAAATTGACTAAGTTCAGATACTATATCTACACCATCATTAGGTCTAAGGAACATTAACACTGTTAGCAGGCAAAGTGCCTGAAAAAATTAAAAATAATTTGGTTCTTTTTACTCTTAATTGGTATAGAAATTGTGACTGGACTATAGCCACGTTACGTGATGGGGTTCCATCATCTTGATAATTTGGAAGTTTTCATGTAGTTTAGTTGGTTTGTTTGGCGGCGATCTCGGCCCGCTCGTTAACGTCGATGGTGGCTAAGTTCAGAGAGGCGACGCACATGTGCAGCACCGTAATGCCGGTCTTCACGACAGCCACGGGCATGCTCACCAGTGCGATGAGCTTGAACAGACCCATGCCCATCACTGAAACATATTAAATAAATTTTCTAGTTAATATTTATTGAAATTCAACCTAAAAATTAATGGTGATACTGGCTACTGAAAGAAAGCTGTGGTTATACAATATTTTACAATAATATTCACCTATAGGTCCAGTGTAGAAATACATCACATAGAGAGCTGCATAAAAGGCTTCATTTCCAGCACACATTAAGAACAATACTGTTTTGTTCATATAGTAAAGGCGCATGATGGGGTTTCCTGACATGTCTATGAACTTGTGTGATGTTCTCCCCTGCAGCGTAGTTGTGTGCAAGTACAGCCAGTGGCCAGTGATGTCGATAGCCATGGACAGTTGGAGCCAGAAGGTGTACTGTGGGTAGAATGTTGCCAGGGTCATCATGAGACAGGAAGTACCTGCTCGGTCTGTAAGCTGGTCCAGCATGGCACCAAATTTGGTACCTAAAACATTTAAAGGGATTTATAATTTATGGTAAATACTGGCTTTTTATTATCTACCTGAAGTAAATCTCAAAAAAGCGCACTCAAGTGTAAAGCCTACATTCAACATTAATTTACAATTTTAAGTAAGGTAATAATACGCAAATACAACCATAGGTATTAATACAGTTTCAAAATATCTAACAGAATTTTGATATTTTTATGAAACTTGCACTATTGAACTGAAATTTAAATGATCTGCAAATCTCAAAAACATTTTTTTTAGGTTGTATCTTGAATGTTATCAAGCAGAATTCTATAATAATTGATTATAAATAGGTTTAGTTAAAGTGATACTTAAAGTGCATGCTTTGGTGGTGTAAGTTAACCTTTAACCGACGACGTGATTTTTTTGTCACGCCGTCTGCGACATGAAAATACACTTGAGGTCAATAATACCTACCTAACTTATAAACCTAAACCAAATTAACCAAACTAAACTCTTTCCTTATAAAAATGAACATTGTAAATAAAATAAAAACAAATTACACATATGTATTTATGAAAAAAAAAATTTTGACGTAGGGTAAACATAAGGCACAATAGGGACATACTTTTTTACCGCATTTCAAGCATATACAGGGTGTGGCGTAAATAGTGGTCTAAAGCAAAGGTGTGGATACACTGTACACTGAAGCACCACATACCAGTATTTAAAAAAAAATTATGTACAGGGTTTTCAAAAAAAAAAAAAATTTTTAATTTTTTTAGAAATCGTTACCTTGCCTTACAAATTTGGTTATAATTTCCAAAAATGACGGTTTTTTTTTATCCATTTTTTTTATTATTATTGCTGATCACTTGTACTTAGTACTCCATTCGTTTTTTTTTTTACAACCTGAATTTAATAAAAAAAATTAAGTTTCTTTCAAAATTCAATACTCACTGCTAGCAAATCGTTTGACTTTCAATGCTTTTGGTGCAAAAAAAATGTACCACACTGTCAGTGCCCATTGTTTAAAAAAAATGCCCATCTTTTGCAGATTCTAAAATGGTGCAACAATAAGTGTTACGACTTACAGGAAAAAAGTTATTGCTTTTCGACACAAAAAGGAGCCCAATTCAGAAAAACAATTTATTTGAAGTTCAAGGGTTTACAAGGGTTGTAATTTTTTTCTGTGTGGTCCAAAGCAAAGGTGTGGATACACTGTACACTGAAGCACCACATACCAGTATTTAAAAAAAAATTATGTACAGGGTTTTCAGGGTTTTTTTTATTAAATTCAGTTTGTAAAAAAAAAACGAATGGAGTACTAAGTACAAGTGATCAGCAATAATAATAAAAAAAATGGATAAAAAAAAACCGTCATTTTTGGAAATTATAACCAAATTTGTAAGGCAAGGTAACGATTTCTAAAAAAATTAAAAAAATTTTTTTTTTTTGAAAACCTGTACATAATTTTTTTTTAAATACTGGTATGTGGTGCTTCAGTGTACAGTGTATCCACACCTTCGAAAGTCAAACGATTTGCTAGCAGTGAGTATTGAATTTTGAAAGAAACTAAATTTTTTTTATTAAATTCAGTTTGTAAAAAAAAAAACGAATGGAGTACTAAGTACAAGTGATCAGCAATAATAATAAAAAAAATGGATAAAAAAAACCGTCATTTTTGGAAATTATAACCAAATTTGTAAGGCAAGGTAACGATTTCTAAAAAAATTAAAAAAAAATTTTTTTTTTGAAAACCCTGTACATAATTTTTTTTTAAATACTGGTATGTGGTGCTTCAGTGTACAGTGTATCCACACCTTTGCTTTGGACCACTATTTACGCCACACCCTCTATACTTTTGGCATGGATAATACCTGTAGAATGACTTTCTTTTTAATTTAGGTAGACAAAATGCACACGTCTTTTTTGCAGCTAGTGCAACAACATCAGGTTCTGGCTGATTTGGCATGTCAGGGCCTAAAATTCGCGTCATTTTCATCTTTAGCCAATCAATCAATCAGCCAATCTCTTATTCCTCGCAGTACCCTCTCCAGAAGACGCTCCAACTCTTTTCTAGGTTGCGATAGCCCGAGATCAGTCATTTTTACAAAAAATCAGTCGTCTAAAGCAAAAACGCAAGTTTTAATCCAGTACAAAAAAGTTTCGTAGTTTACGACGTGCGGTCCCACAGACCGCGGTTGAACTTTAGAACGAAATAACTCACCTAAATTGCTCCCGCCGATGCTACTACTACCCGCCAAGGCGCGAGCGCAACTAAACTCGAAGGTACTAAGACGCTTGGGACACGGGAGTGAGTAGAACATTACAATCTAGAAGTTTTGAAAACCGGAGAGACCGCACATCGTCGGTTAAAGGTTAATCATCAATAATACAATATTGGAATTTTTTGGTGATGCATATCATTCTTCCTCTATAGTTGTTTTAGTAGAGTGAAGGAATATATTTATTTTTCGGTACACAGTATATAGGTTCTTAACCCTTAGGCTCATTGGTCATGTGTCATGTGTTATACCCGTAAACTAGCGCACTGTCATCCCTAATGTAATGTTTAAAATATTGGTGAATGATCTACATTTTTGTTTTTTATGTTTCCTACAAAATAACTACACAAGAAAAATATAAACACTAACATTGCACTTTCATAGATCAGAACTGTTTTCAAAATGGTGAACTAAATTGCCAAAGACAATGAATCTAAAGTATTGTACGCCAAATGAAAGGACATCAAACTCTCTTTTTCTTGCATACAAAGCCTATACGTACAGAGTAAGATGACAATACTAAAACGTTATTTTTAAAATGGTAGTTTGTGCGTATAGATTTGTACGCATTCCGAGCCTACAGTAGTACAGATTGATGCATATGAATTCATAAGCAAGCCTTAGGGTTAAATGATTAAAAATATATTTAATGCATTCAATCAATAAGGTGGTAATGGTATGCAAATTATGACATCTATCATTCAATTACTTCTTCTTATCTATAATTTTATTAAATAGCAGTATAGTTTTTTGCATTTCTTAATGCATGCCTTAAACATATTTTAGATGATGGACATACAAGTCGCTATTCATAAAGACTGTGTGTAAATAATGAGTGCAAGCAAACATAATAAAATTTAATGATACCGTACAAGGGCAGACAGATACAATACTTACTTTGATTAAAATATCTCGCCGCGTGTCCATCGAAAGCATCGAGCAAAGCAGAAGTAATGTAACACGTACAAGCTACCACGCAGTGCGTTGGCATATAGTACAGGGATATAACAAGAAGAATGACTCTGGCAAATCCTGAAACAGAATTTACACCAAATGTGAACATTGAAGTCAATCAACAAAACGATCGTCGCATCCTAAGTGCACATCATATTGTCTCACCGATGATGTTGGGCACGAATAAAAATATATTTTCCTTGACTTCTGTCATTTTTAAATTGATTTGAAATTGGATTTCTATGTTTCTCAATTATTCTTCTTCTTCTTTCTTATGGCGAGCGAACTTAAGCTTCACCCAGTTTTGAGCTCTACCTACTCAAATCACACTAGACTCTGTGCACTAGACTAAAAAAAACAATCAATACACAACATGACTTTTTTTGTTCAATTTACACATTCTGGGTAGGCAAAGGATCAAGTCCATACAGCCACTTCTTCAGTATCTTTATTTTATATATATATATATAAAAGTTTTATCATTTTTATTACTATTCTTCTTCTTTTACAACTACACTAAAACTAAACTAACAACTAACCTAACCTAACTCATTGAAATGCGAGGATGGTTCGCATTTCAATGCTCTTAACGTTTTGAGCGGTAACATCGAGCCGGATCACATAGGAGCGCCTTACTTTGTTTCTCACTTTTACGTCATTAGTTCTCCTCTGCAGCACATTATAAAGATAATTCCACCACACAATCACAACAATGACCACGAAAAACTAATTTAGAAAATTAAGAAACAAAGCCCATTTTGACCGGCTCATTTCCCGCCAAAAACTCCGCAATACATGATGTTTGACAGTAAATTTGACTGCCAGTAGCACACTAAGGCTGCGTTCCCTTTTGCGCCAACAGTGATAATATCACTCATATCGCGCTCACAAACTGTTCCGAATTGGTGTTACA
Source organism: Pyrausta nigrata (assembly GCA_949316185.1). Classification (NCBI taxonomy): domain Eukaryota; kingdom Metazoa; phylum Arthropoda; class Insecta; order Lepidoptera; family Crambidae; genus Pyrausta; species Pyrausta nigrata. The sequence goes on from OX438956.1 coordinate 11,268,642, forward strand.
GGGAGCCAACGATAGCTGTAATGACGTCACTTGCGCTCACGGTGATTTGTTCTCCAGCGTTAGCACTGTGAGCGCTTTTGCGTCAAAGAAGAAAATTAAAATTTTACAATTCATATTTATTTTGCAAACAGCCGATTTAGAGTTTTATTTAATAAATAACATTAGTAATATACAACTTATGAATAAAAAATTAAGATAAATTACTTAATACAACACAAAAACAAAAATTATAAAAAGGGTCCATGTGGTAAGGTTCCCAGGATGCTGGCAGCATTACCGCGCTGGATAGCGATGCTTATACGCTGAGCAAGGTAGCTGCCAGCTCTTAGGTCACCACTGATGTCAACTAGCCTCTTGGAAATCTCTTTGAAAAAAGAGATAGCGTAGGGACTCCACGAACCCAGTGTTTCGACCCTAAACGGTACAAAGTGGTACCGGGAGTCGATCTGCCTGTACTTCTTCTTTTTAAAGTTTTCGGCACTTGTCGCAGCCAATTCATATTTACATTTTTCTGCAGAAAATTGAAAACAAACTGAAAATCACAAAGATATTTTATTTTTATTTTGCACAATACATAGTAGTACATATATCAAATAAAAATAAAAATATTAGTGATTATATTATTACAGATTAATGATTATTACAGACGAAATTACGGGCAGAGGCATTTCACTAAATTAAAATATGTTTTAGGTTATCCTCTAAGCAAAATAAATAGTTCCCTCGCGATACGAATAATAACAGTTCCGAAATGAAATCGCGTCAACAGCGTTGTCAGCACGCTGTCACACTCTCCGTAGGGGAGGGGATCAAAATAAAAAGAAAGATTATACAATAGCTTAGAATTTATTAGGTGGGTTCAGAGCTCGACCGAACTGATGTAAATTAGTCCCTCTCACTATCACTGTCCTGGTAGTGTCTCCCGGCAGATCCTCAAGACTTCCGGCTTGCTATGTTGAGTAGTAGTAGATCGGAGTAGGGCAGAGCAGTAGGGCAGGGCGCACAGTAGTGGGCAGTGCGTAGTGGTGACGTCCGGTACCGGGTAGGTGGGCCCTGGAATGGTGTAAACAAAATATTTTACCACTATCCGAATTTCGTGGTTTGACTGCAACATTCGGAGTTTAAGCAAGCGAAGCGGGGCGTAGGTACAGATGATAATGATTTGCAAAAAATAGTGATCAATGATGAGGCACAAAGAATTAACCAAAACACAGGATATATAATGAAGAAATAATTAACTACTTATGATCGTAAAGAAAATATCTGTTTGTGACATTTCGTAACGTCAATGTTCATAAAAACTAAAGGAATTATAATTACGACATTTCACAAACGGAAAATGAATGAGCATAATTGAAAAATGAGATTAAGCTAACTAAAATTAATTGCGGTGACTAATGAAGGTTACGGCAATGTCATGTCACGTATGCATGGCTGACGCAAAAATGACGAGACTTCATAAAAGTGGCTAAATTACGAGAACTAAGCAATTACAATATTTTTACAGCTTGAGAGCAAGATTAAATAACAACTACGGATAGATTTAAATATGTGCTAGATATTAATTAACATGACACAGCATTTATGAGCAGTTAGCCCAATATGGGGATTATCTACTTATGTAACTAAAAAGCTTAAAACTACATGTAACACTTTGCAACACTTACCCGTTCAATTGGGGAATTCAAGAAAATTAAATTAATTAATCTTCTCACAAGTTTAGGTGAGCACAGTAGTACGAAGTAGGTAGTGTTAGATAAAAATTACAAGGACCGGTACGCGTCTTCTTCAGAGCGTGTCCGGCCGTCGAGTGTCGCACGCAGGGACGAACAACCGTGACCTTCGAATCGCTTTCACAAACCGGCAGCGCATGAGCGTATGTTGCAGACAGTAACGTGCGTTAGGACATTAATTGATATTCTAACGTTCTTCTCAGTCAACTGTGATAGTGACTAGGTTTTTCGATATACATTATTTGTAAGTATTTAGCATTAAGTTAAGGAAATAATTAAATATAAGTTATTTAGTAAGTTTGATTTATTTTATTAGTGTTTATAAGATATAATTATTTTTATTCTTTTATTTTATGTTTTATTTTTATTAAGAAAAAATAAAATGTTACAACGCTAATCAGAACGGAACGGCTTTCGGCGCTCACTGAAGAGAAATGACTTTTTTTAAAAATTCTATTATTAGATCCCCGTCAACAAAGAACGCTTACTTCTAAATTAAGTAAAGTTAACGCCTTTTTCTTATTAAGGAAAAGCGAAAACGCCAAATAGCAATCAGGAAATCAACCGGACAGCAAAGCTCGGAAAAGGAAAAGAAAACACATCCAAAGCACACAAAAACAGGTCCCAATAAGACTGGTCATCTCGGGACGTCAGACCACTACCCTCCAGTTGTCAATCTAAAAGCGAACATGGAAGCGAAACAAAAAGACGAGAAAAAGCTATATAGCAACATTCAATGTTAGAACTCTTAGAACCGAGGAAAGTCTAGCTGAACTAGAACAAGCTCTCGAATATTTAAAATGGGATATCTTAGGCATAAGTGAAGTCAGAAGGTTGGGGAAGAGGTGAGAGAGTATGAAGATTTTATCTTATACTACAAAGGCGAGACCAAAAGGCAATACGGTGTAGGTTTCATGGTTAAAAAACAACTTAAAGAAAATATTATTGAATTCACTAGTAAATCAGAAAGAATTGCTATCCTGAATATAAGAATACCAGAACAACAAAAGCCATGGTCAATAGTACAAATATACGCTCCGACAAGCAAGTGTTGAAGAAAAAAATAAGTTCTACACATCTCTTCGTGAAACAATAGATGAAACATCTAAAAACAAAATCATCATAGGAGACTTCAATAGCCAAATAGGTGGCCAACAACATGGGGAAAACAATACAATAGGTCCTTACAGCAGCGGAAAAGGGAACAAAAATTGCCAATTATGTCTTTCTAAAACATGCAGCGTTGTGTGAAGAAGCGCTCTATGAAAACCTTTGCCTATATAGTTAATAATGTATAGAAACACACCAGATTGTCTGTGGATTACCTCTTTGACCAATCACCATCCAGCAAGCGCGCGCGTTGTCACTGTCAAATGTGTCAACTGCATAGCGTTTGTGAAAACTTTTCCAACTGGTCGTATTTTCTCAAAGTTTTCAGTTTTATATGTGATAAGTGGTAAAAAATGAATAAAAGTGCCGCCGTGAGCCCCCTCAAACTGCACGAGGGGTCTTAATTATCAGAGAAATATAAAATATCATTGGATCGGCGCTTGGGCATCTTTTCACTGCCTCCAAACAGGAGATCAAGGTGCTTGAACAGATCCTGAATTTACTTCCTCAGTGGATGTTAGATACCTGCAATGCTCAGGTGAATATGTTTACCTCTGTAAAGAGATATTTTTCACCACAATTACCTATCCCATTAATCAACTTTTTTCAGATTAGATGCAACATAACATTTTTGCAATTATATTATGAATGTTTGTTAAAAAGAGGTACAGACCTACAGTATTACTATGTAAAGCTTAATGTCATTGCAACATAGTAATATAATGCAAATGACAGTAATCTTTGCATAAATGTAATGAGAAATTTTGTCATGTAAACTTAACCTCGCTCCTACTGAGCAGGTACTAGCAACAAGGCTACCTAGCAATGAGCTAACTCATTTCAAACTCACATTCGAATTTGAATTTAATGTTATTTTATTTAGCCTAAGTAATTAGCTGTGCAGGATGGAAATTCATACAAGCTATTGTTCATTAGCTTGCACATTTTGAGTTATTTATATAGTGCCAATATAAATTTGGATTATATTTTTATTCTAAATTGAGTTATATATCTATTGAAAATTATTCTGTAAGGAGTGAGTTTTGCGGAAAAACTGCACTCGCTTATCAGTATCAGTAAGGATGCATTACTTCTAATCATCCAATATGAAAACAGTTCAGTAAAGATGCATATAACTATCATCTGAACTTTAATGTAATGTCAATGTCGGTGAACTCCTATAAGAATGTTTTGTAGGGTTGCTTTTGCCCGTCCCATTTTATGTCACCTGCCCCTCATATTTTTGTGGCTGTACCGAGCTAGGTCGCGGAGATCTTTTGGGGTTAAAATTTTTGTGCTAGTTTAGGAAGAAAACTACTTATTGGTTTAGTAGGATCTTGTTATTTTCCTTCGTTGTAAAAACGGAGAAAAACTGAGAGGTGACACATAAATACTAATGTCTAGCACTGGTACCAACACAGATTTGCTTTGGTGCACAATGGGGCTCATCAGACATGACTATGACAATAGATCAAATATCAATATATTTGGAACTATGGTTATTCGGTGTTTAGTGATAAATGAAACCCTGAAATTTTACTACTACATACATTATCAACACGACAATGTCGAGAAGCGCCATCTTAACGATGATTGTGAAAATAGATGATACTATGCTGGCCAATGGGCTTGCCACTCTAAACTAGTGTTAATATTGTTTAAGTAAACGCTCACATAGATGGCGCTTTATAATGAAATAGTTTACAACTTAATTATTGTCTACGGAAGCACCTAGATGGCGCTTTAGATAGTTTACATAACAGTGCTACTAGCCATGCTACTTGTCTCATAATAGATATGTCCCTTAGTTTATAGTGCCTATGGACAAGGGTACTCCTCTAAATCCCTTGCTCTCTGTCTCTAGCTACTCTCCCCTAGTATGGACCTACGGTATTTTTAAGGCTACAGTTCCACTACAGCTAGACTAACCAATACCAGGAATTTATATATTTACAAGCTGGATGCTGTATGGGGAGCTAACCTGGATACGTCTTATCTGTCAGGTCGTAGCATGGAGCACAATCATTAGCCCGCTCACCACAGGCGCAGCGGATGCTGTCTTGGGAGCGTACCTGGACCAGTCTTATCTGACAGGTAATAACATAGAGAACAATTATAGTTTCACTCACCACAGACGCAGTGGAGGCTGTCTTGAAAGGGTAGGTACCTAGACTAGTCTTATCTGTCAGGTCATAGCATAGAGGACAATCATCTTTTCACTCACCACTGACCCAGTAGATGCTGTCTTGGGAGCGCACCTGGACCAGTCTTATCTGTCAGGTCAAAGCTTATAGCACAGTCAATGTCTCACCATAGACGCAGCGGATGCTGTTTTGGGACCGCACCTGGACCAGTCTTATCTGTCAGGTCAAAGCTTATAGCACAATCAATGTCTCACCATAGACGCAGCGGATGCTGTCTTGGGACCGCACCTGCACCAGTCTTATCTGTCAGGTTAAAGCTTATAGCACAATCAATGTCTCACCATAGACGCAGCGGATGCTGTCTTGGGACCGCACCTGCACCAGTCTAATCTGTCAGGTTAAAGCTTATAGCACAATCAATATCTGACCATAGACGCAACGGATGCTGTCTTGGGATCGCACCTTGACCAGTCTTATCTGTCAGGTCAAAGCTTATAGCACAATCAATGTCTCACCATAGACGCAGCGGATGCTGTCTTGGGAGCGCACCTGGACGAGTCTTATCTGTCAGGTCACAGTATTATAGTACAATTATTGTCATAAAGGACAATGCTTTTCTCACCACAAACAGACGCAGCAGATACTGTCTTGGGAAAGTACCTAAACAATTCTTATCTGTAAGGTCAGAATATATAGCACAATCCTTTTCTCCACAGACAGACGCAGTAGATATTGTCTTGGGAGAGTACTTAGACAAGTCTTACTTGCCATAAAAAAGAAAAGGCTTTTCTGTTTAATGTACCCTTAACCTAAAACACAACCCTAGTTTTGTCTGGCCTAAAGGTTCAACAGTATAACCTTGTAGGCTTCTTACCTATCTGGAAGGTTAAGCAGGATGAAAGATTAATTTTAGTCTTGAGAGGTTCTACTCGAAGAGCACCTCTACAAGGGCTTAAGATAATACGGGTTGTTATTAATCGTCGTATGGCGTAAAATAGGACCGTTCGCTTAGCCTTTTATTATGACTTGCAGATTTCCCCACATCTTGGAGCAGCCACTTCCAGATTTGGTGGCAGACTTCTGATCTATTGCAATGTTAAATGAGCGCTATTGCATTATTACGGTTGAGAGCTTTCAGCCAACACCACCTCCACACAGACAGAGATATCTAACCTTTCTTACTGGAAGGGGGGGGGGGGGGGGGGGTGATAATCATGTGGCGTTCTATTCCAGATAACCAGGTTAAAAGACAACTTTTACCTGTATAAATAGAGATTATTGTCTAAACGATAAGTAGATTAAAAAGCTGCGTAGTAAAATCAATAAACTTTTACGTGATTTACTGAAAATCACTTTAAAAAAGTCTAAGCGAGTAGTGCCATCTAACATCACATGGTCAAAATACTTATGTATTTGCGCGTGGTTGAATCATGACGCGAAATGACAAGTAACGCCATCAACGTTTCATAGTCGAAATATGATGTAATCATGTGGTTTGCATAGACAAGCATGAGCGCTGGCCACTGACTGAGTTGCCTGCATTTGATTCACATGATTAGAACCTTAAGTTACAAGTAACCAATTTAAAATAAAAGATTGCAAAGCAACGAAAATAAGTTAACCTAATTTTAAAGAAAATAAGTTTAACTTGCTATATAAGCTATTAACGAAAACTATTAAGAAAAGCAGCTTTTTGTTTAATTCCTAACCAGTTAGCGTACATTGCAACTTATGGTTTACCTATGTTTTCCTAGATGGATGGATATGTTAAGTTGAGTATGATACTCGTAGCCATCTAAATCTAACCAAGCGCAGGTACCTGCATTTAATAATCTAGTTAAATAAAACAGTTGTTGCTAAATCTACATCCTTTTCTAATAATCTGCCTTAGTTTATTTATATTTGCATCACGGACAAAATCTGACAAAAGTGTCTCTGTGATCTCTGGCAGAAGATGCTGCCTTTATAAAAAGGCAACTCTAATCTCCTTTTTATACTTACTTTTAATAAAGTTTTTATACAAATAAATAAGCATGCAGCTAAAAAAAAAAAAACACTTAGTCAGCATAACAATCTGGGATAAGCTGGACAGGCTGGCGTTGATTGACCTTGAAGTGACTTAAAACTAACTAGCATTCGCTTGTACAAGTCGTTACATAACGTTTGATTAACTTTCAGCTATTTTATTTTGACAACATATAACCAAAAGTTAATTCAGTTCAATATTTAGTTTTTACAAGATTTAGGTACTAACTCTTAAGAATTTCCTGAAATGGATATGCCTTTTGTTGCTATTAATTAATTATTAAATATTTTAGCAATGCCTAATATGTCAAGGAAAGGTTTAATAACTTAAAAGCATAAAGATGGGTTCAGACAGATTCAGTATTGTTGTCCTAAGAGCCTTAAGTATTTATTACAGAAATTATATTTCTGTGGTATTTATTGACAAAATTAAGCTTTAGGTATGTCATTTGAAGACTAACTCTATAGTTCTCATCTATGTATATTGATGTGCAGAAGATATTACTAATGTTACTTATTAATAAGAATAATAAAATTTTATAATCAGAATTAAATAAATTAAATTTCAGAGACTCAAATAGCGTTTGTGCTTGCATTGATCATTAGCAGATAACAAACACGTCGTCTTCACACAACGCTGCATGTTTTAGAAAGACATAATAACAATGTTTTGCATTACAACAAAACATATATTATGTCGAATAAAACATGCAGCGTTGCAATATAACTCTTGCCGGTGAAGACGCTATGAAGTTGACACATTTGACAGTGACAACGCGCGCGCTTGCTGGATGGTGATTGGTCAAAGAGGTAATCCACGGACAATCTGGTATGTTTCTATACATTATTGACTATATAGGCAAAGGTTTTCATAGAGCGCTTCTTCACACAACGCTGCATGTTTTATTCGACATAATATATGTTTTGTTGTAATGCAAAACATTGTTATTACTGGTTGATCTTGCCATGGAATATAATTTAAAAATTATGAATACCTTCTACAAGAAAAAAACTAATCGAAAATGGACGTGGATATCGCCCGACGGGAAACAAAGAAATGAAATAGACTTCATTCTATCTAACATGAGATGTCACTTCAATGACGTTGGCGTAGTCAACCAACTCAACTTTAACACCAACCATAGGATGGTTCGAGCCACCCTAGAAATCACAAGCACATCAAAGTCAAGGAAACATAAAAAACACCACCACACAAATAAATTCTCCAATCCCAGATGTAGTATCCACTGAACTTAAGAGAAAAATAATTAATATTAAAGAAAACGACACAGTTCTGAATAAATATAAAACCTTGGAGAAAATCTTATCTAACTTAACAAAAAAGAACTGTTGACAAATAAAATTAGAAAAGACCGAATAGGACCGAAAGCTAGGATGCTAATTGCAGAAAGGAGAAAAATGCTCAGAGATAGAAAGTATAACATTCGAAATATTGAAGCAATAAGCAAAGAGATAACAAAGAGTATAAGAACTTACAAAAAAGAAACAAGAATCCAGAAAATTATATTCGGAATAGAAAAAACTGGAGGAATCAAAAGAGCTCTGAAAGATCTCAAAGAACACTCAGCTTGGATACCAAGTATCCAAACAATACACACCATCAAAAAGACCACTGATATGCAAAATCGCCACAGATTTCTTTCGCAACTTATATATCGAACGACAAGCTACACTACACGAGATAGACAGACACGTAACAGACGAGCAAATCCCAAGCATACTGCAAAGTGAAGTGGAAAATGCGATTATTTCCCAAAAAAGTGGGAAAGCGACCGGAGCTGACTCCATAACGAACGAACTGCTGAAACAAACATTGGACACAATACTTAGCCCGCTCACTAACTTGTTCAACGAAATATGACACACCGAAACTGTCCCCGAGCAATGGACAAAGTCCACAATAGTACTCATCCACAAAAAAGGAGACATAGACGTCATGGAAAATTACAGACCAATAAGTTTGATGACAAACCTGTACAAAATATTTTCTAAAATTATTCTTAAAAGAATAACAAAACGCCTAGATGAGGAACAACCAAGGGAACAAGCTTGCTTCAGGGCAGACTTCTCAACTATAGATCACATGCATGTTGTGAAACAAATTGTTGAAAAATATTATGAATACAAGAACCTGTACTATCTAGCATTTGTGGACTACAACAAAGCTTTTGACTCGATATCCCACCATCACATCTATAAAGCACTTAGAAATCAAGGAGTGGAAGAAAAGTACATCAGACTCATAAAAAACATATACAGCAACTGCACAGCAAAAGTTAAATTAGAGAAAGAGGGAGAACCATTCAACATCCAAAGAGGAGTTAGACAAGGTGACCCCCTATCCCCCAAACTCTTCTCAGCGGTACTTGAAGAGATCTTTCGTGAGCTTAATTGGGAATCACAGGGTATTAATGTTAATGGAATGAGACTATCCCACCTAAGATTCGCAGATAATATCGTGCTGTTTACAGGAGACCCTCTATCACTCCAAAGAATGCTCGAAGAACTGGCGACAGCGAGAAAAGACAGGTCTAACTATGAACTCTTCCAAAACAAAAGCAATGACAAACAGACATCCACATCCTATAATAGTTAATAACCAAGCAATAGAATACGTGGAAGATCACATCTATCTGGGACAATTAATAGCACCAGTCGCACAAATGGAAAAAGAAGTCCAGAGAAGAGTAAGTAACAGTTGGTCTCGCTACTGGTCATTAAAAGAGATCATGAAGAATAAATCAGTCTCGATGTCAGACAAATGCAAAGTGTACAATACATGCATCCTCCCAGTTCTCACGTATGGATGTCAAACTTGGGGCCTGACTAAATCCCTAAATCAGAGCCTAAAGGTTTGCCAGTAAGGAATGGAAAGAAGCATGCTCCACATTAAGTTGAAAGACAAACGGCGACTCTCCAAGATAAGACAAGCAACAGGGTTGACAGATGTCACTAGAAAAGTGAAAAGGCTGAAGTGGCGTTGGATTGGACACATGATGCGATCCACATAGGAAAAATGGTCTAGGGACATTACAAACTGGTATCCAAGGGAGGGAAAGAGAGGAAAAGGAAGACCAGCAATGAGATGGGAAGACGATTTGCCCAATGGATGGCGTAGACTGGCAAGAGACAGAACCTTATGGAAGCAACTGGAGGAGGCCTATGTCCAAGGACAACCTGACTGTAGTGCAACTAATTAGTAATGTGTAAAATAGTTAAAAAGTTATGGTCAGAGAAATAAAGGCTTATTTTATTTATTTATTATTATAGTATATAATACTATACTTCTGTAATACTGTAGTATTATAGTACAGGTTGTGGGTTCAGAGTAGAGTTGGCTGTAGCAAACTGTAGCTAAAATAAAGACTAAGAAAGTGCTCAATAACTAGTAATTTCGGCTGGAACTCTTGTTCTTTAAACCGGGCTAAATGTCGTCAACATATGGCGTAATTTAGTTCGCCTCAGAGTCAAGCACATTTTCGTGTAGACACCTACAAAAATCCATTGTAAGATAATTCCATACTTATTGCTCTGGAATATGATTCATAATAATTCACTAAACCTATTCAGTGACGTTATATCACGCGACGCGATAGGGTTAACTGCTACGAGAAGCTTCTAACGCCATCTAGCGCCTCTTTCTAGTACTTTATTTATTCTCGTCCAGCCAGCAACGTAGCCGCGCGGCCGCCGGTAAATAAAACGCGCGAGCGTGGCGCTGGCCGGTAGCGACACGCAACTTGTTCTAGCCCTTATGTAAGGGTCGCCGCGCGTAGGCCTGGTTTTACTTACTCTAAGGTTGCGTGGTCGCGCGCAGCTGCAGAGGAATGATGATAACGTAATATTCGAAAGTTAAGGTACATTTTCGTGTGTAGCGGTTTGCGACAGAAAACTGTAGGCTATTATAAAAGTTGGTATGTATTTTTTTGTATGGAATGATTTATCTCTTTCGTAGTGACTATTAAATAATCTGTGGCTTGGCCTTGGCCTAGGGTCAGAGGGCTTAGTGCGAGTTTTTTCCATAAAGTTAATAATACCTAGCGGAATAGAGGAACAAAGGGCTGAGGGAGCGAGATGTCTCTAGCAGTAACACTCTGAGAAAAAGAGATGTGTGATGCGACGTAACAGAACCGTTTTTGAAACTGTCAAACAGTTTGTCGGCACTTATCGGCACGCTGAGAATTTCAGCTATTTAAATTTTTCTAATATTACATGAAATCGTGAATATTTTTTGGAAATATTTCTTGGTGAAACATGGTGACTTATTCAGTAATTGATTATTGTACGACCGCTAAAAATGATAATTTCACAGGTAAATTGTTCCAAGTGGACACTGCCTATTTTAGGTTTATTTTTAACATGGACTTATATGTTTTTAAACCCCCGACGCAAAAACGACGGGGTGTCATAAGTTTGACGTGTCTGTGTGTGTGTGTGTGTGTGTGTGTGTGTGTGTGTGTGTGTGTTGTGTGTGTGTGTGTCTGTCTGTGGCATCGTAGCTCCCGAACGGATGAACCGATTGTGATTTAGTTTTTTTTTATTGAATGATTAATTAGTTGGGAGTGTTCTTAGCTATGTTTGATGAAAGTCGGTCCAAGATGGCCGCCGTAACAAAATGGCAGATTACATTTTTTTTAAAACTCCCTCAGTATGGGTATTAAATGAAAGGGCTTGACTAGTAGAACACTATACACTATGACAAATTTCAAATCCAAGATGGCCGCCGTCTCAAAATGACAGATTACATATTTTTTTGACGACTGTCTTGGTGTAGTCGTTCGCGCACCGGACTTCTAAACCAGGCGGTTGCGGGTTCGAATCCCGCATGGGGCAAATGTTTGTGTGATGAGCACGAGCATTTGTACCTAAGTCATGGGTGTTTATATGTATTTAAGTATTTCTATCCGTTATCCTAGTCACCATAGCACAAGATCACGCTTAGTTTAGGGCTAGGTAATTGGTGTGTTTGTTGAAACATTTTTTTTTAAACTCCCTCAATATACCCATATATCCAATGAAAGGGCTGACTAGTAGAATACTATAAAACACTATGCCTAATTCCAAATCCAAGATGGTCACTATCACAAAGTTGCGAATTGCATTTTATTTTACAACTCCTTCAATATGGGTTGACTATTTGGAATAAAAGTACCTAGGTACCTTATTTTATAATTATTATTTATTATTGATAAAAAAACCTGATAAAACACCAAATTACTTAGAACCTTAAAACGTAAGAACTTTTTGTAGTGGCGAAAATTTTTGCATCGGGATTTTGACACATGCTCTCTCCATTCTAAAATTCAATGTCCGTGTGATGAAAACGTGTATGGAAATTTGGTCACTGCCCCTAGCGGCACGTTTGCGAAACCTTTTTTTTTCTATGACACTCAGCCGATCGTGAGCGCGTGTGAGTAACAAAATATGAAAACTCGCACAGGCCCTCTGTCAGTGGATGTGGTTGTCGTAATCATGCGAGAAACAAATGTGAAAATAATCATAATCGACGCTTTTTATGAGCTCAGCATGAGCTACCTTTTCGATAAATACTTGCAGACGTAGTGCAACCCTATTCCTGTGTTGCCATATTAATATCGAACAACAAGGTTACAAAATAAAGCGGTGAAAATTAGAACTACATAAAACTGGAGCAGTTTTTGACAATTTTACTTGGAACTAGCGCTGACTCCACGTAGTATGAGTTATTGGTTGGTTTATCTTTGGAATAATTTTCCACTCTACACCGATAGAGGGCGTTTGAGTAGTCGTTTTAAAATGTTAGTCGAAAGCTGTCGAAAATGATGAATTCGGTTTTGCAAAATAAAAGAACTTTAGTTATGTTGTAGAGTAATACGAAATCATGATGATTTATTAGATAGGTTGTGTAAAATTACATTCAAAACGGGGTAGAGAGTGATTCGGTGTGTAAAAGTCATAAGACTTGTGTCATCTGACTGCTCTTCCTTCAAGATGGCTCCTCCGCCGGAATATGATAAGGAACCGAAAGCCCCGGATAAAAGTGCCACAACAATTGCCAATGCTGACTCCAAACTTCTCCACAATAGCGTTAATGACCAGCAAACCAATTCGGATCACAAAACAACAAACACGGCCGCCAACACTGAAGTCGAGGTAAGAGCGTTTAGTATGTCTTCGATTTCATTAATTTATTATTATTGCTTTAAACTATATCGGTTTCAACATTTTATAGTACCTTCTTTAGAGACGTTGTATCGTTCCTTAAAAAAAGTTTGTTGGAATTACAAATATGCAGGTAAAAATGGCGAAAGGAAAATACGTCAAAACTAAATCATTTATTCTACGCGCATGTACTTTATTACAATGAGACAACGGTAAGTATTTTATTTTTGATCTTATTGTTAATTCTGATATCCTAGTGCTCAAAACATAGGTTATTTTTTACATAATGTTATCATAGGTATTTTTTCTTGCCATAAAACCTTACCTTATTACCTTACCTTTTGAAAAATTTGCTGATCTGTTTTTGGTTCACAAATTTACAAAACAAACTATATAGATGAGGGAGAAAAACCTCTACCAATACTTCTACGGCTACAGTTAATGACTAATGTTAATAAGAGTTACTTCACTACTCTTATGAATAGTTAATTTTAATCTACAGTGGCCAGCACATCTGATTATACAATTTTATTCCAATGCAAAATCACCCCTATACAACTATACATATAAGATACCACAGTGTTTACGTTGATGTGCTTTTGTCCATACATTAAACTTAAATTTAGATTAAATTTGTAAAGAATTTTATTTATAACCTGGATATTTTATAGAAAGTGAGAGTATGTGCAAAAAATTTGTGATAAACATTTTACTTAAGAAAATTTATTTAGGCGTAACTACTTACAGTCAGAAGATTTTCCAATCTGTAAAGAGTTCACCTTTTACATTTTGTCATCTTAATCTTTTAGATCAATGATTGAAATAAAATATGAAGATGAAAATCTTGATTTGATTGAAAGTCATGATCTGATGATGGTGTCCTGGGTAAATATTATAAAATTGTATGCACATACATTTTTGTAATGTACTTTCTCGGAGCAATAAAGAATATTGTGTCTATTAAAGGCACATCTATACTAATTCAAGTGATTAGTTAACCATTAGTTCACTTAATTCTGCTGCAGACTTTATATAATCAATACACTTCTCACTCTTTTGTGGAACATATTTTCTTTTAATTTTTTATGTTTACTATCCATACCTATTTTAGTTAATGTTGGCTGTCCTGCATACTTTATTTAAAAAATATATATAGCCTATTTTCTCTTATCTTATATCTAAATAAGATCGGCACATGGGAGTTTTTTTAACACATTGAATGTCAAGAATTTCAAAGTTGGTTACCACCCTACATTAAAGTCTATATAAGGTTACTCATAGCTAGTGTATCCTTTAACAAACTAACAGTGCAGTGTATGAGATAGCTCATATACAAGATTATCACTATTTAGATCTCATTTCTGCTTTGGAAAATAGGACACACCTACCTAACCTTGTCATATATGTTCACAGAATAAAAAACGCAGGGAAACAAGAAGTGAGTAGTTTGTTCTAGATCTGGAAAACCCGCGTTATGTGTGATGCCATGTTTTCGAACATACCACATTAATAATCAAGCAGATTTATTTTTTTTCAACTTTTTTGTGATGATTGAAGTTTAACTTGATTCCTGGTATATAATTAGCTCTTCTCACATGTCTCCTCCCTCAAGTTGTGGAATAATCATTGGGACAATATCAAGAGAGTTGCTGGCAGATATTATGCGGACTTTCAAAAAACAAAACCTCCCAAACCATGGTTCTTTAAATTCCCTTTCCATAAAAAAAAATGTTTCCACCATAAGCCGCCTCCGAATTAATAAATAAATTAAAAATTATAAAATTCCCTGGCCCCCCTTATATTAAGTGTATTGTATAGTAGTATTTAACCCCTCACTTTTGATAAATCTCTCCAAATTTATTCAGTGTAACAAAATAAGTCTGTAGTAGTAAAAAATAATATGTGACTCTCCCTTCTGTACTTCCTACCCTGTTTAAACAGTAAATAATACTCTCTATTATCATATTATCATGTATATGTACTGTGACTGTTGTCTTATTTTGTGATGTTGGTGTACATAAGTTTGCTTAGATTTTTACAAAAATATTAATTCAGTTGTGTAAATGCTTTGCACGTGACATTGCAGGAATAGTGTGTAGTCACCATCAACTTCAAAACGCACTTTTGTCGCAATTTGTGTTATGAAACTGAAAATAAAGGTACTTGTCCGATTTTAGGGTCTTGTGTTAAAAACTGTTTGCTAAGAAAATAATTCCACTTATTTAAAAACTACCTAGATTACATTTTTGACTTTTAGATAGTTATTTGCAACTGTAAATCTACACTAAAATGTTTAGAACTTGATAAATTCACACATACATTTTAATAAAGCATGATTATAACACCAACACAATTGTCTTGAGCATAACATTTCATTAGTGAATGTTCGTAATTAAAACAATGCAACTGACTTAAAAATGTACCATTGTATAAAAATTAATGAGAACAAAGATTTGTAAAAGGTATTGCTTGCTTGGAGATTGGCATTAGAAATAAAATAAAATCTTAAGACTTAGCTATGCAATTATGACTGTTTTACTTCAATAAGTTCACCATTAATATTATATCTTAAGAATTTCGATAGTACAGGGTGTCCCAAGACATATGGTAAAGCGGAAGTCCAGAGATAATGTAGAGTTTTACAGGCGAGAGTTGTTTCGTCTATTTCGTTCTGCGGCTATTCGATTGCCTGCCTTTGCGCCTTTCCATACTTTCTTAATTTATATTTTTTGACGATTTTTAATTTAAAGTTCAAATTTTATGCCATAATTCATGTAAAGTAAATTTTCACTTCCAACCAACATTTTCGTAATTCTATTCAAAGTTACGAATCTGATTATAGTAGGCATAAAAGTTAGTGATGCAACGAATACCACTTTTACGAATACGAATAATGACTTTAATATTCGGCGAATACGAATACGAATAAATGAAAATGTTATAAGCAAAGCAATAAAAAAACCATATCCAATCAACATAGAATGTAGATCTTTATTCAGTAATTAAAATTAACATTAGACAAATTTTTATTTTTATTTATCAATGAAGAATATATTTTTATATTTTATATATTTTAAATTTTTAAGTGAAGTTTAAAATTAAACAGTTGTTATTGTGATGATTTCTTCTTTATTTAATTTTCCGTCTCCCCGCAAATTTGGGAAGTTCATCGCAATTGGAAACACTGCCTGCTCGTTCCTTTAATCATGATTCAAGGGTAATCCCCAAACATCAACCAACTGCAATTCTTTTTAAAGCAGTGTGTTCGGATACACAAACGGAAGTTTAAATTAATTAATCGAGTAGGTTCGACGATCCGATTGCTAACCATGCTATTTCAAAAGTAGAAAAGTAGCTTTACGAATATTATCACGATATTTGGCGAATACGAATATTCGTTAGTAAGTTGATATTCGGCGAATACGAATATTTCTATTCGTATTTGTTGCATCACTAATAAAAGTACATTTTACGGAGATTTAGCTGCAAAAAAGAAACCTCAAAAATCTTTATTTTTTAGTTGTTCAGGTCGAAAAATGAAAAAAACTCAAAATCTACGCAAAATCGCGTAACATACATGATGGGGGTGATTCGGGTACCCCAAGAGGTACTTTATCTCTGGACTTCCGCTTTACCATACTTCTTGGGATGTCCTGTATAACAAGGGTCACCAAGAATCAAGGTCAAAATTCATCTAGAACGCATAATATTGCAAAGTTCGAAAAATATAAACATTGATATGCTTTGCTTGTCTAAATATGAAACCTTCTCAGGACGTTTTTAAAGTAGACTTGCTTTAATATGAGACTGGAAATGTCTCTGTAGACCCAATATTTGTCAGGTTTCAAATATTTTTTTAGACCTCTAGCATAAAAATTTGCGAAATTCACATTACCATCCCCTAGTTTAAGGAGTAGCAAGATAAAAGTTTCAAGTTTTTAAATTTTGTTGTTGTTTGTATATTAATATTAGCTTACATACCAAATTTCAGCATTCTAGAACTTCAGGAAGTACCCTAAGAACTTTGATGACCATCAGTGAATCAGTGAGGAAATCGTTTTTAGGGTTCCGTACCCGAAAGGTAAAAACGAGGGTCCCGTTTTTACCCTAAAAAATTATAAACATTGGGTCTACAGTGACAATTTTAGCCGCATATAGGAGGAAATTTAGTTTTCTTTAAAAATGACCTGTAAGAGTACTATCAAAAAATAGTTCTTTAGGTTTGTAATCACCAAAATCTTAAAAAAAACGAAATATTTGCATTTTTTGACACAGTTCCATTCGGCACTCGAGGTCACAACATTGTGGACCAACATCATAAACAAGCTGCAAAAATCAGCTTGGTAAGGTGATTACTAACTACTATTACTACTTTCAAACGACAAGGTTACTATTATTTATACACGACTGTACATTAATTTCTACACTTCCTTCATTCTACTTTTGCCAACCATTGAAATGCTAAACTGCATTCATCTATTGCGGCAGAGGTTTGAACACTAAAACTAAAGTTACCTATATTTTTTACAAACGTATAAAACTGCCTTCAATAAAGTAAACTAAAAAGTTAAAAAAAAATTCTTTACACTTTTACTAAAAAAGATATACGACAAAATTTAGTTTTGGAGTCGGTATCACTGCCATGCGAAATTTTCTTACCAGAGGAGGGTGGCGAGGTGATAGTAACCTATTTAAAAAGAGTGCCTATTGACCTTCATTTTTCATTCCTCTCTTCTTCTTACGATGGTAGAATAGCTGGATGGCGACGGGAGTATAAAATATTTTGTATCATCGAGTCCACGCGGACGAAGTCGCGGGCAACAGCTAGTCTAAAAAATAAAATAAATAAATAAAAATCTCACAAGGCTAAGGCTTCGCGTAGATGGGCCACAGACCACAGCCACCGGTGGCTAACGACAAGCTGTTTACATTACCACTCGCGTCTCAGTAGTCACGACACGCCACCGGTGGCAGCCACTCGCCATTTTGACAAAATATCTGTAAAAGTATCTAGCAGATCAGTGTTAATTGTAGCGGCCACCGACCACTTTCGTCTGCGCGGGACCAAAGGCATGGCGCGCGAAAGCCACCGGTGGCGGTGGTCGGTGGTCCATCTGCGCGGAGCCTAAGTCTACCCAACGCTGGCTGGAGACCAATTTGCCAGGCTTCATTCGAAGTGCATATTGGCCATCGCCAAGTCATGATTTGATTTTCTTAAATTATTCCTTATGGACATGGAGCTAAATGCTGTTCTAAAGGCATGCGGAAAGTCTCATCTAAACCTGGATTCTCTCAAGCAAGCCCTTGTCAAGGAATCAAAACGAATTCCTATTGGAAATCGTGGATTCGTGCCGCCATAGAAGATAGGCTCGCGCGATTGAATGCCACTATTGAAAACAAAAGGGGCACTTTGAATGAACAGCTTTTATTATAACTTTTAGGGTCATATGATGTAATTTTTATAAATAATAAGTCGATATTTTTTTTTCTCCAAAAAAAAATTGTTTTACTTTGTCTCAAAACTTACGAACGAACACACGAGGTAAATAAAGATTATCTGAAAATGTTATCAAGAATGATAAATGTAAAATTTTAAACTAAATGTAAAGTAATATTTTTACTAGTTGTATCGTGTTGAACGAAACAGATGGCTGGCTGAAAATAGATAGCACGGCCATACAACAGCCTCACCAATTTTTTGTCGCTAATTGACAGGCACGGACCGCGCAACTTCTCATTTTGGGAATACTATACAATAATGCATAATGATCTTTAACAAAAAATGCAACAAGAGTTTGAAAGAAGAATAATTGTAGTCGTAAGAAAAAAAGCATACCACGGCTGATCAAGTTTTTGTGATGTATGTTGAGGAGTAGGTATTTTTCCTTTATTTGTGCTGCAAGACTTTTTCTCTTGCTAAATTTCATGATTCTAGCGAGGTAAATAAAAAATCACCCTATAGGTTTTGACTTGCTGGAAATACAGCTCTAATGGCCGTATCTTTAGACTTTATTTTTTTTAACAGCTTTGAGGCACCGCAAACAAGAAGTAGTTGTTAATTTCAACTTGATACAAAGGTCTTGACAGACTGACGGAAAACGAAGTGATCCTATTTATAAGGGTTTCTTTTTGAGACACTGAACCTTAAAAAGACGTAAACTAAATAAATAACATTATAAATACAGCGACTTATCTATCACTTTATGGTATTGCGCTAAATGGACACTCGAAGAAGTCTACGGTTATAAAATGCAGCCTTAAATAAACTTATACTACTGCAAGCGAAAAATGTTCCACTATCAAGCTACACTTCATACATTCATTATTCTGGTTTAATTGGTCATTATTGTACCTAGTTTTTTTCCGTGAAAGCGGTAATACAACTAAATGTCATTAATATTGTACAGTTTGTTTTAAAATTATGTATTACTTGTGTAGACTATCGTTTTAAGAATGTGCCTGCTAGGTTTACGGTGTAATATTGTGTCTGGTTTTGAATAAATTACATTTGTTTGATGTTTTAATGACGTTAATTAGAATGAGCAACTGGAAAAATATTACTGACTGACTTAAGTAATGTTAGCCTATATAGATCCCACTGCTGGGCAAAGGCCTCACCTCAACTATGAGGAGGTACGAGCCATACTCCACCACGCGGGCTCAGTGCGGATTGGTGGAGGGGTGTCTGTAAGGCAAGTGACCAACCTTACTGTCAGATGTTATCAAGCCGACCTAGAGCCTCTGACTAGGCTTAACGACTAATATCAACTGTTATTAGCCGGGACCATTAAATTTTAATAAGGATCGGAAGTCTCGTTCATAAAACTGTTAGAAATTCTAGTTAAAAATATATTCACGAACGGTATTTCTAAGACATTCATCAGAAGACAGACAACAGATGTCAGATAAAAAACTTAAAAGAAAATTCCTAACAGATAGGCAAGCAAGCATTTATAATGTAAAATTCAAAACTCAATAGGGACCAACCGCTTAACGTGCCTTCCGAAGCATGGAGGTGCTTGTCATGGACGTCACAAAGGGTCGGAATGGTCACCCATCCAATTACGACCGCGCTGTGTGTTGCTTAACTTTGAAATCGTTACCAAAGCGCTGCCGCCACTGCACTACAAGCACCTCTTGACTGACTAGGTACGCACAAAATCCTGGGTGTAATCCCCCTTCCCCCTATGTTTTGATTTGCAGGCGTCATTTTTTAAATGCATGTAGCCTGTGTCACTACCACAATTTGACGAATTCAACGACACCTCATATCTGTCCAGAGCCGTTTAGGCTGTAAGGCGTGCCAAACAATTATACATACATACTCTCGAAAAACATAACCCTCCTTTCGCAGTCGGGTTAAAAAGTCATAGATTTTTTGGTTTAGTGGTGTTGCTTTTCATACATTTAATTTTATTTCGTATATAATAAATAGACGAAGTTTCGCGTTTACATTAATATTATACCTGTAAACGAGCAATTCTTGTATACTTATTTATTTATATTTGTGATCGCGGAAACGGCTCTAACAATTTTGCTGAAATTTAGCATCGGAGATTAGTCTTATGTTTGAGAAAACGCGTGTTGTTAAGTTTTCATGCGTTTTTCTTTTGCAATTGTTCGACGCAGAATATAGTCTCTAATTTCGTCATGATACGCATGAGCGACGTGGCGGAGTGCATAAGACGTCGGACTGAAGAAATGTAGAAGACGTGGGTTCAAATCTCGTTCGGTGACGAAAATTGTTTTTCCGTTTGTGTTTTTTTTATTTATTCAATTTTATAGTTTTTTTGTTTTTGAAACAAGACTTACAAATTGCAAAGATTTTTTTATTCAATAGTAGTAACCTAGCTAAGCTCGGTCGCCCAGGCACTTAAGATAATCAGCCAGGGCTGGGTTCTGTCACTGGTCGTCGACCTTGTGTAGTGTACATGTATGTAGTGTGATAGTGCATTGGCGACAATAGCGGCTGCTTGGCGGCGCGCTACAGCATCGGTGTAGTCTTACGCGGTGTAACGGAAGCTCCGGCGCTGTATTGTGCGGAGCCCCCGTCACGCGTCGCATGCTGCTCTATTTCATAAATAGGCTAAGTCTGTTTGGGCTGTCTGGTCTGTTTCTATGATCCTCTGGTTAAAGAGGTGGACGCTACGGCCAGGAGAGCTGCGCTTCGATTTCTATCTGAATTAAAATTATTGAAGGAAACAATATGTTTCTAACTGCCGTCCTTCCTAGTATAGTCTTGCATTCTTATGACTGGGTATTTCCTTAACAAAATAATATTTTATTGTCAACTGACACAATGACATCGTTTGTATCACCTTCTACTCACGTACAGTGTCCGACCGAAACATGATTTTCAGCCGACACCGAAACCGAATCTTCGGCTTTGGTCTCAGTTTCGGCCGAAACCGAAACTCACTTACACCATACAGACTTTTGCAACGGGGGGTGGAGGGATATTAAAGAACAAGTAAGAGAGGGAAGTGGTAAAACTAGTGAGGGCAAGCAAGTGCGAATGGTGTTAGCGCAGATATTTTTGGGAAACCGATAATTATAAATCGAAACTAAATAGAGCATCCGCTTGTCTTTCAAAGAACAATGACGAAGTTCTGACATTGATTTTATAAAAACCGCTTTCATCACAATACGTTCTTTAGTACAAGAGGCGCGAGCGTAGCGAGCGCAAAATTTGTTTTAAATAACTTATAGATGCTCGTAACAAAGTGTCATTTAGGTGACAAAGTGGTCATTTCGGTGCATGTGAAATATCGCGGGTCGCAAAAAAGATTTCAAGTCCAAGTTACAGATCCGGGCTACACAGGGATTGCAGTGGTGGAGTTGCACTAAGGACGGCTTCGTCAGTAGAACTAGTCTCAAATGAATATTCAACCACAAGAAGTCAAAAGGATTTTCATTGTACAGTAGCTAGCACACCAGGACTATACATTTTGATGCAAAATCAAACAGAGTTTGCTTTGACGTGTTGTTCTAATATAGTGAGAGATAATAGAGCATCCCCTTGTCTTTCATCTAACATTGATCTTTTGTAATGATTTTGTCGCTTTCGTTAACCTAATTCAACTTAGGGCCAAAGTCAAAAGGTGCGAACAAAGCGAGCTCAATTTTTTTTTGTTAAAAAGCTTGTAGATGCGCGTTTGGTAACAAAGTAGAATATTAGTCATTATTAAAATGCAAGTGAAATGTTCTTGAAGATAAAAAAAACGATGTGCTTTCGGACTTTTCTATCTGTTTTATTTCGTTGTGGAATTGAAGAAAAGTAGTTTAGCTGGATTTTGAGACAGCGCACTATATATCAAAAGGCTGATCTAGCTGGACGAAAATGGTTAATTTAAAGCTATAATAAAAAAAGCTATAGCCGACAATCTGGAGGTCACGATTCTGGTGATAATTTTGAGCAAGTATTCCAAATATTTAATACATATTTTTGAAGCGTCATTACGGGTAGAATTCCCAATGAAATCATTCACTTCTCTGCATTTGGTCTGTCGCCGTTTTAAAGTGTTTATAAAATTAATTGTGCTAATGTTAGTGATGGATAGTGAAGTTGATGGTAAGAACTACTATTTTTATTCATTCACATTGCAAATAACTTTACAGTTACCGAAACATTACATAACACAGAAAACATAGCTGTCGGATGTGATGGATATTACATTTTTAATGCGAACTTTGTGTTTGTTGGACCAGAAACTACATGTACTTTATCGTACCATGATGGCTGCAACTTATTTATGTATCATAGTTTCATTCATATTATATTGCTCAAAGTAAATTAGGAAGTGCGGACTGATGCGGAACCTTGTCAATATTTTTAGTAAAGCTAATGCAAAGACTTTTTTAATTGTTTTTTTTAAAAATCGTAATATTTTTATCTCGAAGGGAGTTCTACGAGCAATGGATAAAATATACCAAAAATTAAAAAATAAGCGTTTATTTGAATATATTTCGATGAAATATGAGTAAAATTCAAGTTAAGTTTAGGTTAAGTTAATTTGATTTCATTTTTGTAAAAAAATATTATTCTGTATTTTAATTAATCAAAAATAAAATACACATCCTTTATTTATTTTCAATTTCCATAGAATTCAGCTTTGTTTTTCTTCTTAGGCCGCTTCCTGACTTAGCGGTGCTGTATAGGTACGATTTCGTTTCGGTATACCGCATCGGTACCGAAAGCTTACCGAGCGCCTATATTTGAATGCACGCTTCCTAATTGGCGCGGGCTACGCGGGAGCGGGGCGGTAAGCTAGCGGCATACCGCGTCGCGGGTCGGACAGCCAGTAAAAGCCTGCATGCCGAGCGCACACCGCGTGTATTTGGTAAACAAAATGGCGGCGGCACAAACGATTCTGCCAAGATCCTACTGTTTTATACCGAAAGCATACCGTCTAGTGAGGAGATCTGAGCGACATTAGTAAAGTCGCGGTATAGTATAAATTACTGCATACCGATACCGCACCGCCAAGTCAGGAAGTGGCCTTAGAAACATGTCTATTTTAAGCTGACCTCCTATTACGTAGTAAATCTTTATAACCGTGTATCAATGTATACTGGTTTTTACTACTTTTTTACTGATAGCGTTAAATGTACCAAAACTAAATGCAATTATGACTGTTTTTGCTATATATAGTCAAATCATTAAAAGGCAGTATTTTTAGAGCTAATTAATAATGTCCATCTAGATCGGTCTTTTGACACATAGTGCAGCGTGGCAAAAATCAACCACACTGGATTTTCATTAGGGCACGATATACCTAGATCCTAAGTACATAGGAATTGCAGTGGTAAAGCTGCACTACGTCGCTAGAACTAAAATGAATATCTTACCTCTAGAAAAAATATTGTACAGTCGCTAGCAGAATAGGAGTAAACAGTTTGTTGCGAAATCACACCTATCACAACTGCACATGATTCAGCAAAGTTTAATTTGACATGATTTCATATATAGTAAGTTAAGCGATAAATTCCACTAAAATATGTGTTTATCAATGTCAAAATAATTAAAAAAGTAAAAACGATCACAAAAAGAAAACTCCTTTGCAATTGAGCTGACCAGTTAAGCGAAATAAGCTAATCGAGAAGCATAGACTTACCCTAACAGAGCGTGACAATTTATAAATATTAAAGTTTCGGCGCGGCCGAAGTTTCGGCCTGTTTTTGGCCGAAACACAATTTTTAGCCGAAACTGGCCGAAATCGAAACTTCGGTCCGTCCTACTCACGTACTTGTCTCTGATTTCGACTCACTAATAGCACAGATTACCTATATAATAATAGTTACTGTTTTATAATAGTAATTGTTACTGGATAGGAGATTTCTTTTGTGTCTGCTGTTCCTTTCTGTTACAGTTTTCTCAGTATCATGAAATACTTGCCTCGTCTTCCTGTCGGTGTTCGTATTGTTCTCTAAAACATTATCAGTTGCCGAATCTCCACTTAACCTGAAAATGCGAAAACTGGCTTGCGTCCAACTCAGCACGGCTCCAACATTGACACACGTATGGGGTAGTTTGTTCTGCCTTTGAACTTAATGCTTTTCGCTTAATGAGCCAATTCTACAGATTTGGAAACTTTGCAGAAAAACATTGAATAATTTTATTCTAGTCTAGTAATTCCGGTTGCTATTAAATTCGTGATACCTAATAAAATAATTTATTATTACACTTGTTGCTAGTGCCTGTTCTGCAGTTCATAAATAGTACATTAGTCTCTTAAATCGCAAAATATATTTTCAATTTATAATCTTTTTAATTAGGCAGTTGTATAATCCTAATCAGTTATTATTAATTTAATTACTTTTTCATCTAAATTCTAACTGTGTCAATTCTATTTTGTCTAGTCTCTGTTCTTTTATTTATAAAATAAAGCTTACAAATTCGTACTCTTCGTTCTACTAGTAGGACTACGCTGTGGTAATGTTGGACACGAACGCTAAAGATTGCATGTTACGCTTACTCGTTTTTGAGCTAAGAAACCGGGCAATTGCAAGTAGGACGCGCGCACTGAGGGTTCCGTACCGTTTTTTTTACGATGTTACAACAAATGTAGTTTTCAGACGTTTCCTTTACTTGTGCTGTAAGACCTACCTTCTTGCCTCATGATTCTAGGTCTGTGGGAAGTACCCTAGAGGTTTTGATTATCTTGTTATTAGCTACGCACTCGAGCCAATATACAGGGTGTGGCGTAAATAGTGGTCCAAAGCAAAGGTGTGGATACACTGTACACTGAAGCACCACATACCAGTATTTAAAAAAAAAATATGTACAGGGTTTTCAAAAAAAAAAATTTTTTTTTAATTTTTTAAGAAATCGTTACCTTGCCTTACAAATTTGGTTATAATTTCCAAAAATGACCGTTTTTTTTTATCCATTTTTTTTATTATTATTGCTGATCACTTGTACTTAGTACTCCATTCGTTTTTTTTTTTTTACAAACTGAATTTAATAAAAAAAATTAAGTTTCTTTCAAAATTCAATACTCACTGCTAGCAAATCGTTTGACTTTCAATGCTTTTGGTGCAAATAAAATGTACGACACTGTCAGTGCCCATTGTTTAAAAAAAATGCCCATCTTTTGCAGATTCTAAAATGGTGCAACAATAAGTGTTACGACTTACAGGAAAAAAGTTATTGCTTTTCGAAACAAAAAGGAGCCCAATTCAGAAAAACAATTTATTTGAAGTTCAAGGGTTTACAAGGGTTGTAATTTTTTTCTGTGTGGTCCAAAGCAAAGGTGTGGATACACTGTACACTGAAGCACCACAAACCAGTATTTAAAAAAAAATTATGTACAGGGTTTTCAAAAAAAAAAAAATTTTTTATTTTTTTTAGAAATCGTTACCTTGCTCTACAAATTTGGTTATAATTTCCAAAAATGACGGTTTTTTTTCGTCCATTTTTTTTATTATTATTGCTGATCACTTGTACTTAGTACTCCATTCGTTTTTTTTTTTTACAAACTGAATTTAATAAAAAAAACCCTGAAAACCCTGAAAACCCTGTACATATTTTTTTTTTAAATACTGGTATGTGGTGCTTCAGTGTACAGTGTATCCACACCTTTGCTTTGGACCACACAGAAAAAAACTACAACCCTTGTAAACCCTTGAACTTAAAATAAATTGTTTTTCTGAATTGGGCTCCTTTTTGTTTCGAAAAGCAATAACTTTTTTCCTGTAAGTCGTAACACTTATTGTTGCACCATTTTAGAATCTGCAAAAGATGGGCATTTTTTTTAAACAATGGGCACTGACAGTGTGGTACATTTTTTTTGCACCAAAAGCATTGAAAGTCAAACGATTTGCTAGCAGTGAGTATTAAATTTTGAAAGAAACTTATTTTTTTTTATTAAATTCAGTTTGTAAAAAAAAAAAAACGAATGGAGTACTAAGTACAAGTGATCAGCAATAATAATAAAAAAAATGGATAAAAAAAACCGTCATTTTTGGAAATTATAACCAAATTTGTAAGGCAAGGTAACGATTTTTAAAAAAATTAAAAAAAAACTTTTTTTTTGAAAACCCTGTACATATTTTTTTTTTAAATACTGGTATGTGGTGCTTCAGTGTACAGTGTATCCACACCTTTGCTTTGGACCACTATTTACGCCACACCCTGTATAGACGATCGTTCCCTCGATGTTATGGACTGTATTCTTCAAATAAAAGGCTTCTTGTTTCTTTCTTCTTTTATTGGAGACCGATGACCGTGAGAGCAGCTAACAAAATCCGGCGCTCACGGCCCTATCTTACTTAGTGACTAAAGCACCCTAGTGTTTACTGGCGAAAGGATAAAGATAGCACCTACGTTACTCTTTCCAACGCGTTCAACAGCCACCCTCAAAACATCGAAATACTGAGGGAGGCAACCGATGCGTATCTCCTATCTCTTTCTACAACATTTCACAACTACCTACCGATAGCCTAACAATTCCCACTCACAACATTCTACCTCTGCGGGTTTTCCTACCTACCCTCGGAATGTGCGAGATGGGGGACAGGGACAGACTATTGGTCTTACCGGTCCCACACTGCCTGAGTGGGACGACCAGATAGGGTCTCCTTCGCCCCTGTACCAAACTACCTACTTTATTTTATTATTAGTTCCTACCTGCCTAACTTATTGCAAGTGGGAATCACCTATAGATAACCGGTTTGCTATCTTTATTAAATAAAACAAGCCCTGAGCTAATTTACATTATTTCTTACGCTAAGCCCTATGAGAAAATTAAATTTTATTGAATCCACAAATATCTTATACTAAATTACTACATTCAAACATAAACATAATGTAACCGATTGGGTGTCCGTAACAGTCTCCCCCCGGTGAAGCGCTGCGAAGTGCGAACCTCTTCATTCCACCGGCAGGACAGCCAATCTTGACGTCGGTCGACGAAACACGCCGCCCTTGGTCCGAATCTCGACGTTCCTTACTGCTCCGTCAGGTCCGGGATGTACTTCAGTGACGACTCGTCGCGGCCACACATTGCGTGGTAGTGTGTGGTCCACCACGACGACTACGTCACCGGGCTTGATAGCGACCTCGGTGACGTCACGAGCTCCTCTTCTTGGCACCAGGTTCGGTAGGTATTCTTTCAGCCAGCGGCGCCAATACTCGTCGGCTAGCGCTTGTGCCGCCCTCCACGTCTTCTTCGACGCCGGCTCGCACGGCCCGGTGATGGGTAGGCCGCGCGATCCCCCCAGGAGAAAGTGGTTTGGGGTAAGCGCCTCCGGGTCGTCAGCGCTGACAGGCACGTGTGTGAGCGGTCGGGCGTTCATAGTGTGCTCGACCTCTACCAGCAGAGTCTGTAGAACCTCTTCCTTCGGTGCTTTATCGTTCAGTGTTACTCGTAGCGCGTTCTTGACTGAGCGTATGAGTCGCTCCCATGCTCCCCCCTGATGCGGTGCCCCCGGTGCTATGTAGCGCCAGTCGATGCGCTGGGTGAGCGCAAAGTCCCGTAGAGCGGGCTCCCACTCATTCATCGCTGCTCGTAGCTCTTTGTCTGCGCCCTTGAAGTTCGTCGCGTTGTCTGAGTACATTACTTGTGGCCACCCTCGTCGCGCTCCCATCCGCCGCAATGCCATGATAGCTGAGTCGGTCGACAAGCTTGCTACCAGCTCTATATGGACGGCTCTTGTAGTGAGGCATGTGAATAACGCCCTCCACCTCTTCTCGTGACGACGGCCCACGGTTATTATCATGGGACCAAAGAAATCTAGACCACAGTTAGAGAATGGTCTGGTGAGGGCTTCTACTCTAGCGCGCGGCAGGTCTCCCAGCACTGGTCTCACTGGTTTCGCCTTCCTCATTCGACAAAAAGTGCACTTGTAGGCCACGGCACGTACTGTAGGTCGCAATCATAGGATCCAATACTTCTGTCTCACGTCGTTAACGACGCGTTCGTTGTGGGAATGGTGGGCGCGACGGTGTTCCCGATTGCACAACAACCGCGCATACGGGTGGCTGCCGTCCAAAATTACGGGCGTAGTATCGGGGGCAGACGCACCCGCTGCCCTCGTTCGTCCTCTCGCCCGCAACACGCCCTCCTCGTCGATAAACGGATCCAACAATTTGAGGCGACTTCCTGTCTTCAAGTTTTGGCCTTTTCCTAGGCGCTCTATATCTTGTTGAAATGAGTCGGCCTGCGCTCGCCTTATCAACCATCTTTCTGCTCTATCTATGTACTCTTTGGTCATTACAGATGCGCGCCCACGACATTTATCTATAAACAACAGCACGTATGCCATCGCTCTCACTAGGCGCTCGTGGTTAGAGAAACGCCCGGCGTCTGGCACGCTCCATTTCTCGTCTGTCGTGACGCTACA
Source organism: Pyrausta nigrata (assembly GCA_949316185.1). Taxonomy (NCBI): domain Eukaryota; kingdom Metazoa; phylum Arthropoda; class Insecta; order Lepidoptera; family Crambidae; genus Pyrausta; species Pyrausta nigrata. The sequence continues at coordinate 11,297,659 of OX438956.1, forward strand.
TACTATCCCCTCGCTGCTCTCTGTGCTGACTGGAGATGGCCATGAACCTTCATGTTGATACAAAAACGACGGCCCTGTGAACCATCTGTCTTCTTGACATTTATTTTCTGTGACGACTCTCGTCGCGTCGTCTGCTACGTTTTCTTGCGTCGGCACCCACCGCCATTGATTGGGACTTGAAAACTCGCTTATCTCTCTCAGTCGGTGCGCTACGTAGGGGGTGTAACGCACTCTGTCGTTCTCAATCCAATATAGAACGGTTGTAGAGTCCGTCCAGTATGTAACTCTATCTGGTTGCCATCTGTGCTCTGTCACTATCGCCGACGCGAGCCTCGTTCCTATTAAACACGCTTGTAACTCTAAACGTAGTATCGTTTGAGTTCATCGGGGCTACTCTAGCCTTCGCTGCCGTCAATACAACACGTCTCGACCCATCTTCGTACTCTATAAGCCAGTAAGCTGCCGTCGCATAAGCAGACTCGCTAGCGTCGCAGAACACGTGCAGCTGCTTTCTAGTCACTCCCCCCGTTAAAGAGTAGAGACGGGGTAGACGCAGTCTGCTAATCTACGCTTCGTAGCTCTGATAGTGCGTCGTTCAAGCACTCTCCGTTGCTCTTCGCTGCGGCGTTAAACACTAGTCTTATCTTCTGCGGCTTGTTTACATTTACCACGGCAAAGTACGGTAAATACCAGAGACGTGGGCTCTGTGTATCGCTCACTCGGCTCTTCTGCGTAGCCCTTTTTCAGCATACCGTCGATCTGAGCAGTGTATTTACTTTTGAAGTCTTCTGATGCGTCCATCTTCCTCTCGATTGACATGAGCCTCCGCTTCGCAGCATCGTAGCTCGGCGGCATAACTTTGTTAACCTTGCGCCATGGCAATCCAACTTCGTATCGCTGATTGACACATCTTACTGTAGACTCGAAAGCTTCTAAGGCGCGAATATCTTCAGGGTTTTCGCGTTCCTTCTTCTCTATGCCCAGAGAATCGATCTCAAAGTATACCTTCACCATATTGTGTAACTCTTCGTCAGGTTGCGTAGACCGAGCCTTCTCATGGCCGTCGACGAATAGCACCGTATCTCTCTCCCTTATGATCCGGGACGGCGCTAGACCATGTATCACCCACCCCAGTCTGGTGAGCGATGCTGCTGGCTCGTGGCCCTTGCCTGTCAACAGCTTCCTGCTTACTATAAGATGCCAATTATCCGCGCCTATGAGTACACGCGGCTTGACGTTTACATAACACACGTTACTCTCGTTCAGGTTACGCATGTGTCCATAATTCAAACAACTTCGATCTACCGTTTGACTATTCAAGCGGAGGTTCTCCATGGTTCTCGCTTTCACTTTATATTCTTCCTTGTTACCGGCGATAATTCGAACCTCTACTTCTCTGCTTGCGTGTGGTACGCTCTGCGTGTTCACACTACATATGTGTAAGTCGAGACTTACGAAGATTACGTCGGCGCAGAAGGCCCGGTTCTCGAACCGGGCCTTCTGCGCCGACGTAATCTGCTAAGTCCTGATCTATCAATGTTACGGTGGACCCTTCGTCAAGTAGAGCGTGTGTAGTTACTCTACCCCGTGGCCCCTCAATGACGATCGGACACACCTTCAACAGCACCTTGGCTGCCCCAGCAGTGTGGTTAACTGAGGCTACCACTTCTTGGTTTTGTTGACTTCCGCTGTTATTACTCTCTGTGTGTAACAGCCTGTGATGACGTCGGTTACAGCCATTCTCATTACACATCTGCGCCTTACATTTAAACCGCCTGTGTTTACTATTCAAGCATAGAAAGCATATCTTTTCTTCTTTTAACCAATCCCATCGCTCGCGCACTGTCATGGTTGTAAACTTCTTGCATTTCGGTACTTTGTGGTCCCCGCCGCAACATAAACAACACGGTTTCTCTTGTGACGCCATCGCCTTCTCGTCGGCTGTGGCGTACACCCCGGTGTTTCTTCCTTTCGTGTTGCCCTTCGGTTTACCTTGTACGCCTTCCTTTTTGGCTGCGGAGCTGCTAGGTTGCGGTACGTATGCGAAACGAATCGCCTTGTTAGCTTCTTCCATTAAAAAGTGCGATAATGTAACGATCTCTGGCTCCGAATAGCTTGAATACTGGACCGCGTAGTAGCACCATCTCGCCTTCAGGTGTAGGCTAAGCTTCTCGACTATGTCTCTTATCAGCATCGGATTTCTTAAGTAACTTCTATTGTCTACAGAGTCCAGTGTACACACGATGTTTTGTACCTTTATAGCGAATATGTTCAACTCACTGGCTGTGGTACCCACTCGCGGCAGGCTCCTCAGGTCGTTCAGTGCTCGATCTTTATAGATCGGTAATCACTTCCGGTATTCCGTAACACTTTTCTAGCGTCCGCATGATTTTATCGGGATCTGTAGCACCGTACAACAACGCCGCCACTGCTTCCTTGGCCTCTCCCTTCAGGCAATTTCGTAGTCTAGCCAGGTTCTCGGCCTTACTGAAGTTACATGATCTCGTTGACTCTTGCATCGCAGCTTTAAAAGGCAACCACTCATTTGGATTTCCATTAAATATCGGCAACTCAATAGCTTGACGTGGGGCCGGTCGCTTTGACATAATCCTCTCTAATGTAGTAGCAAGTCGTTCAACCCCGTCCATATCACCTCGGGGCCCTGCCTTACATTCATTGTTTTCGTTGATTAGTCGCTGCTCATTATGTTCACTATTGTTGTTAACTTGATTTGGTTCTATGCTTGGCGAGTTTAAATGTCGGTTTCTGTCCATTTCCATATTACGCGCCTCCTTTTCCTTGCGACGCGTAAACATATGTCTGTCTCTTTCATACCTCTCTTCTCGGAGGCTAGGAACGCCGAAAGACATTTCTGTTGTGGGTATCTGCACATTTTCGTCGTGACGCCGGGACTGGGTTCTGTCCAGCCAGTCATCCACCCTCGCTTGGACTTCACCGGCGGGTAGGCTCTCTCGGTCACGATCCTCTTCATCGGTCTCCATAATCGTAGCTATTTCATATTCCAATCGCTTTTGAATTAAATTCTTTTCTATCGCCATCTCTCTTCGCTGTATCTCCGCGAACTTCTCGGCTGCTAGTAACTCCGCTTGTTTCAAACGAGCGGCGACGCTTGAACCTCTCGACGACGGTGGCCTTGTCCTAGGCGCGTCGGCGTCGGCGTCGTGACGCCTCTCCACTGGTTCGATACGTCCGCTTTCTGCAGGTAGTTTCCTCCCAGCTTGGCTTCTTGTCGTCGGCATCTTCTTTCTTGCTGCCCCTACTCCTATCAATCTCAAACAGGTACGCTACCAAGGGGAGCCTGTTCGAGGATGGATGGTCGTGCAGGATCGGAAGGGAAGGAACCGCCCAGCAGAGAATGTACGCATCCGCGGGGTGCTCAGTCGCTGGCTGGAATGTCCAGGACCCTCAGCAGTGCCTACAGTCCGGCCCCCACGCTTACGCACACCGTACTGGCGCGGTCGGACTAGTTCACAATCGCTTGCGCGATATGTTGCAGCTCGCCCGACAGACTGCACCGCCTGGAAACGGCGTTAACTCGCGACAGACACCGTTTGGCACCGTTAGGTGGTGAATGCCGGAGCCACGGTACACCCGTGTAAATGTGATCGTCTCTCTCACAGGAGTAAGTCCTGATCGCGGCTTCGTTGATCCCTCGTTGCTGGTTACACTTTCTTCACACACGAAGTCGATGCCGCGATGCTGATTTCTTCTTATCCGGCGAGCAATGGACCAGACGATATTAGCTACGCACTCGAGCCAATATATAGACGATCGTTCCCTCGATGTTATGGACTGTATTCTTCAAATGAAACGCTTCTTGTTTCTTTCTTCTTTTATTGGAGACCGATGACCGTGAGAGCAGCTAACAAAATCCGGCGCTCACGGCCCTATACTTATACTAATTACATAGGTCTTACTTAGTGACTAAAGCACCCTAGTGTTTACTGGCGAAAGGCTAAAGATAGCACCTATGTTACTCTTTCCAACGCGTTCAACAGCCACCCTCAAAACATCGAAATACTGAGGGAGGCAACCGATGCGTATCTCCTATCTCTTTCTACAACATTTCACAACTACCTACCGATAGCCTAACAATTCCCACTCACAACATTCTACCTCTGCGGGTTTTCCTACCTACCCTCGGAATGTGCGAGATGGGGGACAGTGACAGACTATTGGTCTTACCGGTCCCACACTGCCTGAGTGGGACGACCAGATAGGGTCTCCTTCGCCCCTGTACCAAACTACCTACTTTATTTTATTATTAGTTCCTACCTGCCTAACTTATTGCAAGTGGGAATCACCTATAGATAACCGGTTTGCTATCTTTATTAAATAAAACAAGCCCTGAGCTAATTTACATTATTTCTTACGCTAAGCCCTATAAGAAAATTAAATTTTATTGAATCCACAAATATCTTATACTAAATTACAACATTCAAATATAAACATAATGTAACCGATTGGGTGTCCGTAACACTTGTGAAGATAGAAAATACGACTAAAATGGGTGTATCTTTGGATTGCGTATAAGGGATTGCAGCCGCAGTATTTGATGTTAATTTCAACTTTATACCTTCACACGTTCATGAGAAAAAAGGTCTTGACAGATAGACAGACAGACAACAAAGTGATCCTATTAAGGTTCAGTTTTTCCTTTTTAGGTACGGAGCCCTAATTACACATTTTATTGACGATTTTTCGATTGTGATTGTGAATAGATTGTGTTTTGTGTCTAATCAATCAATCTACAATTCAGCATAAACTCATCACTTGATCCGTGATTAAAAAAGACCATAGAACCAAAGAAAATTTTTTTTTTGCATATATCGATTTTGTTTCACGGACTTTGGGAACCTGTCCTCTTTTGTGTAAACTATGGGCGGTGGTGGTCTTTGTTTTATCAATACCCCTCAACGCAATAGTTTGGTTACTCCTGCCCCTACGTTGGGCACCAATAATTATTTCTACTTAAAATTCAGTGATTGTTAGGGTTCCGTACGCAAACTGTAAAAACTGGTCCCTATTATGAAGACTCTGTCCATTTGTCTGTCTGTCTGTCACCAGGCTGTATTTCTTGAACCGTGATAGCTAGACAGTTGAAATTTTGCAATGATGTATTGACGTATTGATGAAATAATGTATTTTTGTTGCCGCAGAACGAATAAAAACTCGTTTTTAGGGACCTCCTTGTCGGACTACGGAACCCTAAAAATTATGGTGTTGCTCCCATACAACATTTTTTTGTCATTTTTAAACAAAAAAATTGTTATAATATAGTGTTTAATTAATGTTGTATGGAAATAGTACGGAACCATTCCTGCGCGACTTTAACTCTCACTTGGGCGGTTTTTATTTGTTTTTTTTAATGATTTGATCACCTCTAAAATTGTTATTACTTTTGGGCCCCATAATATATTATTGAAATTGTGACCACTGTACTGTAATGTCCTTCTAGCAGAATTTCGACTAATGCGGCCTATCTCAACAGAAATTAGCCAACTGCGCGGGAGATATTATAGTGCACAATACACAAGAATTTTCTTGTCTGATCATCAGTGTGACTACGGTCAAACACTTGCTTAAAATAGTATGAAAACTCTCTGTTCCTTTACTCTCATAGTTCGGTGAGACAACTATCCGACATGACCGGAGAGAGATCGATCAGACGCGGGGCCATTGGCTTAACTTGCTTTCCGAGGCACTAATTCTACCAACTTCCTGATACTGGAGCTGTTCTGAGTTTGAAGAGTAACTAGCGTGCTGACCACCACACCAACGAGGCAGTCACTGACCACTGTAGCAACTAAATCAAATGAATAGCAGAGAGTTCGTTGTTACGATATTCAGTATTGTTTACTGGGTGTTTGGTTAGGTCGGGGGGATGTGGTTATTATTATTTTTCTTTGCGGGTTCATTAAAGACACGCAGCCCACTTATAACTACGAACGTTGTCGTTCTCATTGAATGCCTATGTCAGATATTCACGAAACTAATAAATTGATTATAATATATTTAAAAAGAGAGAATATTGTTCGTTTGTCATTCGTATTACAGTCACCGCCGCCGCGCCGGTGACTAAAATGTTATAATTACATCACAAATTAACTTGTTGCAAGGTTAAACCGCCGTTTCGCTTAACTGGAATTGTAGGTAATCGGATTAATTCCAAAATCAAGGCAGGTACCATTATTAAGGTTGTATAGATACGTCCGTGATTTGTTTACATAGTTACTTTCACTACCCTAGAAGTTTGGTAATGGTAAGTTAACCATCAAACATTTTGTTGCGAGCAAGACGGACAGAGACATACCATGACGTGCAACTTATAAGTGTTGTGGTTACTTACACTTTGTGGTTCCCAAACTTTTTTGTTTATGCCACACAAAGTAAGTATCTTATTATGATGGAAACCCTCAAATCAAGTCAAGATCTCTTATATATCAAATTATTTTGCCAGAACCGTACTAACCTATTATTTGATTAGATGCCTCGATTCCAAAATTGCCCCGAATAGTAGAGATGGAGATGTTGCATACTTATTATTTTATTTCCCGTAAAAGCTGAAGCGAAGAGGTAATGAAAACGGAAGCACTTTGTACGATATAATAGGCACAAGGGCGGGCCATCGATCCCTCGGTGCCGCTCCTGGCCCGACCGTGACCTCCGGGGTCCCGACAGAGCCCGTGTGCCGAGCGACGCGGACCTGTGACGTCAAGCCTCCCGATAATACGCACGGGCGAGACACGCATAAATAGCATAACGACATCATAAACCCCGGGCCAGGGCGGAGTGGCAGCAGACAGAGCTTGAAAGTAGATTTTGTAAACAAATTTTTACCTAATTTCTAATTACGAATTAACATCGTAAGATTAAATTATTATTAAATTAGAAAAGGCGATCATGGTAACTTATTTTGTGATCGTGTTTGGTACTTCATTTAGTCACTATAAAAATCGCAGTAGTAGATTTATGACGTCACTTTAATTTGGGTAAGAGATAACTTTGTGATAAGCTTTATGACTCGATTGATATCTAATGCAGTTTTATGATAAGGAAACGCCGGCGTGGGTCCGCGCAGCAAACCCGACGATGATCATTACTGTTATTAGTGACAAACAAACAAAACACGTAACAATCACTGGAGCTAGCAAGTATTTGTCCAGTAACTATCTATTATGATAATTAACATGTAGCCACTGTCTACGTAGGCTGGTCAGTAATGTTGCTTATTTTTGTTAATGTGACCTTTATCAAGGAAAATTACGAAATGTTTTGTACGCGAAATTTATACAATAGCTCAAGTTGGTTTATTTGCCGAACGAAAAGAGACTTATTAAAACTTTTCAATTCTGTTTACAAAGTGCACATCGTTGATCAGCTGTCACACAACTGCGATATATTTCGTTCCATTAGACTATTTTTTGAAATACAATATCCATGCCATGTAAACCCTTGGTTGTCTTGACTTTTATTTTGTAGTGGTTATTAATTATCATTACTCGATAGCTGTCAAATTGCTGTAGTAATAGCTTTCGAAATAATAAATAAATAAGATTTTTCTTTGAAATTCAATCTTTATGGCTATACTATCTCTGTTTCGGCCACCGTAGCCGAAATTAAGTTATTAAGACACGAGCAGTGTGTCAGTGTGAATGTAATATGCTACGATATGTATCACATGTCTAAATCAAACTTGCCTTTGCAATCAAGTTTCCGTTTGCGTAAGTTTATCCAGACACTTGAGTTCAGCTGTTATCTACTCGCACAAATTCTAATTATTTCAAGGTTGTTGATGATAATTGATAACAAATACGCACCTTTAAGTAAAAAACAAGATAGATTGAAAGTTTCTGATTTACAGTGACTATTTCTTTTAACTATAATATGTTTCCCTTACGGAAAATAACAGTAAAAGCACTAAGGTTTAAAACTACCTGCCTACAAATCTATCCATAACCTAGCTAATAAATTAATGTTTGTTTACGTTAATTTGACAAAGAAATAAAAAAGGTAAAAATCATTACCATTAACGATTATCGGTTTAGAATAGTCCGGATGGAAGGTTTCATGTTCTGTTCATACCGTAAAGATTTTTGTTGCGATTTGATTAGTTTAGAAATGCTATGTCGGTTAACGTAATGATTTTAATTTTAGTATTGTATGTACTACTGCAGCGCTGCGAGAGAGAAGCGATTGCAAAAAAGTCATATTAAATTTCAAACTTGGCTTTAATGCAGTTTTTACTGTAAACTTGTTGCCACTGCCTGCCTACACATTTCTGTTCTGAGTATTTCTACGCAATGCCATTTACTTACTTTAATAACATTGATTTAATTGACAACAAGTGCTCAAGGTAGGTACTTGCTTACTTGCGTCTTAATAGTATTTTAAAATCGCAGTTTGAAATACATAGTTCAATTTCAATTTATTTAATCTACAAAATCAAGTTGATGCCTTAGTTCAGGGTCATTCATTTCTTAAATTTTTGCTTAAGGTTTAATTTTTTGGGTTTCCTGGACATGAAACACGATTTCATCATAGTGATCTTCACCTTAACTTAAAGAGTAAAAAATAAAAAATATATATTCTAACAAGAATATATTGTGACAGGCTTCACTGACTCTTACTAACTGCAGTGGAACTGCAGCTATATGAAATTATCACTGTAGAACAAAGAAAGAAATGGTGCTGTCTAACTAGTAACTACACAACTTGCACTAGACCGGCTTCTGTCGAAAACAATACCGAAACATAAACAAAACCCGTGTAGAGTTACACACACCTGGTTATGCATTGCACAGTAGTCTAGTAATGTATGATCCATCTCACGTGAATAGACTCTGTGATTCATATTGCCTAGAATAAGATCTTATTTTTGTGATTTATCGGGATACGTGTAAATATGTTTATATCTGCGAGACAGTGTGTCTCGTTTTCGTCAGCGGGTTGGCATGCGTCCACGTATCCCAATTTTGACATAGCGGCGCTCTGTGACGCTACGTCGTCGTCGCTTATCAGTAACACCCACCGCTAATTACACAGGCCGTTACGATGTCAGATTGTAAACGGCATTGATGAATTATTTCTTGACACAAATTCAAAAATTGAATTTTTAATGACTTGTTAAACGATAGAGGGTATCGTTATTAACAGTGAAAGAGCGTTTCACTGTTTAATCGTAGGTATTCCCATTTTGCAAATACAGGTTGTTGTATAAATTAGACAGTCACTCAATTAAAGGAATTGAATGTGACCGTCAATACCTTTACATATATGTATAGGTGGCCATGTGTACTGAATTCCGTTTGCAAATTCGTAATTTAATAGCAAGATTTTGGCAGTTCTCGTATGGGTCAAATGTCTAAATCATGCTATTTATTTACGATTTTATTCCAAATCGGAATTGCGGCCCAGGTTTTGATTGTTTAAAGCACCTGAAATTGTATTAAAGAATTTTAGGTTATTATAAGTCCCTGCTAATTTCCATTTAAAAATAAATAAATAGGAGAAACATAATTTAACTGTAATGTAACTACTGGAACTCTGTGTGGTAGTCTGATCTAGATGAAATGTTCCATGAGTCAGGAGTTTTGTTTTTACTGTGTGACGGTCGACAGGGTAGTAAGACAACGCTTAGTATAGTGAAGTAGTCAAGTGGCAGCCGTGTAATCTGGTGTTTTATTATGAAAATCGGGTGCGTTGCAGGTCGAGTGGCGTGACTATCGTGCCGCGACCAAGGTGACGCAGACATTATCTGCGCGGACTCACTCGCGAGTTGCGACCTCCACCGCGCAGTCGGCTCAGATTTACTAGAATTTGAAGTTACAGCACACAACGTAACAGTTCTTAATCACCATATTGTCTGCATCTTGATGCTGTGACGAAATTTTCGCTAAGAGATACGCAATGATGAGCTTGACCATGTTGATTCTGACCTACCTTCTTTGATGTTAATATTTTTTGTACAATACCTGCACAATCTAGCTACCGAATTAACCAAGTGTGTTTCATTGTCAGGGTCGAGTTTTTTTGATATCCATGTAATAATTATGTAGTCAGAATGCTGCTAACACACAAGCAAGACTATGACCTATCTGTCGGGGGAGTAAATGTACAGAACAGATATAGAAGAGCCCTTAATTATCCATTGCGTTTGTTTGAATCATTTCCAAATATTTTGACGTTAAGTGTATCGAGTTAGGAAAACAAAAATCCTTAATTGAGACGGTTGCTTACATGTTGAGTAAAATACCACAATTTTTAGGGTTCCGAAGTCAACAAGGAATATTTTGTTATGTGTTAGTTAAGTAAAATTTAAATTTAATTTTTTTTTTGTGTTTCTTGTTTTATAACTTTTTCGTGTGTTATGTGATGTCAATTCATTAATAAATGTATTTTCTTTTTTCTTTCTAAAACCATGGACGAATTATATTGGGACTGACAATCGCTATACAAATAGCGGTCCTCGTAAGTATCCAAAAAATAAGCAATATCCAGATGGCGTTGTTATTATTGCTAGCTAGGGCTTTGGATAAACTGTACTTTACGGGACGCTGGTCTGGCGTTTCATAATTTTTTGTGATAAACTACACGATGCAAGAAGTTTTTCTGTAAAGTCGGTTTTTGAAGCAGCCAAGTAGTTTTCGAGAAATAAATTATTAAAAATCGCAAAATTACATCAAAATTTTCAATCATTTTACGTCACTCTATGACTGACTACCAACCTAATAAAACTACGATCTGTCAGTTGCGTTTTGTTATGCGAAAGTTGATCTATACAGTCTTAGGGAGACAAAATTTAGGGGTATTTTTGGGGTATTTATGTTGTAACTATATTGAATTTGTATAGTTTTAAGTATTTACGTGTAATTTATTAAGAAGATTGATAATTTAATTACTTTTTATAAGAAATCTTGTTTTTACTGTGCAACAACGAAACGTAACGAAGCCATTTTGTTTATGCATCGTGTGTACGTGACTGAAAATGACAGCATTGTCAGTCATCGTTCGTTGCTCTTGCAGTCGAGATCGTTTTACGTACTCCTGTCTGACTAACATCGTATGACTACCATGGCGTCTCCGAAGTCCCAGTCTTCGAGTTCCGCTGAATCGCCTGAAGAGTTGAGTGAAGTGCAAGTGTTGGACTCTGTCTACCCATGGTCAACAAAACCGAGCTAGTCAACCCCGACCCCACGTGGTACTAGTCTGCCCTACCCCTAGAGTGTATATAAAAATCCGGAGGCGCGGAGGGAGTGTAGCCCCAGCCCGCTGTAACAAATCGCAGGCACCATGTGAGCCGAAGCGGCTGAGGCTGGCCAATACTGAATTTTTACCACTTATAGTACAGTCATAACCTCAAACTTCAACCCTTAATATCTCGGAAACCAAGAGCTTGCTTCAAGGGGGGGGTACCATGGGGTACTCCCCCTCCTCCCCCCTACGCCTCGTCCTTTAATGTACAGTTTTACCAGGGCTTTAATTTTCGTGCAATGTAGCTGCTGTCGAGAGACTCCCATGCTAACTAAATCCTAATATCATACAAAAACAACTTTGTTATTGGTCTTTGCGCTACTAGCGCCACTTTGCCCCATTTTGACGTTTACGGAACCCTATCTTGCGCGTGGCCGACACGCACTTGGCCGGTTTTTAATATCATATCAACTTAGCCCACCAGAACTACTAGACATTATATTAGTGGTACACTATTTCTAGTATTGTTACTATTTAAACAATCAAATTGTTACTGTTTACATTTTTTTTTGTCTGTGTTATACCTTTTTTTCTATCTTGTGTGTTGTTCAAAATAAATGTTTCTATTTTTATATAAACAGTGCACAATCATCGACATATTTGGATTTCCTCGATTCAGTTCCCGAGCATGTCATTTTTACGCGCGTTGGTACCCGATGGCGGGTGGGCTTCTGACTGGTCGATACTTTACCGTTCTAAAGAAAACTACTTCCAAGTTTTTAACTACGTTTAATAATTTTGTTCGGTATTTTATGAGAAAGCATTTTAGAAATGATTTTATTATATTAGAACAAGTATTACTCCTTTCTTACATGAAAGTTCACTATCTTCAATGTTTTTTTAGGCAAGAACGTCATTGGAGATGTATTAATTAACTTACAAAAATAATTAGAATTTATTTAATCTTTGATTACATGTTTTATTGTATATTATGTACTTATTTGCTTCGGAACCTTTCCGAACTTTTGTCAACCGAAACCGGCGTTCACGTTATTTTAAATGTTAAATGTAATGATTATTTTTATCATTACATGATTATACACAGGTAACTATCATTATAGTAACATTACTATTGTAATTTTAATTCGTTTAGTGTAATAAATAGCTTGTTATTATTTTACCTGTTTTTCATTTGCTTAGTTAGGTAGACACACAATCAATCAATAATTAATTCATAATTCCGTTAGGTTAGGTTTGTAGTAGGTAGTCATTAGGTTTGTAGGAGATCTGTGTGTGGGCTATATGAATCATAATCGTAATTGAATACATTTACATTTGGGCCATTACTAGAACTGTCAAAATTCTGTTATTCAATTACGATTCTATTACATTTTTGCTAGCGGAATTTAGCAGACTTGGGCCCCAGGTATTACAGTACAATTATTGTCCTAATATAGTTATTAATATCATGTTTATTATACATTAGTGCAATGTCACATCTCGATATTAACTCGTTAGCTACCACAACTAGGAGTAAACGTAGCCATCTTCAGCCTAAGGTCCGCCCGACAAGAGGCCGGCTTCACTTTCTAGCCTTGACATTAATGCGGCGCCAACACATGGTCGCCCTCACGCTCATATGGACATTATTTTCTTTTTGCGCTTATAGTGATTTGGCCAAAACAAATTACTTAAGAGAAAACTGATTATCGTGTAATGATAAAATGTTAACATTCTTGTAAACAGTAAAGAATTATTTAGAAATAATAATATGTTTATTGTTTGTTACAGAACAACAAGCAAGTAGTAAACCTGGACGATGGGCAGCTCCGCGCGCTCCTGGACGAGGCTATGAATTACAAATGTCCCAAAGATCTTGAAGGCAAAAGCAATCTATTTAAGGTAAATTACAAATTAGACTTTACTATTTCTCCTCTAAGTTCTGCTTATCACGATACCTATGTAATTTGTCTTATTCGCGCTATCGATAAAATTAATTTGAATAAGATGTAGTGATTATTTTGGTAACATTAGTCTCTCATATAGATATTTGAAAACGAAATAATAACGTGCTGTGTCAAGTTCTTTCTTCTTTTAAAACCTTGCTATTTTTCGATAGTATGTTGCTGTTGTTACGCTTCCGCTGATAACATTGTGATAAACTAAAGATTGACAAACAAGTATGACAATAATTTCAGCATATTACTTTTGGCGTAGGTAATGAGATGATTGTAACTAAACGATGAAGTGTGACGCAATAGCGAGCTATAATATAAGTACCAATTTTAAAATCGTTTTAGAATTGACAGGTTTTTATGTTCAACCCTGGCTTGTAAATAATAAAGACAGCACAGCTTTCAATCGGACAGCAAAATTGTCTTGGTGAATAATAACGTCACCAACTTATTACCGCTTTTTTAGAGACAATGATGTCATCATATCAACTTAATATTCGTTTCTGGTTCCATTTCCCAGTTTAGTTTCATTCGTAAAACTGAATAGTTTTTTGGCCTAGCTATTTTCAAATGTTTTACTCTCTAATAATAATAAATATTTAAATATACATTGTTCAAATTCCAAAGTAAGTAGCTTAACCACTTGTGTTATGGAAATCTGAAACAACGTTGTATAACAAATCCTAGACCCGAGACAATATAGAAAAGGTGTTTTTTTACGTTGAATCGACCGGGGATCGAACCCGGTACCTCAGATATGGCGACATCTTGAAAACCGGTGTGCGAGCCACTCGGCTACTGAGGTCTTCAAAATATTACAAGTATCGATACAATACGATATCACGCCTATTCTTGACGTAAGTATAAGACTTATCTTCAGAGATCGGAGTAGGTCGATTGAATTTATGTACTTGGACAGTGCTGGAATAATATAGGTATGCCTTTTTAGTTTGGAACCCTTCGTGCGCGAGTCCGACTCGCACTTTGCCGTTTTTTTTGATAAACCGATAATGTGAAATTCCGGTTTATATCATACTTCTTACTTTATGTCACCTGAAACTACACTTTACACAATTTTTTTTTTTAATAAGTACCATTTAAGTTTAATACTTTGAGATTCCGGAATACCGGAGGCATGTCCATATTATTCAATCAATGCTTGCGGTCGTTGACCCCAAATAAATTTACCTACTCCGATCACTGCTTATCTTTGCAGGAGTTACTCGAGGAGGTGGAGCAGCAGGACGACCAAGCGAGCGAAGCGGCTGTGCGGGGCGCGGGCGGGTGCCGGCCGGCGCGGCGGGGGGCGGGCGGCGGCGGGGCGGGCGGGGCTCGGTCGCGGCACGCGCTGCACTCCAACTCGCTGCAGGACCTGGTGGCAGCCCTGGCGGCTGAGTCCGCGCCCCGCCGGCCGCGCCACCACGCGACCGCGCCTGCGCCCGTCTCCGCGCGCGCCATACAGGGCGGCAGTCTGCCATCCGGCGTCGACACATGTGAGTTTAATAATAATTATAATAAATTGTTTTAACAATCACACCAATTACCTAGCCCCAAACTAAGCGTGAGCTTGTGCTGTGGCGACTAAGATAACGGATAGAAATACATAAATACGTTTATAAACATCCATGACTTAGGTAAAAATGCTAAAATGGATTTGAATCCGCGACCGCTGGTTTTGTAGTCCGGAGCGCGAACCACTACACCAAGACGGTCGTCCAGTATGAAAATACCTTGAGTCGTGCGGCACTATCTTGCCTGCAGAATTTAAACCAGTTGGCCAGCTTTGTAAAGGACGAACTCATTCGATAAATATTCAGTTATATTTTTTGAAGATAGATCTCCTCAATTATCAACCATCATGATAGAGTGTAGATTCTAATCACTTCTTATTTTCGTCTCGACCTCTTTGGCGTTATTATTTTTGAGGCCCAGTTCACCAAGATTTACCATTCAGCGGCTATTATTACCTATGTTGTACGTACAGTTACAAGCAATGAAATGTATACAAATAAGTTTTTGTGCCATTGTAATAAGGTCTCAAATCGAATGCGGCTGTATACATATTTATGCTTGTGTTGCTTTGTGACTGTACACTAGCGTCCCCTACACGTAGGGCAAGACAACAGTCTGGGGAGAGACCACATGCGCTGTCCACAGCATTATCTCTATTGCATCTGTGCATGTTCTCCTTGACTCTCCTTCGGCCGACTTGTGTCCGCAGTCTATTAAAAGACTTTCAAGTTTGCTAAGGTATACTCTATCTATTTCACTTAAATGTAGTGGCGCAAGCCAATTGCTCTACCAACAAATTCGTTGCCTAAGTAACCAAGCCCACCTGATGGATGAGGTAATGGGACAGTAAACATTTTATTGCGACAATACTGGGTTGACCCGTTATAGTATATGGCGTGTACATTCTATACAACCGGGCTAAATTAGATAAGCATTATAACCTCACTTTAGTGACGTCACTTTCTAACATGTCCAGCATGACGTGTCCGTTCAACTTATATTAAAACTCAACATTAAGGGAATTACTAAAAGATAGATAATCTAATCAACTTTCATTGGTTCACATAAATTTACTTTTACATTAGCAGTTTCCCCGCGACTTCGTCCGCGCAAATGTCGGATTTTCGATACAAACTTTTATCCCCGATTTCACTTCCTTGATGATTTTATATTTCCTTTACGGGGTCTCAAACTACCTCTGTACCAAATTTCATTCGTTCCAGTTGTTTCGGAGCCTATTCAAAACAAACAAGCAATCAAATGTTTCCTGTTTATAATATTAGTGTAGATGCATCGGTGCTGTCTGTGTAGCTTACACTATCCCCCAGTTTCAATGCCGTGATCGGTTTAGCCGCAGCTCACCAACCAATATAATAATCGACAGCAGATGTAACAGGTTTTATCAGCGTACGGGGATCTTGCCGTTAGTCTATTCAATAACTTAAATAACTCACGCTCACATCAGGGAGTTACAATAGACTATTGTAACTCCCTGATGAGAGCGTGAGGTTCGACGTTTAGGATTACTCCAGATGACTTTGTCTGTTTTTTATATTGTACGAGTGACAGGAAGGGCTCCTTGTCACTCGTGCCAGCTTGACAACATGAACTAGCGTGATAGCTAGACTCGATTCAAAATTACGGACGTCATCCGGAGTAAGCCGATTTCCCGAAAAACAAATCAGTCGCAGTGTCCGTTGAGTGTTGAGAGACGTGGTTAACCGCTTGTGTCTCAGCGTTCCTGCTGGGCGAGGAGGGGGGCGGCGCGCGGTACCTGGCGACCGTGCGCTGCGTCAACCCGCCGCCGCTCGCCGAGCGCCGCGTGTCCGCCAGCGACGCCAACTGCCCGCAGGAGGTTGAGCCGCTCAACGCCAGGTGACTACTGATATACTGCCACATACAACATAGCTTACGTACTATAGGCAAACCGGAGTGCCGCATGTCCGCCAGGGACGCCAACTGCCCGCAGGAGGTTGAGCCGCTCAACGCCAGGTGACTACTGATATACTGCCACATACAACATAGCTTACCTAGTATAGGCAAACCGGAGTGCCGCATGTCCGCCAGGGACGCCAACTGCCCGCAGGAGGTTGAGCCGCTCAACGCCAGGTGACTACTGATATACTGCCACATACAACATAGCTTACCTACTATAGGCAAACCGGAGT
The DNA here is from genome assembly GCA_949316185.1 of Pyrausta nigrata. NCBI lineage: Eukaryota > Metazoa > Arthropoda > Insecta > Lepidoptera > Crambidae > Pyrausta > Pyrausta nigrata. The sequence goes on from OX438956.1 coordinate 11,314,508, forward strand.
GCCGCATGTCCGCCAGGGACGCCAACTGCCCGCAGGAGATTGAGCCGCTCAACGCCAGGTGACTACTGATCTACTGCCACATACAACATAGCTTACCTACTATAGGCAAACCGGAGTGCCGCATGTCCGCCAGGGACGCCAACTGCCCGCAGGAGGTTGAGCCGCTCAACGCCAGGTGACTACTGATCTACTGCCACATACAACATACCTTACCTACTATAGGCAAACCGGAGTGCCGCATGTCCGCCAGGGACGCCAACTGCCCGCAGGAGGTTGAGCCGCTCAACGTCAGGTGACTACTGATCTACTGCCACATACAACATACCTTACCTACTATAGGCAAACTGGAGTGCCGCGTGTCCGTCAGCGACGCCAACTGCCCGCAGGAGGTTGAGCCGCTCAACGCCAGGTGGCTACTGATCTCCTGCCACATACAACATACCTTACCTACTATAGGCAAACCGGAGTGCCGCATGTCCGCCAGCGACGCCAACTGCCCGCAGGAGGTTGAGCCGCTTAGCGCCGTGGTCAGCTCGCCGGCTTCTGTCCGACAGATCCAGGGTTCGAATCCCAGGTCAGGCTGATAGTTCCTGGGATTTTTTGTCTTGAAATGTCTCTGAAAGCACGGAGTCAGTTAATGGTGTTCCCCGTGTCTCGTAAAGCCGTTGGTCGTACTACTGATCTCACTTCGGTCATGACGGAAAACCGTCTCACTGGACTATGAGACTGAAGGAACAAATAGTGCACCCGTGGATTTGACTATCTTTGTTGAGATTGGCCGCCGTAATCAAAATTTGGGTAGGATGATTACTTACTTACAAAGTACTAGTACAAACACGTCAACGAGAGCTAACGGATGCCTGCTCCCACTGAATATGATGGTGGGTGACTGCATACACTCGTATTATAAACCTAAACCGCGGAAACTATTTACAGAGACGGCAGACAGATGGGGCTTTAGAAAAATCTAAGTCGAGCATACTTATTTTCTTTCAGCAGTAGTGGTTACTTATAACCTAAACAGCAAATTTCACACTCGTGATGTAGCAACGAATCAGTGCTCTAGGCCCGATCGCACACCCATCTATTTACCCACAAAAGGACAAAGTTACTTATTTAGGAAGTTATACCCCGTAATTATATTCTGCAATATATCAGAAAACTAGTGTCTTTTAATACTGACGTCTTTTAACACTGATATAACACATTTTTAAAGAAGATTAGATGACCCCAGCAGCTGTAGCTGCTTAGCAATGATGCAATGTAGTTTATAGACAATAGTTTATTAGTTAGGAGATTAAGGTTATATATCCAGCTGCAGACAAACAGGAGTTAAAGAAGCCTATGTTCAAAGAGGGATGCAATATTTAAACTGAATTCATAACATGTATCTCATTTTTTTATCATACTTATATTAACCGATTACTTTTTTAGTAAATCTGCAGTCAGATCTCCGTGACTATCCAGAAAGTTTGGTAGGGATTGATCTTATTAAACTGACCCTCTTCTGAAATAGAAACGTAGTAAGAATCCTACAAAATTTCGTGCCGGTATTAAACCATAGATTCGTCTAGAGTCAAGAGCAAACCCAATTCAAATAAAAAAAAAACTTCGGGCTCCGCTGAACTGAGCCTTTTCCGTTTAATGCCACACCGCTTAAAACAGTCAAAATAAAACCAACTGTTTAGATTTAATTTGGCATACTAAGGGACCGTGTTAGTTTTTAAGTAATTTCAAATATCTTAATATCTCTAACGCGCTACAATTCTATTTATATTAATTGTTATACATACTTTTTTCGTTCTCGTAATACTTTCCAATGTATCTGTTTTAGCCACTTAGAACTAGTAGGTACTGGGCACACCACGTACGTTAAAAGTAGCATAATACGTTTTACAAATGTAAATTCGCGGATCGTTTCGCGTGCGTTGACGTGACAATGGCGGATTGTTCGCAGAAGGAGTAAGCCGGTGTTCCCGATGACGTACACGGCGCGCGCGACTCTCGAAATCGGCAGCGGCAGCGTGTGCTCGGGCCGCGCGGTCACCACCACCACCGCCTCCAACCAGGTGCGTACCCCCGCCCCCGCCCCGCCTCGCCTCACCGGCGCGCCCGTCTCGAACCGACTTAACCCCAACCAGAAGAAACTAATGAACGCACTTTGCCCGAAATCTGAACGTAACGAACGATCTAACCCTTCCGCCGATCGTGAGACGCAAAAACCGCGCGGCCCGAGTAAATCCGACCCACGAGAAAAACAGCACCGCGTGCTCGACATACACGCTACCAAGGAGCCGCCGACGACTCGCCAGCATTTTAGCCCCGTCTCCGAAATGTGGACGAGCGGGGTCGACAGGTGGTACGAGGGTTTGGCGGCTTACCACGATGCTTTCCAACGGATGAATAGAGGTGGACCTCCTCAGCAGCGAAACAAAGTTCAGGCTATTCCGAGAACTGATCACCCCGAAAACATCCCGATTGCAATCCCGCAAACTGCAGCCCAAGCCGACTATCGTCCGAACTCCACGAATACAGGCCCCAATATTCAGAAAAATATTGCTCCGGGTAAAAGTGTTCTTGAACAATCGAAACCCACTAGCACAAGAAAAAGGAATGTGCCAATTCTTACGCCCGATTCTATTAAATATGTCCCCAAAAAGAAAACTACTAAAAGTGTTCCGAAAGAATCTCAAGGTGATAAAATTATAATCGTGGATGAGAGTCAAGAATTATACAGGGTAGATAGAAAAACTTGTGATACAGACGAAAGTGATATTAGATTAAGCCAAAAGTATCGAGAGTGGGTAGGTTATAATTTAGAACCAACAAAAATTATAGCAAACCCAAGAAATATTAGAAATATGACAATAAGTTCACCTGTTATAAACACGAGTGAACCTCGTCAAAGTTCAGATGTGATAAAAACTATTAGCAATAACAAAAATAGCAATATATCCAGAAACAATAACAAAGTTATTAAAAAATGTGTTAGAGAAGTAGAAAAAATAGTTAAAGAAGTTGAAAATAATACTAGTTTCGATTATAAAATTGTTAATAATAAATCTAAAGAGGAAGTAAAGGGAAGCTTTACGGATACAAAAATGATTGACATTCCGCCGAAAATATGTGAGAATCTGATTTCAAAGGATAGCAACCAACCTGAATTAGAAGTCATTGATGAATCTGCCCTCGAATTTGATAAAGAAAATAATAACGACATAGAATTATCAGAGTTCATCTCCAAGAGTCAGCACAAAAGAGATGACAACACCTTTTTGATATTTTGTGCTACTCAGGAAAAATTGATTCAAGCACTAGAAAAAACAGACGGTAATGACAGTATTCAGTTAGATATGCTTAATATCAAGAACCCGAACCTTAAGCATTCGAAATCCCCAAATGAAGAATTCGTACACCAATTCGTGCTCAATGAGCAAAGTTATACCGAAAATAAGATGCCAAATATCCAGGAAAAATTTAAAACTGAATCTGAAGACTTTCACGAAGACGGAAAGCTCCTGGAATTCCCAGATACAGACCATAAATCTGAAGATATTACCCAAATCAAAAATAAATTGCTTAAAGAACAAACAAGGAAAACTACGACTGGAGACCAAATGGTGCCAAATGTGAAAGATAATTCTGAAAACGTATCTGAAGATTCTAGTAAGAAAGACAAGCACATGAAGCTTCTGAAAATCCCTGATAAGGTTACAGATAAACCTAATAATAAATGCCTCGATGTACAAATCCGGAAATATGTTACAGAAGAAGTTGTGCAAAAGGTTAAAAGAAATTCTATAAATGGAGTTGAAGATTTCATGAACGATAACACTAATCTTCTGGAAATCTTAGATAAGACGAAAGATGAAGAAAATTCTGTGAAATTTAAACATGAGCCGCTCGATGCCGCTCAAACCAGGGTATCTGTTGAGGAATGTTCTGCTTCAAATATTAAGCGGAAGTCTGAAGATAGCAACGAAGATTGCGAATCAAACGAATTAATCATTCAGCTGAACACACCGCAAGAAAAGGTCTCAAACGATCAATACATTTTAGCGGAACTGCCTAATAATGCTTATGTATTTCTAACACTGCCTAAACGCTTATTCCTACCTCTTTATAACAAAGACAAACAACCACCCCTGCAGATACTCAAAGTGCAAAATAACACAAACACCCAACCTAACACTCCAGAAGATAATACGGTAGCTAAAGTTACTAATAAAAAGAAAAAGGAGAAAGTAGTAGGAGTCAGTGATGACGCCAAGAGGAAAGACGCTATTAACAAAACCGCCCTTAGAGTACTCTTGTTTGAGAATTTAAAGAGGGATGTGTCAGTGAAACCGGGTGCGTCCACCGTCGCTGGTGAAGAGGTAGGCTCTCAATTCGTAAATTAGTTAATTTTGTACGTTTGATTCGGACAATTTGCGGTGTGCTGATTGTTTTTTGTTTTCACAGGGTGATTCCGCCATACCGTTTAGTTGCATCACAACACCAGAGGTTGTGGCCAGTTGCAACACGACGTCCTCCACGCCCCAGACGACAGTCGCTGTCGATCCCAAGGTAATTCATATAGTTAGCTCTACGCTTTGCGATGTGTGCCTTTACTATGAACGCCTGAACACCATTTGCATACTTTTTGATTGCATTTAAAAAGTAAAATGTATTAATAACCATCAGTAAGATTTAATAACAGTAGATAAACGTTAATGATAATAGAACATAATAATCATTGTAAAACTGGATTGAATTACCCCACTCTCTCATTAAAGCACGCTTTAATCGTTCTCAAATGGCAATGTCGAGAATCAAATCGACGGTGGAATCTCAATCTTAATTGTGTTAAAATTTGGTGCTTTTTTTGTTTGGGTTTTGGTTACTAAATATAATTCAGATTAGACCGCTCGGATATGTCCTACTATCATTCGGCGGATTCAGCTCGATGTGCTTGGATTATCACATTCATATGAAATAAGTTTCAAAAAATTCCGTGCCGTGATTTGATATGCATTGAAAATGAAGTGTATCAATCTGAATCTGACTGCCCCTTAACCACTACCACTGGATACTTATTATCCGTTAATTGTGCAGAACTCACTTTATAATAAACAAATTCAAACTCAACAAGCCAGGGTCGCGAAGATGCACAGGTAATTAAAATAACAAGTTCTGAAGATTTGACAGTCGGACCGCAACGCATACCTAATTTCATAAACCTTGAAGACTAGAAGAGAGATTATTTATGATGTTCCAAGTAATTTATTTAAATCGATCGATTAAGAAATATTTTTTTTCTCTCATGCAATTAGTTGTTTGTTACCCTTATAGTAGGCTGTGGTAATCTTAATTCGTGTAAATAATGACATAGGTACGGTGACTGGTCACGAACAGTTTTAATGAAAGGGTCATTTTCAATTTCACACTCTTACTGCCGTACTCAGAGACGTCAATTAAAGTTAATCCTTCATGAAGTCTCATTCAGTCCTTTTAAGGTTAAGGTTTAAAGAGTTTATTCTCAAAAAAAGACAAGCCACTTACATGAGAATATAATAACATAGAGTAATAATCAAATTTCGAACGCCGAACCAAAGAAAAATAATAATGTAAGTACATAATCATAAAACTGTCTTAAACGAGCAGTTTGCTATTTTCAAATATAAATTTGGACAATTTGGTTTTAAAACTATTAAAAGAACTAGTATTTTTCAAGGTAGAAGGTAGTTTGTTATAAAGCCGTGCTCCCTCAAACGTGATACTTTTTTTGGCATAATTAGTTCGTACTTTTGGCAAAACAAGCAAACTTGGTCGACGGAGACTGCGTTTATTTATTTGAGATTTTTTTTATAAAAGACAGATTAATGTGTGTAGATTTATCAATAATTTTTCTAATTAAAATGCAGGTATTATAAATGTAAAGTTCTCTTATAGTCATAATTTTTATATCTTTGTAGATTTTATTAGTAGGCGTTAGATATGGATAGTTAAATAATACTTTAATTGCTTTGTTTTGCAATCTTTGTAGTCCCTGTAACTTTGTCTTTGGAGCACTGCCCCAAATTTCGATAAGATACAGTAGTTGCGATTTGATGAGAGAGTTATAAATATTGTGACGCAATCCTTTTGGTATGCAATAGCTTGTATTACGGAGAGAGCCAATCAATGATGAAAGCTTATTCTTTATGTTGTCAATCTGGCTATTCCATGATAGATACTGGTCCATTCTCAAACCAAGGTATTTTTCAGTGGATTTTTGTTCTAGAGGGATGTTGTCTATAGTTTAAGGTGCATGGGAATAAATAATTTTATTTTTTGCTCTAAAAACAATGTAGCAGGTTTTGAAGTATTTACCGTCAGTAATTTTTTTTGAAACTACTCTGATAATAATTTCAAGTCCTTGTTAGCATCTTGAATAATATTATGTATATTAGTTCCAAAATAAAAAAGGCACGTGTCATCCGCATATAATGTTGTTTGACCACTAAGTTCTAAGCTAGCAATGTCATTTATATAGATTAGAAATAAAAGCGGCCCGAGTATGGAACCTTGAGGCACGCCATATGTGTTTGCCAGTCCTTTTCTATTTAATTGACAAAGAAAGTGACAGAACGAGACCTAATTATAGATTAAATTTAATTGACGTCTCTGAGTGCGGCAGTTAATACTACAAATATCACACTCTTTGGTAGTATCAGTTTTTTTAGAGTTCGTTCTTTTTAAATAAAATCAGATTGTTTCATGTTACTACAGATAATTATTATTACAAATTCGGATAATTAGTAAAATGAATATAAATAATGAACAGTACTCACGTTCCTAAAAATATATTAGGATAAAAGTGAAACTAATAATAATGTCAAAAATGGTATCCCCTTTCATTCTCGCGTCGGCAACATACACAATAAACTGTAAAATTAAGATTTGAGTGGGCTAAAATGGGCGATGGGAACCGGAGTATGCGTTGCGATCCGAATGCTTGCGCGTGTCGCGCCGGCCGGTGACTGTGTTGCGTGGTGCAGCCGCTGCAGCCGGGCTGCGGGTACCGCGCGGGGGCCGACCCGATGGGCGCGTCGTCCGCCGAGACCGACCCCGACCCCGCCCCCGCCCCCGCTCCCCTGGCGCCCCTCGCGCCCCTCGCCCCGCCCGCCGCGCGCCAGCTCCAGGTATTCGTGCCGCGACTCGGCCTGCAGGTACGCGCGCGATACACGACACGCACTGTTACTGTTTTGTCGCAACAGATTCATTTATGTAAATACTTTCTTGTTAATTAAAAAACATCTCTTATTTTTTATTCATTTGACATAAAAGTAACTCGGTCTAAATGTACTCTTAAATTTATATGTTTTATAATTACATCGTTTTTTTACTATGTCTTATTCATTAGTTACCATCCATCATTATCATCACATCATCTATGTTTGATCTACCATGTAAAAGCTTAATAAAAAATTCTGTTAAAATCATTTAACAGTGTACTTACAAATTTAAAATGAAATCATGGTTTCAAAGGTTGGATTTCTTTTATTTACCACAAAAAATCTGTTAATTAAATCTGGCTGCGACAAAACATTGCGATTAAATTATCTTTTTACAAAAATTACTTACAGCTCCATCTGACCAATCACGAATAAACAATTACAGAAAAAAAATGAATATTATGATTTACTTTTACCTTTTTAATATGCATGTACCATACCTAATTAAATGTTGACGATTTATTTCAATTATTTTAGAATGTATTTTTTATTTATTTCTGCAAACCAGTTTTTTATCTGCCTAATAAAATATAACGAATTGTTTTGTCACTAAATTGTGCGTATTAAACCAAATCAAAAAGTTTGAAAATGGTGTATATTTTTGAAAGAGAATAAATATTATGACTAGTTTTTTTTAAACTTTACAAACTGCTTAATTGTTGTGTTTAATTTATATGTAACATTTAAGTGATTATCCGATCGTGATCATAAAGTAGATAGTAAAAACTGATCACATTTCATTTACTTATTTGTAGAGATAAATAAATTTAAAGTTGATATAATGTTTACCAATATAATTAATCTTATTTAGTGGCGCACAAAAAAGGAAAATAGTATTCAGTGTTTTTACATAAAACATAGACATGGCTAGACCATGTCTAAAAATTAGACGACTTATTGGATATTTATGGCATATTGCTGACAATACATATTAGAAACATTGGTTATAAAGTAGCTCTATAGACATGGAATAACATTGTATATGTTTTTGTAATAAACCCGAGTACGTTTTGTGCCAATAATTTGTTTAGGCATCGGTCACACCAAACGTATTCACCGTTGCCGACTACGAGTGCACGTTACGACGAACGAACCAACAATTATGCGCTATTACGTCGTGGGTTGTCGCTGTGAGAATGCACAGTCGTGTGCAGACGTTTGGTGTGTACAATGCCTTATTATACTATAGTCCGACAAGGGCGTGCGCGATCTTCCTGTGCCCCGTAATTCAGTATGGGGGCGAAGAAGCACCAATTGCACGCGACTATTATAGGATATGACATCTCTGCAACACCACCCATCCCTGCCGAAATTTGTGTCTGGGTATTTCTGTCTTGAAATAACTCTGATACAGCTCCGGTATCAGAAATTGGTGGTCTTAACACCCCCGTGCCTCGGAAAGCAGGTGAAGCCGTTGGTCCTGCGCCTGATCTCTCTCCGGTGATGTCGGATTGCTGTCTCACCGAACTATGAGAGTTAAGAAACAGAGAGTGCACCTGTGTATTGCGCACACACTTATCTCCCGCGTATTTGGCTAATCTCTGTTGAGGTTGGCCGCTGTAAAATTGGTCGAAATTCGGCTAGGAGGACATTATTATTTTTGGGTTAATATAATCCCCGCTGACATCTCATGCACCCCTCGCCTCCGGTACGTTTCGCGCGAGGCAGAAGGATTGCGCACAAACTTATCAGGCTATACCAACAAGTATGCCTAATGGCAACACTTGTAATGTTTGTTTACAAAACGAATCGTTTTTTCTACGCAGCCTCGTAGCGTGATCTCGAGCAGCTTCAACGGGCTTCCGCTGACTCGGCCGGGCTTCGCCACCGCGCCGGCGACCGACGAGTATAAGGCACGTGTCCGCCCGCGGGGCCATCCACACACGATGTAGTTGTAGTGCCCGCCCGAATGCGTGTCACAGATCAATGAATCAATGATTTTCGTTGATAGAACAAATTTTAATACAATGAAGTCGTTTTAAACCAGGGTTTCCCAAACTATTATGGGTAGGAGACTCCTTTTCCAAAATTAACTGATACCTTAGACCCGAATAGCCATATTACTTAAAAATCCTATCTCTAGTTTTTTTTTTACGATATGATATAACATACTTACGAAAACCTCCCAAAATCAGTTGTCTTTTATGTCGATCGACCCCTAGGAAAACGATATCGACTTTGGGAATCCCTGTTTTAAACGATACCAAAATCTTTGTTACTGGTAATTTTGCGAGCGATTTCATTTTGCATTAGATACCTTGTGGGTCAAACAAAACCATTGTCGACATGGGTAACATAATGCGTAATCTATCGCCGATAGCTTTACTATGACTACTAAAGTCAACGTATAAACATTTCACCCATTGCTGGGCGAACGCCTCACCTCAACTATGGCATGTAGAACAAAATACAATTTACCAATAACCCTTTGCAGCGAATAAAAAACTAATAAAATAATGTATCGACAGCATCGGTCGGGCACTATTAGCGATCTGCACTTTGTCGTACAAAACACGCTACCAAACCGCAATTACACTCGAACATTGCTTTATGGATGACCCCGACCGCCGCAATCACCCCGGGGTTTGTCATTCGACGTGTTCTAATGCGTGTCGTTTTTCCTTCCTATTCAGGTGCCTATATTCACTGTGCACTACCGTTTACAGAAATCTCTAGACGAAAACGGGAACGCGGTACAGGGGTTCAGTTCACCCGTCTCTGGGTCCGGTCAACACAAGAAGCCGCGAAGGAAAAAGTCGTCGAAGAACGAGACCGTGATCAAGTCGCACCAGATAGACGGGTACCAGGGCAACAAGGATTTGAACGAGGTGCTCCGCTTCATCGAGTCGAATGCGGACGCCGGGCGCGGCAAGCTCGCGGAGAAGGGCAAGAAGCGTTCGACCGAGCGGCGCAAGGAGCGGGAGAAGCCGAAGCGCGCCTCGTCGCTCGAAGAGCGTTCGCGCACTACGCTCGAGGACCTCACCGCTCCCCGCGCGCGCGCACCACCCCCGCCGGCGTCCGCGACCGCGACCAAGCCCGAGAGACGCTCGTGGGGCGACGACGCGCGACCCGCCTTCTACTTCGCGCCCGACCCTCCCGCGCCGCCCGCTCCACCCGACCCCGCACCCGAGCTCACGGACTTTCAGACGGTGACTATAATAATCTTTATTTTTTCATCACCAACTTGAGCACCCTGTTAACGATCGATTTGTTTGTTATATTATGTGATAGTGTGCAGTTATATTTGACGCGTTTATCAAACAATTTACGTGTTTGACGCGTTTAAAGTAAATCTTTATTGATGACGTTTTTGACAAGTTAAGTTACGTTCTGAATAAATGTTTTTATAATCTGACTGAATTTTTGACATAACAAGATAGGTAAGAATACGTATTTAATTTAATTTAATATAAATAAATTTTTGACATGTTTAAATAATATAACTAATTGCTTGTAAAATATGAATAATTTAATAATTCAAGTTTGCATGCCGCCTGTGGCAAAACATGAGGTCAAACATGAAATTTTGTTACCCATATTTACCATGATTTACGCAAATAAATTCTATTCTATTCTAAGCAAGTTTGAACGTGAACACTGTGTTTGTGTGGCTGTGATTGTCAAACAAATCTCAGTTTTTGTATTGGGAATAAGGCAGAATGTACGGGCAAGCTGTTAAATTGGTTTGATCTTAAGTTAGCTATGGTTGATAAATACGTTTCTTAACAGTAAGTTTGCTCGTTAACACAAGCAGATTTGATCGTTAACAGGAGCCTTTATACAGAATCATTTTTATACAGTAAACCAGATACAAAGGAGAATTTAAAGCTTGTGCAAGAGTGAGACTGATGCCATTGCCTATGCCGAAATACCTGTGTTACAGGTCATCCACTAAGCTCCCACCACATCTTGCTGGAAGGTGTTAATGGTTATGAATATGTGATGATGATAGCAAAAGTTATTCAAACTAAATATTTATTCAGGATAGTGTGTGTGAGTGAATTATGTGTTTTGTGTGCGTGTGTATGAGAGAGAGAGAAATGGCGAAACCGATTTTGGGTTGTGTAATGAACAGATAGGCTCTTATTTTAATATGTATGAATAATGAGAAATCGGATATTTTTGATATTGAAACTAAATACTTTAATATACCGGCCCATCTGCACGGAATCTAAATGTGTTTGATTGTGTTGATAATATTAATGGTAAAGGTAGACTTTGGGGCAATGCGACTGTATCTTGCGTCAAGTCATATGGTAGCCGCTGGCAGCCGCGTGGCTATCACGGAACTATAGGATTGTTTGGAATGGCCATGACGCATCGCTCGGAAAGGGTTTCGTACTCCCAGTTCCATAATAGCCGCTCGGCTTCGAGGGGGGCGAGTCGCAGCCGCAGGTCGCATTGTTCGGAAGTCTACCTTAGAGCTCTTTCACACGAGCGATTTTAATCGGCGATTCCTCGGCATATATTTACTGGTAACCTAAGGAACGCTGTGCAGAAGACTACAAAACGGTGTCAGAATGAAGGTGGATTGCTGCTAACAAATAATTGTGCGAAGTCTGCAAGTACTTGCCGCCAGGACGCGGCGACTCGCTGCGAGCACATGGCGTTATCGCGGCGGTTAATAACTCCCGGCGATATCGTTGCGTGCACGCCGCGAGCTGCCGCGTGCTTGCTGCTATCTCGCTCCGCCGAGGAATGGGGATCCACACTGCCAAATTCTCCCTGTAGGTGGCGCATTGTTGATGCGGCCAAAGCTATCTGTCATTCCAGTACAGAAGTTGTGTTTTTTTGATTATTTTTTTGTGATTTCAATCTACGAAAGCATAATGCCGTTATGTGCTGTGCCAGGTTGTTACAATAATGGTGTTCATTTATTTCCAAAAGACCCAGTTTTAAAAAAGAAGTGGGAAACAGCTATAAGAAGAAAATAATTAATTTAAGGTAGTTTACTGGAACTATTTACATCATGATAAGCTTTTGGATCGGAAACATTCATCGTATAACTAGATTGTGAAGCTACGACACCAAAATTCCCGGTATCATCGCGGTTCCGATCGTAGAATTCTAACCTAAAAAACAAACATGTACGTGTTTTATTATTTTAGTTATATTTATTAAAAACCTTGTTATGTAGTTAATTTGTACCACAAATACAACAAAAACAATTTCAACAACCAATTAACTGTAACATTCACAGTAATAAAACTGGGTTAACGCCTAAATGTTCACCTCGCAATAAGATCGGCTTCTTTACCAGATACTTTTGATCCTCGTTTCCGAAGTTCGTCTTTTAGTTCAGATAACTTCATTAACAATAGCAAAAAGTTTGACATAGCCGTATCTATGCTAGCGCCACCTGCATCAAGCTTTGCGTGTGGATCCCCATTGCCGAATAAAATCGCTCGTGTGAAAGGGGTTTTAACAAAGTTATAATTAAATTGTAGGTGACGAAGCGTCGCAAGCCGCGGCGGCGCGCCGACGACGGCGACCGCGAGCCGCCGCGCCGCCCGCGCCCCGCCTCGCCGTCGCGCCCGCGCCGCGAGTCCGCGCCGCCCTCCGACCGCTCCAACGACTCCAACGACGACCTCGACTCGGTCGGTGCACTAGTACTTGTTAAACAACCGTTTTAAACGGTTTAAAACCATTGTTGCGAACTCCCTGCCACATTTGGTTTTGTAATCTTTTTTTAAGATTGTCATTCTTCATTGTTTTTTTATTGGTTTTGATGTTTTTCATACGTCCCGTTCAACCATAAACAACGATTTAAAACCTTAAAGAAACCTTTTTAAACGGTTAAATACCGACTAGCGATTGTTTAGAAAAAATCTAATGAATAGACAAACGAATGATAATCTATACACCCTTCGATGATTTCGATCGAATTGCCGCGACTGTGCGCACAGCAGACTAATGAATAATCGACGTAACGAATGAAAATTCATTCGTTAGTATAATAGTACGGCTTGCGCACCGCGCGCTTTGGTATTGCTCGCCGCATAATCGACAAAGAATCGCTCGATAAAGAATGATTATCGAATACATTCGATTACAGAAACCATTCGAATAATTCAATTATTTCAAGAAATCATAACCTTTTTTTAATTTAATAAAATTAAATGTGCTGAAAACGCAAATTGTTGATTATCGAGGCCGCTGAGTTGGACGACTGCAATTTTATGGCAGACAGGTTTTAGTCTAAGAAGTTTTCCTGCAAAATGTCCATCTGCGGAACCTGGTACTGACAAAAAAATCCGAAACTAAACTTTGTCATACTTTTTTGGTTGAATAGTTTATGACGTTTTTTTTTTCATATTACTACTGTCTTTTGCATTATGTTTTTTCTCCGGTGTTGTTCATTAGCACAGAAACTAAAGTACTTATGTCAGTTAAGCAATATAGTTTGTTATTGTTCAAAAATGGGTAGAAAAAATCTGACAAACCCGAAAAGTACGATACGATACGGTACGATAAACCCGATGACATAATAAATGCTATGGGTGCTATTAAAAACCCTAGTTTTTAACTTTTTTTTAACCCAAATTAATTGTTATCGGCCCGCCCTCGGGTCTTATAGGATTTGACAAGTTAGGCAGTTATTAGACTACCCGGTATTAAGAGTCTTACTAAGACTCGGCTTAGTGTAATAATAAGAGTTAATCTGTAAGTCTGTCTGCCAGAAATCGCTTTTTCACAGTATGAAAGAGCGAGATGGGAGATAGACTGTCTGAACACCGCATAGCCTAAATAACTGCCTTAAAGCGACCGGTCGATTTAGATTAAAACCGACTTAACATCTACAGGTGCATTCTCTCGCCGCGCCGCCCGCGCCCCCCGCGCCGCACGCGTCGTACGCGGACATCGCGCGCACGCGGCACAACATACCCGACCTCATCGAGTCGTGCAACTTCTACGCGGAGGGCGAGGAGGAGGCGGGCGTGCCCGTGGCGCGCGGCGACGCGGAGTACCCCGCGTTGGGACCGCGAGCGAGACCCGCCGTCAAGCAGCGGCCACAGCGCAAGGAGCGACCGCCGCCACCGCCGGCGCAGGAGTGCCCCGCGCCAGATGTCGTTAGTATAACTTTTAAAAGTCTTTGTCGGGCCTACACTCCGCAATGTGGCTTAAAGCTACAAGTCATGCGCGCGTCGACCGGTCCGGATCGAGTCGTGCAACTTCTACGCGGAGTATCACGCGTTGGGTCCGCGCGCGCGACCCGCAGAAGTGTCCCGCGCCTGATGTCGTTATTATAGCTTTTTATCTTTATTAAAATGACTTGCGATTTCACCGTCTGATTGAAAGATGTGAGTCAGCGAGCTCTTTTACATTGGGTCGCAACTGACGTGACAGCCGCACTGCTAACAAGCGGCAGTCTTCCATATTAAACAAATACAAGTAGGTAGGAATCCATTATTCCGGAAAGAAATACCCCGAATCAGAATGAAACAAGTCGCGCATCCGTAGTTGTATTAAAATGACATCTACTACTATCACACTGCTTGCGATGTAATGTGCAGGAACTCCCTAATATTATTGATTTTTGTAAATAACTTACAAAGAGTTGTAAATTATTATGGGACTTGAATTTTGGACCAAAACATAATTATTTTAGCAAAACCACTAACGGGTAAAAGAAACATTAATCCATTGTTTTTCTAAATTATATTATTAAAATGTTATGATATACATAAATTTTTTTTGTATACAGGGTGTGGCGTAAATAGTGGTCCAAAGCAAAGGTGTGGATACACTGTACACTGAAGCACCACATACCAGTATTTAAAAAAAAATTATGTACAGGGTTTTCAAAAAAAAAAATTTTTTTAATTTTTTTAGAAATCGTTACCTTGCCTTACAAATTTGGTTATAATTTCCAAAAATGACGGTTTTTTTTTATCCATTTTTTTTTATTATTATTGCTGATCACTTGTACTTAGTACTCCATTCGTTTTTTTTTTACAAACTGAATTTAATAAAAAAAATTAAGTTTCTTTCAAAATTCAACACTCACTGCTAGCAAATCGTTTGACTTTCAATGCTTTTGGTGCAAAAAAAATGTACCACACTGTCAGTGCCCATTGTTTAAAAAAAATGCCCATCTTTTGCAGATTCTAAAATGGTGCAACAATAAGTGTTACGACTTACAGGAAAAAAGTTATTGCTTTTCGAAACAAAAAGGAGCCCAATTCAGAAAAACAATTTATTTGAAGTTCAAGGGTTTACAAGGGTTGTAATTTTTTTCGGTGTGGTCCAAAGCAAAGGTGTGGATACACTGTACACTGAAGCACCACATACCAGTATTTAAAAAAAAATTATGTACAGGGTTTTAAAAAAAAATTTTTTTTTAATTTTTTTAGAAATCGTTACCTTGCCTTACAAATTTGGTTATAATTTCCAAAAAGACGGTTTTTTTTATCCATTTTTTTTATTATTATTGCTGATCACTTGTACTTAGTACTCCATTCGTTTTTTTTTTTTTACAAACTGAATTTAATAAAAAAAACCCTGAAAACCCTGAAAACCCTGTACATAATTTTTTTTTAAATACTGGTATGTGGTGCTTCAGTGTACAGTGTATCCACACCTTTGCTTTGGACCACTATTTACGCCACACCCTGTATAATTTAAAAGTAAATCTTGGAAAACTAAGAAATATTTTAGTTGTAATATCCAAGTAGGGTTGAAATAAAGAAAATTAAACTTAAAAAAAGTATTTAGTGTAATATTTTTTCAAAATTGTTATTATAATATTCTCCGTTGCCATCAGTAGCCAATTTTCTCTATTCGTACTATATGACATACCGAAAATTCGTGATGACAACTGTTTGTGAGTTTAGGCAGTGGATTACACGTGGAGGGCGACAATGATAGGTGGAAAAACAGTCAGGTCTGAGCACTTATAGCTAGGTACTTGCCACATCAGCTTTCATGGTTCAGGTATCACTTCACAGGCCACAATCACTCGAAATGTCTGTAAGGAGCTTCACAGGATACACACGCGGCGAAAGCACTCTGGTCAGTCTAGTACATGTGTCATAGGGAACGTCTCGATGTCGACTCGATCTTCGGGGTTCTCACGTTTACGTTTTAAACAAATAAAAATAAGGCAGGTATGCGTGTGAGTGTGCGCGGCGTAGTATCAATAGGGTACACAAACAAATCAAAATATTGTATTAAACAACAACTATATCAGTAAGTAATTTAAAGTAACCGCGGTAATCACATAGACTTTCTAGTCGAAAAATACTACAGCACATGTTAAACCACTTTTATATTACGAAAACGAACAGTTCTCGGTATTTTTATCACATAAATATTGCACTTGGTCGAAAATTAGATTACGCGTCGTATTGTTAATTTTTTATTTTTAATATAATTTTTTTATTTTATTTTTAAATTTAATTTTCCTAATGCTCTCGCCTTCTCGGTGCATGAATTTATTTGTTCCCTAATTAAATGTTAATGTTAATTTAAGTCTTTATTATTATTTAAAATCTTTCATTAAATTGTTAATATTATGTTATTATTATTCTATGTTGTTATTTAATTTAATATGAAATGTTTTTAATTTGATTTGTTTAATAATTATTGAATTTGTTTTGTCACCCATTATTTTATTTGTTTTAATTAATTCTTGGTATGTGTGTACACAGTGCCCGAAAAGATTCCTGCTGAAAATCAGTATCGTGACATGCTTTGTGCTGTCACGATTTATGCTGAGCAGGGACCTTTTTGGCACACATTTGATCTTTAATGTACCTACTATAACCTAAGCATCCAAACATTTTCGGTGCCAAATAAATACATGAATTTGATTTGAGCAACCCCGTTTTACATAGTAAAAGTCAACTTTCAAAACATCTATATGGATTCTACTGGTTTTACATATTAAATTTTGAATGTTACTATCGCAGGTCGGCGACCGAAGGCCAGCGGTGATACTACTGGACTCTGGCGCGCAGCCGCGGGACATGGACGGAGTGACGTTCGGGTTCGACATCAACGAGCAACTGCTCACCCTCCCCCCGCGCCGCCCGCGCTGCGACCTCGTGCGCGACGCCATCGAGGTACGTAGCGTCCCGCTCACACGCCCGCCGCGGGACAAGGACGGCGCGACGTTCGGGTTCGACATCAACGAGTAACTGCTCACCCTCCCCCCGCGCCGCCCGCGCTGCGACCTCGTGCGCGACGCCATCGAGGTACGTAGCGTCCCGCTCACACGCCCGCCGCGGGACAAGGACGGAGTGTCGTAGTAAATTAGCGTTTTACGCAACGTGGGTTTGCGGCGAATGAATCTAAGGGCAACGCCCGACGCCTTTCAAGACAAAAAAACAGAAACTGCCCGACCCGTGATTTGAACCCGGGACCTCGTGCCGTACCCAGCTTGCTGACTACTATACCAATGAAGCAGTCAACATTTGCATGTTATTATTTTGTTAGCGCGCGTGTGTATGTTAGTGATGTCTTCGTCCCGTGGTTTCTAAACATGTATCTTCGTGCCGTGTTCCCAGTTGGAGCCGGGCGCGACGGCGACGGCCCACGAAGCAGTGAGTGCGGGACGCGTGTCGGCGGTGGGCATGGCGGCAGTAGGCGTGGCGGCGGTGGGCGTGGCGGTGGGCGTGGCCGCGTGCGCGCTGCGCTACGTGCCGCCCGCACCGCCGCCCGACACCGCGCACCTGCACCAAATCGTCGACTACGTCGGGAACGGTACGTGTCTCAGTCATTTATTTAGGAACCCAACAGCTTTTTTACATTATTTCTTTTATATTATAAAAAGGTTTGGCGCAACTGAGTTAGGAAGGCAAAGGGAAGCACTTCCTACCGACCGGTTGTTATGGTCGGGGGGAACAAGGTCCGATAGTCACTGTCTTGGTTTATCTATAAGGTCGCTTTTTAAAAAGTGGTGAAATTTAAAGGGCAATTAGAAAAACATAAATGAAACATTTTCGTTTATAAAACCGAATTTCTTTATACGCTAGTTTTTGAGAAAATTGCAAAAAACTATTTTGATTTAAACGTAAAATAAAACACCCCGTGCAGCTTGCGTAGTACGTTCGGTGCGCAGGTTCGGTGTATCAATGAATTCGATAAGGACGCCACTATGCTCTGTCGCACTCCCACCTTACACGTGCGACTGGCCGGCGGTTCGCCTCACTTGCGGTCTGTCGGCGTAGTCAAACGCGCCGACAAAGGGTGGCCGCCATGCCGACACACGGAAACACGCGCTGCGGCGAACACGTGCCGAGCCTCGCGCCCACCCCGCTCCCGCTCACTGTTACCCCCGCCGCAGAGCGCACGCAGCGCGAGAGTTCAGTTCAGTCCGCATAAAACAATTCACTGGGTTGTGCGCGCGCGCTACGTGCGGAACATTTCATCATGGCGTATCGGTATAACGCCCATACCTAAATATGGCATTGTGCTATAAAGAAGCGGGAGAAGTTTTGTTGCGGGCGCGGCAGCTGTACGCCGAGCGGTACGGCTCCATTGTACACACACGCACAATACTCGGAGCTGTGCAGCGTTTTCGGGAGAGTGGCAGCTTCGAGCCACGCCTCGACCTCGTGCGTCGGCAACGACACCCGGCTCGGCTTGAAGAAGCAGTAATTGATTTCTTTCATCGGCACCCATTGGCGAGCATCACGGACGCCGCTCGTGTGTTTGGCGTGAGCAGATACTACGTGTGGCGGCTTTTGCGGGACGAAGGCCTCCACCCGTATCATTTTACTCGGGTCCAAGAGTTGCTGCAGCAGGACTACGCGCCGAGGGTCGAGTTCTGCCGCTGGTTTATACGAAACCGGACCTACAACGTGCTTTGGACCGACGAGTGCACATTTACGCGCCAAGGACTTTTTAATGTGCACAATGCGCATTATTGGTGCGAGTACAACCCGCGTGTGACTCGTCCCGACCATTTTCAGCATCGCTTCAGTGTGAACGTGTGGGCAGGAGTGATAAACGGAACGTTGCTGGGGCCCGTGTTTCTGGAGAGACTCAATACGGAATCGTTTTTAGAGTTTCTCCAAAATGACCTCCCTGAACTGCTACTGGATGTGCCTGCGTGGAGCCGGAGGTACTACCTCTACTCCCAGCACGACGGCGCGCCTGCTCAGTTCAGCCTGCGGGTACGCGCCTACCTGGACGAGGCGTTCCAGGGCCGCTGGATCGGGCGCGGCAGCGTTATCCCCTGGCCGCCGCGATCACCTGATCTGACGCCAATGGATTTCCACGTGTGGGGTAGGGCCAAGGACCTGGTTTACGGGAACGACGGTCATACCATCCGTTCAGTGGAACAATTGCGTGCGCGAATAATTAATTCGTTTGATGTGATGGCCAGTGAGCCCGATGTGCTCGCTTCAGTTCGGAGGCATTGCCTCGATCGGGCTAGGAAGTGTGTACAAGAACAAAGGCGTCACATCCAGCATTTAATGTAAATTTTATTGTGTAAATAGGAACTTGTAAATTATGTACATAGTTAATATTTAACTATGATATGATTGTGTAAACAGGAACTTGTAAATATGACTGTAAATATCAATGAATTCTGCCTTTTAACACGCCAAGTTAATAAAAAAATAATAGCGTCCTATTTTTAAGGTAGTACGATAATTTTAACGGTTTGTATTAACTTGTCAATCCAAAGCCTGAAAAAGTGTGATGGAAAGTCATGGTTTGTCATTGTACGTTTAAACAAAAAAAAATATGTACCTAACTAATAAACTGAACTTTAACGAAAACTGCCTTTTATTCAAAATACCAACACAAATCCCATATTAGGGAGCATCCATTGAATCGAAGCGAAGCAGTGTTAATTTGGTATAACATGTAATAACGTTAGGGTTTGTAAGGGTTAGAATGCAGTCGGGTTGTTTTGAAATTAAAATTGATATTTTTGAAATGTTTACTTTGATTTAAGCAAATCTGCTTTGATTCTATGGAAATATTATCCTAGCTATTGAACAAGCTAAATACGCTTAATTTGTTTGCATTAGGTAGATTTTTTGTCTCAGCAGAGAAGGAACCTATGCAGGTAGCATGCGCAGCGTTCAGCGTAGGTAGATAAGACTCGGTTTTAATGCGCTACTAGTGAGTGAGTGGTGCGCAGCCGCGGTCCCCCCGCGCACCGCGCAACATGAATGAAATGAGGGAAGAGACGGGCACGATTGAAATAAGAGAGAGCGGCGATGACATGTAGGGATGTTTCAGAGTAGACAGGATGCTCTTAAAAATATTATTTTTTTTTGTTAGGAAAAATAAAAATGAAAACTAGCAAGTTTTTAAAAATGGCGTGACCAAAAGGCGTGACAGCCACTGGTGGCGGTGGTTGGTGGCCCATCTGCACGGAGCTCTAATAAGCGCCTCGAAACTGATAGGCCGACAAGGTTGTGCGCGATCCTTCTGTCCCTCGCTAGACGTGTGGAAAAGCAAGTGAATTGTACGCGACTGTCATAGGAATCCCTTTCTTTGTAACACCTCGCTGACATTTAGCGTACCTTACCACACGGCTGACGGGAAACGGGAGTCGCGCACGTACTTGTTGAACTATACAACAGGGCTAACAAAACCCTTAAGATATACCCTTGCACAAAACGAGACGTCAAACGCAAACTAGAATTATGGCTAGAAAGCCTCACCTATAATGACACGGAGGGAGTTGTGTATGAGTAACACTATGCACTATTAAAACACATCCTTTAGGTTTATTTTCATTATTAGGCATTCCACATTTTCGCTATCACAAACACCGACATACGCACACACTCACACAAACACTCATACACACACGCACACACACACGCATATTCATCCCTATTCAATAACACTTCTTTACACATTAACAAGGCACTCTACACTTTCGCTATCACAAACACTTTCATATACACGCTCACACGTATATTCATACATACTCAATTACACTTGTTTACACATACACTCTACATTTCTTTATAAATAATGAAATTGGCGGCTGAGAGACAAACTCTTTACGTTTACATTTGTTTTATTTATATTAGATTATAGATTCCCAAAATACAGATTTCTAGTTTGGGAATTAATGTATTCATCTTTTACTGTCCACTTTACCTACCATTTCTTTAATTTGTAACTAAACATAACAAATGAGAAAATCCTCATATGCCTACCATCACGAGATACAGGTTAATTCCTAGTTCGATGGTGGATGGCTGATTTTTGATATAATACTATGTACTACTGTTATTGTAACTGAAGTGGAACAATAAACGTTATTTATTATGATTTAATATACCGGACCCTGCCTTTTAACCGCCTCGGCCGCAGCCCTGTATATTATGGTCGTTTTGACTTTTCATTATTTTTATTTGAACCGGACCTGGCGCATTCCGCTTTTTTCCCGACTGCGGAAAGAGGGTTATGTTTTCAAGAGTATGTATGTATGTATGATTGTTTGACACGCCCTACAGCTAAAATGGCTGGACAGTTTTTGACATATGAGGTGTCGTTGAATTTGTCAAAATAGTGGTACATAGTGACATATGCTATATACATTTAAAAAATGGTGCCCTGTAATGGAAACAAAGGGGGGAGGGGGGATTGGTTTTTTCCTTACCATAGCAATATGGGTTTCAAATGAAAGCCAGTGAAAAGACCATTTCGGTTAAGGTTACGAGTGCACAGATGGGTTTGTACACAGTGTATGATCGGTCTCCGGTGATAGGTCGTGTGTTTGACTCCCAATTTGATGACAATCTGAAGATTTGAGCCGATTATATAAATGTTATTTTGTGTTTGCAGCGTGGGAGGACGTGGTCCGGTGCGGCGGCGGCAAGGTGCGCTACTTCAGCGAGTAGGCGACAGACGTTTCTCTCTATGTAAGGATTCTTACGAACCAAAAACGCGCGTGAACAGTGCGACGAGTGCAGTGTACATATAGCGTGCGCGGGACGAGCTACGATGAGCATTTATTGTGTAAAATTGCGCTTAAAACCCAAAAATATCGAATTGTTATCAGCCGGTCGCCGCGGGGACTCGCCGCCGGTAGCGAGCTCGCCGGCTTTGTTTCGAGTCCGAGGAGGCATGTAATTATTTGTTTCTGTTGATGTTTATTGTGCTTCAATTTTGTTATGTAATCACAAATATTTGGTAGATTTTTCTCTAATTAGCCACTCATATCTATTTTGTTATGTATTTTTAAGTTTTACCATTTTAAAATGTAAATATAAAGATCTTTTAAGGTGTAACTGGCCATGTGTCCATATGGAGCGGTGGCGCCTCATTTTGTCACGACCTCATCGCGCCCGGGCGGGCGAAGATTACCGCAATAATACTATTCTTAAATGCTACAATATACATATTAGAAACGACGACTTCATCGTAAATGTTGAAATTGATATCGAAGACGGTTAACTTTATTCAAAGCTATTTGAATCGTGTGAGACGTAAGTCACGAACTATTTGTTGTAATCGTCGATTATAATTGATCAATAGAAATAGATCCAGTCAATGCGACTAAAAAATAAAACACTAAAACAGTTAACTTATTTGAATGAGAACTGACCAAATGAGGCGGTGTGTTCGAAGCTAATAAATAATAAAATCCTAATAATGTTAAGTATAATGTGGACAGCCGCACCAGCGCGTGTCACACATTGAAGTGAACTTTTGAGACTCGCCAAAGGTGCGTCGACACATTTAGGCACCTATAACACCATCCCATTTGAAGGTATCTTCTTAATTAGGATCCTAAGTAGGAAGCTACTTTCCTAATTAGGATCCTAAGTAAGAAGCTACTTTCCTAAATTGGAACCTAAGTAGGAAACTACCTTCCTAGTTACGATCCTAAGTAGGAAGCTACTTTTCTAATTACGATCCTAAGTACCTTCCTCCTAGTTAGGATGCTCCAACGCGGCGCACTCCGCGCGGCCTGCCTAACTTCTCTGTAGTCTCATATACTTCGCTACTGTAAACCTGAAATAATCATAGATGGAGCCCGAAAAAAAATAGTGTAAATAATAACATCTGTACTAAATTATAATGGCTACTTATGCACTTATTGTTTCTACTTGTGGTAGTATTAATTTCATTTAAATATAAAATTTTATTTTTTCAACTTTTATATTTAAATCAGTGCTACCACCAAACCGTTACCACTGGTTTTTTGAATGCGATATGGTGACTACGTGAAGTACTATGCTATCGAGGGCACTGGCGTCTTACCAGTCTAAGGGCTAGAATTGTTTGAACATGCCATGTTGCCACTCATTTCGAGCCTTGCTCTCTGTCGGTTCATGTCAATACAAATAAATAAATAGCGAATGTTAAAAACTGATTGACACAAACATGTTTTTGTAAACAATAAATACATTGTCAATAAATTGTCTCTAAATTCTTTTTAACCGACTTTGAAGTATAAAAATTAACACTGTTACTTATGTGCGTCACGTTGGCCACTCATTCTATTACAATATGGTTAGTCATACATTACACCGACGTAGACTATTCTCAGGACTATTGTTTCTGTTATCTTTATTGGTTGTAGTAACACTTAGTAAAAATACGTAATCAATCAGGGTATGCGTAAGCACGCAGGAGTATTTCTACAAGTGTTAAGGTGCGAGAGACCTCGATAGTACATACGTTCCGCGTCTGCACACGTATTAATATATATCAAACTACTTTCATTGGGCTGCGTTGCTAATAAACTTGTATATTTAAAAAATTGTGTATTAATTATAATTAAGATGTGTAACCTGCACATAAAATACAAAAATCAAGCTCCATCTATGTTTATTTCCTTTCAGTCTCACTATAAATTGTCCATACATTCAATCTTAAGAACTATCGTCTCATATTGCATATATCACCAATATTATTAGATGCAATGCTAGTCGAACGAGTGTAAAAAATAAATAAAAAAATGTATGCTTTGAGGTACAGTTATAAATGTGATGGTAAATATTGAATTTTTAGTTTTTAATAGTTCATAGTTCGATATAATGCTGATCATTAATTAAGAGTTGTGGTCTATTTGTGTGATTAGCTTGTAGAAAACTTACTATTCGAATCTTTATGCTGAGGATGTGGAAATCGATTAAAATACATATATTTTTAATAAAAGAGTACTTTGAGTTGTAAGTTACCAGTTGTTGGTATTGGTGTAATTTAACTTTGTTTTAAACTTCACATCAACTACGTCAAATGTATGAATATGAATTTTCATTAGTCAAAGAAAAACATATATCCCCATTAATAACTATGCCATCCAAATTGCTTAAAAAGATTCTGCTGAGAATTCATGACCACAGCTGGCATTGTAAATAAGATGTACCTTAATTTCATTATGTTTCGAGAGAAATGTTTTTCATTATAACAATGTTTGTTGAGATTGATATCTTGTACTGAAAGGACGCTCATATCAAAGGTATAGAAATATTATTTATAATTTCTTTCCCTTGTAAAATATGTAAATAGATGTGCAGAATTGTTTGATTTTTATCGTTCTTAGTGCATACTAGACGTTGTTGATGAAAGATCTCTTGGTTTGGATGTTGAGACAATCTGCCCTCCGACAACCTTTCGTGCTATACGCACCAGGTGTGGCAGCAGGCACTCCTAACATTAGTAACAACTAACTAGTAACAGCCTCGTGTTCCACGCTAACAAGGCATACGAATAAAAACATTTTAACAATTTTCTATTATGTGCAAATAACGGAAATTTATTTTATCATAACGAGAGGCAAACGTATCGTAATATTAATCGCAATCGGTTCGCTTTTCTTATTCAAGAATCAATCGTCAGTCAATGTAACTTGAGAGTCGTAAGCGCGAACATCTTGCTGTATCTACTGGCAGGCGTAGTTAGTGGCTGAAAACGATGACAAAGCAAAGTGTAAATCGTAAGATTTCACTTAATTGTCCAACAACTCTCCCTATGGCTACAGTACGAAAAGAAACATCATTGCAATAATTTCAAAGTGCTAATTGAATTAGTTATCTAAAATCGCCTCGAGATCTAATTAAAATTGTTTACCTATGTATAACCTTCTACATATGAATGAGCTGAAATTATTTTTTTGAGCGGAATACGAAAGTAATTATTTTGTTTAGAAGAGAGTGATGCTGTTTAGAGAAAGTATTTGGCAAAAGCGAAGTGTAAATGTATAAATATAAAATTAATGCTGAAATATAAGTTTTGATTGTCTCATTATCTGAGTAAGTCAAATTACTTCCAAATATGATAGATTGATTCAAATTATTTATGTAGGTGGTCGTATAAAATAGATTTAACTTAGTTGCTTTTGCAGTCCACTTTTATTCAGAAAATGAGATAATTGCCCTGTATTATAATATGTATATCAATACGAAGAATTATTTATCTGCTTTACATCTAACTGTTTGTGCTACGTTTTACTTTGTTCCTTTTTGTAGTCAATTCCCAGAATTGTTTTTCTGCTTATATTATTCCAAAATTTTGTCACAACTAGGCTATTAATTTGTTATTTGAGGTTGTCACATTTTAATTTAAAAGTAAGAACTTTATCACTTTTGTATGATAGTTTTATAATTAAATTAAAAATCTAATGTAGACTAACAGAATACAAATAGGAACAGAGTTTAACATAGTGTAAAATTTTAACTGTGAAACATTTTGTTTTATACAGGGTTAATAATAATCCATTATAAACGTCGTTAGGCCCGATTGTACTGCTCTATTTACTATGTACCACTATTACCGTGCGATCAAATTTAATTTAAAAATGAATCGAAGTTGCGCTACTATTATAAATAACGCAGTATTACAGCCATAAGTGTCTGAAAGTGTTAGAAGAAGGCTCCGAAGAGAAGATACTTCGATACCCACAGCAACATTAGTAGATCGCGCAGCACAATGAGTCGAGAGTCAATGCACATAATAAATTAAAACTAACCCTGTATAAACACAATATTATAACCAACTGCAATTTACAGTTATGTACTTTTTCACTGTTTCCGTTTTCTTAATAAAAAATGTTGAAAATATTATAATAGTAAATTTTATTGTAAGGTCCTTTTTGTACGGTATTATTTTCATTTGTGCCCTCCGTTGAATATTCTAGTCCTGCCAGTGACATACATGGGACCTAAATTAAGGGTGCTTCGAATCTTCTTATAAATGAAAACACTGAAAATAATCGACTGTGTCATCTGGTGGGACTCGAACCCACGTCCCTTCGCTATCCGGGGGAGTGCTCTTACCAACTGAGCTACGGAGGACGTTAGTCAGCTGACGAATTTTCGTAAGTGCTTGCTACGCCAGTGAGCCGGCGTTTGATTTCATCAATACTTGGGAATGTACCCGCATGTTTGATTTCGTAAAAACTTGCAAAATAATTGCTTAAGTTATTAAAATAATTATAATGAAAACACTGTCATAACATACCAGGGTAGATTTGGTAACTGAACATTAAAATGTTCCGTATCAGCCTATTGCAGTTCACTGCTGGACATAGACTTCTCCAAGACTGTGTCAACTTTCACGGTCCTACGCTTCTCGCATCCAGCCACCACCGGCCACCTTCCTCAGGTCATTAAAATGTTTACATTTCATGTAAAGTTTTGAAGTTGTTCTTTTAGTATGACACAAAATGATCACATACTCGAATATACAGGGTGTCCCAAGAAGTATGGTAAAGCGGAAGTCCAGAGATAGAGTACCTCTTGGGCTGCCCTCTGGGGGTGACCCCCATGTATGTTCCGCGATTTTCCATTTCGAGTTATGATATTTATTCTGAATTTTTAAGAATTTACCTGAGCAACAAAGATTTTTTTTTAAAAAGTTTGTAAGATTTTTTTGAGATTTCTTTTTTGCAGCTAAATCTTCGTAAAATGTATATATGTAATTATAATATGTAATATGTATATGCCTAAAATAATCAGATTCGTAACTTTGAATAAAATTACGAAAATGTTGGTCCAACCAAAGTGTAAAATTTACGTTACATGAAATATGGCTTAAAATTTCAACTTTGAATTAAAAATCGAAACAGGTGACAACAGGTTACAAAGTAGTTTTCTAAAACTTTTCCAGACTCTCTTTAATTATCATTTAAAAAAAGTAGCCCTGAATAGGCTACTTTTGGCTAAAATCGACCTTCAAAGACATCGAGGCAGAAAATTCTAAACAATTTGGCCATCAGAATACAAAAAAATTTACAAATTAATTAGTTTGTTAACTAACTAAAGATGACTCTAAGAACATTTTTTTTCCAAATTTTTTTAAATATCAAATCATTATATTTTTCAGATGTCAGGCATGGGTTTTCCATGTTCCAAGAACGATAATTGTGGATTATGTTTTTTTATTGTTTTTACGTGATAAGCATCTACTTTGAAATAGATAAATAATATTTCTTTCGAGTGTTGAGGGTTTAATCCCAATAACATTGATGAAAGCAACGCGGCGGCATTAGAGTCAATATCTAAAGTCTAAATAATCTAAAGATTTCAAAGTAAATGCTTATCACTTAAAAAAACAAAAAACTTAATCCATAATTATCATTCTTGGAACAAAACCCACACCTGAAAAAAAAAACCTAAAATGTTCTTAGTCATCTTTGGTTAGTTAACAAACTAATTATAGTTAAGAATGACAAAATGTCAAAAAAAAAATTGTTATCCGATAGCCAAATTGTTTAGAATTTTCCGTCTAGTAGTAGCCCATTCAGTGCTACTTTTTTAAATGGTTATTAAAGCTGAGAGTCTGAAAGTTTAAGAAACTACTTTAAAACCTAGTCACCTTTTTCGAATTTTAATTTAAAGTTTAAATTTTAAGCCATAATTCATTTAACGTGAATTCTAAACTTTGAACCAACATTATCGTAATTCTTTTCAAAGTTACGAATCTGATTATTTTAGACATGAAAGTTCATTTTACGAAAATTTAGCTGCAAAAAAGAAATTTTCAAAAATTCATACCTCAAAAACTACGAAAATCGCGGAACTTACATGGGGGTGATTCGGGTACCCCAAGAGGTACTTTATCTCTGGACTTCCGCTTTACCATACTTCTTGGGACACCCTGTATTTTAGGTCCGACAAGTTATGCGCGACTGTCATAAATCCCTTTCCCGCAACACCACTAGGCCCCACCTCTGGCGACGGCAGGTCAAGCATGAACTTTACGGACAAAAAAAATATTACGCCACTATCACGCTTCTACTTTGACACTAAAAAATATGAAAAGTCAAAGACAGTGTGTGGAGTGTTTACCCGTGGTCCCAGTGGGTCGACGCATTACCGGGTCCACAGGTAATTTTGATTCCCCGTGGTCCCATGGCATTAGGGATTGTTTCCAGGTCATATGATTTTATCGATAGAAAATGAAAACCATTAGTTACACAAACTTTACTCGTTCAAATAAAATTATTCCATTCTTAGGAATATTTCTATAACCATGAACCTAGTTATGAGTAAATGACATTAATCGAATAATAGGTACATCAAAAGAGATTGCATATTACAAACAGAGTAACCTTTTTACCCGACTTCGGAAGGAGGGTTATGTTTTTCGAGAGTATGTATGTATGTATAATTGTTTGCCACGCCCTACAGCCCAAACGGCTCGACAGTTTTTAACATATGAGGTGTCGTTGAATTTGTCGAAATTGTGAAAGTGACATACGCTATATACATTTTAAAAATGGCGCCCGCACATAGGAATAAAGGGGGAGGGGGATTGATTTTTTCCTTAACATAGCAATATGGGTATCAAATAAAAGCCAGTAAAGAGACCATTTCAAAAATATAATATTTTTTCTGTCTGTTGTTTTGTTTTGAATAAAAAAACTAAAAATAATAAAATAACAAACGGTAATTTAAAAAACTAAAAACCCGACTGCGTTTCTGTGTAATTGGAAATTAGAAAACCCTAAAACAAGAAAGAGGTCATACCCGGGTTAAATTGGTATCCATATTAAAAATTGTAACAGCGGGGACCCATGATAGAAAGTCAGCCGTCTCGTCAGTAGATTGGAGTAATCTGCAGTGTAATATAGAGGTAGGTATGTGCTTTAAATTCACCAAGTATCCATTTCTAGAATGGGTCCCGACTGCTATACAATTTTAAAATGGGTACTAATTTAACCCGGCTAACCTCTTTCTTGTTTTAGGTTTTTTTTATTTCCAATTACACAGAAACGCAGTCGGGTGTTTTAGTTTTTTAAATAACCGTTTATTATTCAAAACAAAACACCAAACAGCAAAAAATATTATATTTTTAAAATGGTCTCACTCTCTACTGACTTTCATTTCATACCCATATTGCTATGCTAAGGAAAAAATCAATCCCTCTCCCCCTTTATTTCTATGTGCGGGCGCCATTATAAAAATTTATATAGCGTATGTCACTTTCACAATTTCGACAAATTCAACGACACCTCATATGTTAAAAACTGTCGAGCCGTTTGGGCTGTAGGGCTAGGGCGTGGCAAACAATTATAAATAATAATAAATAAATTGTTCCAACAAACATACCAATTACCTAGCCTCATACTAAGCGTGAGCTTGTGCTATGGTGACTAGGATAACGAATAGACATACTTAAATACTTTTATAAACATCCATGACTCAATTTTTTATTGGTTGTGAAACACATTTAGTTACTAGTTGATTGCTCTTACTTAGTCGTAGTTTTGAGTACTTAGGTGTGTTAGGCCTACTTGCGCACGTCCGGATTAGATAATCTAGATTTTTTTAAAGTTTATTATAAATAATAAAATAAATAAATTATTTCAACAAACACACGACATACACGATAAACATACTTAAATACATTTATAAACATCCATGACTTAAGTACAAATGCTCGTGCTCATCACACAAACATTTGCCCCTTGCGGGATTCGAACCCGCAACCGCCTGGTTTAGAAGTCCGTAGCGCGAACCACTATACCAAGACGGTCGTCAAGACATACTCTCGAAATACATTACCCTCTTTCCGCAGTCGGGTACAAAGGTTACTCTGTAATATGCAATCTCTTTTGGATGTACCTATTATTTGATGAATATGTCATTTACTAATAAGTAGGTTCATGGTTATAGAAATATTCCTAAGAATGGAATTATTTTATTTGAACGAGTAAATTTTGTGTGTAACTAATGGTTTTAATTTTCCATCAATAAAATCATAAGACCAGGAAACAATCCCTAATGCCATGGGACTAGCGACGGGCGATTATTACTAAATTAATGGTCCCTATAATCGAATGTATTCGATAAGCAACCGCAGTCATTGGATTATCCTTCGATTATGCGGCGAGCAATACCGGAGCGTGCGATGCGCAGGCCGTACTACTAACGAATGAATCGTCATTCGTCGCGTCGATTAATCATTCGTTCGCTGCCTGTCCCGTCGCGACAATTCAATCGAATGCATCAAAGGGCCGAGTATAGATTATTCGATATTTTTTTTCAGAATTACTAATTATAATCGACATTCGATAGTTCGAATGGTCGATTGTCGATTCATTCGATTTTTTTTTCGAACTAACGCCCATCGCTACATGGGACCACTAGGAATCAAAATTACCTGTGGACCCGGTAATGGGTCCACCCGCAGGGACCACGGGTAAACACTCAGTATGTGGTGTGCGGGCGGTGCGGGTGATTTGACTTTTGAATAGAATTCTAATTTTATCTCGCTATTATACCTAGTCGTTGTTTTTCGCAACATGGCAAAATGCCATATATTTTTAGTCGGGCTTAAAATGGAAACAAGTTATATAATTTTAGACATAATATTTTATTTTCATAATAATTAACATGATACAGATGTTATGGCTTTGTATTCAAATATCATTCTATTATTTATTATAATAAAAATATTAACAAATTATCTTACATCCACTTGAAAATGTACAATTCATAATAGATCTTACAAAATATCCTAGAGCACTGCGAGTCGACAACGACGGCGAGTCGGTCTCCCCGACACCGGCCAACGACACATCGACGAAACAACGCGGTCGCCGACTCGCACTCACTGCACGCACTCACACGCGACGCTTTAAGCGCCTGTTACACCATTTTATTTGTAGCACCCTAACTAGGATTAGCAAGGCAGGAACCTAAAGCACTTATTACACCGTCCTATTTGCATCATCTTTACTGTAGGATCCTACTTAGGAAATAGGAAGGTGTAATTGAAGTTAGGATTCTATTTACATTATAAAGGTGCCTTTTCGAAGAAGGATTATAGTAAGGATGTTAAAAATAGGATGGTGTTAGTGGTTATAGATCTGTGACAACTTGTTTTTGGGGCAAATTCATAAGCCTTCGGTATTATGATTACGACATACAGGAACAATATTTATCGAATAAATCACAAAATCATTAAAATGTGACAATTATACATATTTATAATGAAAATACTGAAAATTAAAATTTCGTGTTATCCGCCACGTTTTTTTGATAAATATCATATGCGATAATATCGAAGGCACAAGAATTAGGTTCCAACTGCGATTATATTTTCTATTTCCGAAGCGGGATCCCAGTCGGGACGCTACAAATAGGACGGCGCACCGCGCTCACAGCCCGGCGACATTGAATTCGTTTTCGCGGCCAACTCTCGTCTCGTCGCCGGTCGGACGCTCGTCAACAGCTATCGGGCTCGCCGCCGGCCGGTCGCGGTCGCGGTCGGGTGGGGGCTAGAAGATGTCGGGGCAGCCGGCCCAGTCCTGGCGCTGCTTGCAGTCCCAGTAGCGGTTGTTGTAGAGGTGTCGCAGCGGGTCGCCGGGCGCGGCCACGGCCTCGCGCGTGAACCACAGCGGCCGCGGCGCCGCCGGCGGGGGGGGCAGCCCGCGTGACGCCGCCGCCTCTGCCGCCTGCGGGGAGACAAATAACAGATATGAGACCGATCTAAGAATAGTAGATTGTTACACAAGGGACGAAAGTAACCATTCCACTCGAGAAGTTACTGGCACTCGAACAAAGTGAGAGCGCCAATAGCTCGAGAGTGGAATGGGTGCTTTCAACCGAGTTAAACATACTATTTTTCATTTCGACTGTGAGGAAAGAAATAGTGCATTTCTTTTGATACGTAGTGCAATCGAAGGTGCTTTCCATTTCATATCTGCGAAAGAATACGAGTATACCCGCATGTACCCCAAGTATTGATGAAATCGGATGACAGCTGTCAGAATTGAAACTGCAATATTAACTGATCTGATGGTTAAATATTTGTAAAAATATTTCCATCGGATACATGCGGATACATTCCCCAAGTATTGATGAAATCGAACGCCGGCTCACTGGCGTAGCAAGCACTTACAAAAATTCGTCGTCTGACTAACGCCCTCCGTAGCTCAGTTGGTAAGAGCACTCGCCCGGATAGCAAAAGGACGTGGGTTCGAGTCCCACCGGATGACACAATCGATTAATTTTTGTAAGCGAAATTCAATTTAATTTAGTATCGATAGACTATCGATAGTTGAGGCAAAAGCAATAGTATCGATAGTATCAAAGTTCAATATTAAAATCACTATCGATAGCCCGATCGATAGAATGGGGTCCCAGCTAATATACATAGATATTAATGATACAATTTTCATATTAAACCTCTACCGACCCTTATCATAGACAGATAAGCCCTAAAACTCCATAAAACTATTCACGGAACACTTAATATATTCAAAACGCTAATGGGCGTTTTTCAACTCACCGGCCCGGCACCGGCATGGCCGTGCACAAGCACCGGTGCCGGGGCTTCGTTTTCCACTGTGCCGATGGTGACGGTGTCGATGGCGGCTTACGCTCGGTGAGTGGTACAGTACTGACACGGATTTCAACACAACGACACTTATGTATCTTTACCAATCCTTAAAATAAACTTTGCAGGATAGGAATCCCCCCCTAAAATTATCAACCTGATTATAGGCATGTTTTCTGGTAGGTCAATAAAGTACAACGCGTAGATATAACAATGGTATCGTCAAGCCGTCGACTATATTTGTTATATCTTTTACACCTACGACGACGATACCGACGCAGAGACGTCAAATTTTGGATTCATCCATTACTATAAGTTAGATACCTAGAAATAACAAATACCCTATTTGAAAAGTTCTCACACACGCACATTGCTACAATTCATATACAGTACACATGCCGGGCCGGCACCGGAGGAACTCTACGCCGGGCCGGCGCCGGTAAGTGAAAAAGCGAGCCATACATTTTCATACATTTTAGTTATACCGGCAACGACACGGCGCGGCGCCGGCGTTGGTACCGGTGCCGGGCCGGTGAGTCGAAAAACGCCCAACACGTATTCGCTTATTTAATAAGAAAAGCAGTTGTGCGCGATAGGCGACACGTGACGCTACCTGCTCGAGCTCGCGTCGTTTCGCGCGCTGCTTTTCCTCGAGGCGTAGTTTCTCGTTGTTGGCTTCATCCCACAGCCCTTCCTCCATAAGGCGTTGGTCTGGTCGACGACGCGAATCGGTCGGCGCCACGCCTGGCTCTGGCTCGTTCAGTTGCGCCGCTAGTAGCGTGAAGTTGTACCACCTGGGAATGTTAAAAAAATATTACTGTCATTCATGTTCTCACTAAGACGAGGTAGAAAAAAAAATGTGCTATAAAAACTACCTTAAATCCTTTAGATAGTTCATTTTACTGAAGGGCAACAATGCTTTATTTATGTAATAAAAGAAACAAAACTACATCCAAAAATTTCTAAAATTAGCTTTTATTTCGCTAAAAAAAACACTCACTGTTAAAAAAAAACGTATAATTAGTTTTCCTTTTTTTTTTCAAAAACCAAATGTTTATAGACTATTATCCCGAACAATAATTCTACATGTTCGTAAATTTGGCGAGGATTTTTTATTTTTTTTAGTTTATTCGATTCCTGGGTAAAACAAACGAATTTTAGAATCTTGAAATGCAGTTTTGTGTTCCTTTTTGAAAATAAAAGAAGGTTTCTTTTAAGTAAAATAAGTATTTAAAGTAGTGCCCCTCCAATAGATTTTATACAACCTATATTAAAAAAATACACCCTGTATACATGTGTGTATTTACACCTATAGGTACAGACATGCAAAGAATGCTCTCTAACTTTAGTTCGACAAGTTCATGCGCAGCCCTACCCGGCATCTCTCACTCAATGTACTTGCGCGCGTTAATAGCCTACTCTCGAGCGCACCGACGGCGGTGCGTAAATCAGTTGGCTGCCAACAACCGACGGGCGCGCGCGTACGCACTGTTGAATAATTATTTGTTACGGTCGATTCGTTTTTATGCAAACTAATTATGTAATATGATTTATACATCTGGTATTAACTGTACAAATGCAACCAGAAGCATATTATGCCCTGTATTAGTCTCAGATTTAAATAAAATTCTGGACTTATCAGAGTGTTGGGTTTCGTTGTTAAATCAAAGTGGTTAGGTAGGTGTTATTATTTTTATATGTAGCTACCCTCCTATTTTTTCCATTTCCCGCTCACCGAACGAAACGCCATACATTAGTAACGTACGGAATCGTATCCGCAACAGTCGCCAGTACACCGCGCTCTCAAAGTACTAGGCACTCGGATCGTGTGTGATTGAACCAACCGCATGACTATTGTGCATCTCTGTGTTGTGCGTATTTATGTGATCGAAGGGTTGCGAAAGACTTTAAGAAGATACACCGCAGAGGAGACAGGAAAGCTGTGTAACCTGGGTGGCCGCCCACGTGTCTTGGAAGGCATACGTAAGAAGACCTCGAGGTGAGCTTCCATTTCCAACCTGCTATCCCTGCCCCTTTCTCTTTATTTTCATCTTCTAAAGGAAAATCCATCTTATTTATATTCCCCGCAAAAAACAGTCCACTCTATTATCACCCACAGCCACGCCTAAGGCTGCATCCGCCATATTTTTTCCCCGCACCACAGTGGTGTGTTAGTTTTTAGGCGCAATACTCACCACAGAGTCTTAACCGTTTAAAATTTTGAAATCTTTTGATACGTCATCATAATTTTACGGCAGACTAAAAGTTCCCACAGATGCTTTTTATAACTATGTATGAATACATTTTTGAAAATAATTTAGCACAGAACAACATCTTAGATCTTGTTTATTACCACTTATTAAAACTGTAAAGCACTATATCATTGTAAAACATTTTAAACCAAGCTACAAATAAAATAGGCCTATCAAAGGAGGCAACCCTGACTTTATTAGTTTTACTCCAAGGTCGCGTAGCTGCAGAGGAATAACAACGTAATGTTTGAAACTTAAGGCACATTTTCGGGCGCAGCAGTCTGCGACGAAAAATCGTAGGCTATTATAAGAGTAGGTATGGACGATTATCCTTGGAGTGATTGATCTGTTACATAGTAACTATTATATAATCTGTGGCCCTACTACGACCCGCAAGACTAGCGGGAAGCTCTTGTACGCGACTGTGATAGGAAATGCCCTTCCCTGCAATAGAACCCGTTCCCACTGACATCTCCCCCGCACACCATGTCGTACAGCAACATAGGAGTCACTCACTTGCCGGTCTCACACTGTGTCGTACAGCGACGTAGGCGACACGAGCGACGCTGTAGGGACGGGCGACACTCACTTGTCGGAGTCGGGCGGCGCGGGGACCCGCTCCCAGGCGACGGTGAACTTGCCGGTCTTGCACACGGTGTTGTCGGCCGACGTAGGCGACACGAGCGACGCTGTAGGGACGGGCGACACTCACTTGTCGGAGTCGGGCGGCGCGGGGACCCGCTCCCAGGCGACGGTGAACTTGCCGGTCTTGCACACGGTGTTGTCGGCCGACGTAGGCGACACGAGCGACGCTGTAGGGACGGGCGACACTCACTTGTCGGAGTCGGGCGGCGCGGGGACCCGCTCCCAGGCGACGGTGAACTTGCCGGTCTTGCACACGGTGTTGTCGGCCGACGCTGACGTCACGGGCGCCACCTCCACGCGGCTGTCCCAGTGCCCCTGCAGCACGTACCGCGGCTGCACACATAAATACATCCTATTTTAAAACACCTAATTTTAATGTAAAAGGTAGCAACCTTTTTTCCACAGATAAATCATATTTAGCTATATTTAAAAGTAGAAGCTACGGGTTTTTTTCGAAATGTCAATCAATCATCATATGTAATTCAACAATTTATTACACCTAAACCTTTTTCAGGAATCAGTCTGTTCATTGATATATGAAACCTCCGCGAAAATCCGTTCTTAATGTTACCGCATGAACACACACACATACAACGAGTCTAAGTTGTAAAAAAAGATTTAACTGACGATATCGCCTATCAAGTAAAATAAAGATCAAAATTATTTACTGTAAAGAAAAAACTGGCTAAGTGCGAGTCGGACTCGCACACGAAGGGTTCCGTACGATCATCTATAAAATATTAGATACTATGTTACACCCATTCTTATAGTTAGCAAAAAGATAACGTTGATTGTTTGGGAGCCCCCTTTAAATAATATATTTTTTAA
Source organism: Pyrausta nigrata (assembly GCA_949316185.1). Taxonomy (NCBI): domain Eukaryota; kingdom Metazoa; phylum Arthropoda; class Insecta; order Lepidoptera; family Crambidae; genus Pyrausta; species Pyrausta nigrata. The sequence continues at coordinate 11,351,208 of OX438956.1, forward strand.
TTTCATTATTAGTTTTATTTGTAATAGAATATACAATTTAATATTCCGTAAATATTTTAAGCGTCTACCTATTGTCGTTATTAATATCGAGCAAAAACGCAAAAAAAACATAGTTATTTGTATGGGAGCCTTATTTTTTTTAGTTTATGTATTTATAATTAAAGTAAATATACAATTTAATATTCTGTGAGCGTTTCAAGCGTCTACCTGTTTCCATTATTAATATCCGGCAAAAAACGGCAAACGACAGCAGAAATACATCATTTGTGAATGTGATTTTTTGAACTGTCTAGCTACCACGGTTCATGAGATACAGCCTGGTGACAGACAGACAAACAGCGACGTTTTAGTAATAGGGTCCCGTTTTGACCCTTTGGGTACGGAACCCTAAAAAATGAAGTTATGATCTTGCTAAAAAATAGACAACACTCTTTTGTTGCTGACATAAACTGCATGAAAATCCGTGGCGTAGTGTAAAAGATCTAAGCGTACAGACAGCGGGAGTGGCTTTGTTTAGATGTAGTGATTATGTCAACAAACGTATATAAGTCCACGCACTCACCACTCCCTGCGGGTCCTTTATAACGCCGGTGACCTTCCGCTGCGTGTCCTTGCTGAAGTACCCGTAGGGCAGGTACTTGAGGTGCGCCACGTACCCGGCGGCGGGGCCCGCCTCGCCCACTATGTCCATGTCGCCGTGGTTGTCAACCCACAGCTTGCCCACTATTATGTTGTGCACTGTCGTTGTCACCTGCAAGTTCGGGAGATTGTATACGGAGGTCGGTGTTTGATAAATAGCAAGAGAACGGTTTTCATATACATATTCAACTACAGTAGTGCTTCAGCCGTAGCAAGCCGTGAAAGTGAGCGGGGCCAAGCGCGGGAAATAGTGTGATTGGCCGCACGCATATCCTTTTCGGATCAGAGTCAAAACTTCAGGTAAAAATACATTCGAATATTCGACCCCTATCAAATAGTAGTTTAAGGATGAGTCACACCTTTAGTAGTTTTCTTCAATTAACTATTAATTGTGAATTTACACAGTACAGTGTACAGTATTAAAAAAAAATATTTATGTATGTTCCAAACACATTTCTTAGCATAAGCTGTTGCAGTCGAATGATATGAAACAATTCCTTCAATATGAGATTAAAATAAACCTATTTATGGTCACCAACGGTCCTTTCAGGCCGGGTGTCCGTGGCGTTTTGGTGTCCATTACCGGGACGGCATGTCGACTCGGATCGAGATGAAAATATATAGAAAAAATAGAGCCCTATATCCCATGAATGTGCCCTAAAAATAAAATCAGCGCCCATTAAGGTCTATAAGGTATGTAGAGTAATTTGAGAAAATAAGATGCCGCTGGAGAAATGTCTGAAAAAGTTGCCCCAGCGGCATGTTTTTTTCCTATTGGTCTTAGCCAGATTTAAAGAAGCTTAAAAGGTAGCTTATACAGGGTGTGGCGTAAATAGTGGTCCAAAGCAAAGGTGTGGATACACTGTACACTAAAGCACCACATACCAGTATTTAAAAAAAAATTATGTACAGGGTTTTCAAAAAAAAATTTTTTTTTAATTTTTTTAGAAATCGTTACCTTGCCTTACAAATTTGGTTATAATTTCCAAAAATGACGGTTTTTTTTATCCATTTTTTTTATTATTATTGCTGATCACTTGTACTTAGTACTCCATTCGTTTTTTTTTTTACAAACTGAATTTAATAAAAAAAATTAAGTTTCTTTCAAAATTCAATACTCACTGCTAGCAAATCGTTTGACTTTCAATGCTTTTGGTGCAAAAAAAATGTACCACACTGTCAGTGCCCATTGTTTAAAAAAAATGCCCATCATTTGCAGATTTTAAAATGGTGCAACAATAAGTGTTACGACTTACAGGAAAAAAGTTATTGCTTTTCGTGACAAAAAGGAGCCCAATTCAGAAAAACAATTTATTTGAAGTTCAAGGGTTTACAAGGGTTGTAATTTTTTTCTGTGTGGTCCAAAGCAAAGGTGTGGATACACTGTACACTGAAGCACCACATACCAGTATTTAAAAAAAAAATATGTACAGGGTTTTCAGGGTTTTGCGCGTGAAGCAGTTATTTTACTATCCGAGTGTACCACCGGATGATTGATTGGTGCGCCGGCGCTGCTTACACCCCGAATTGAACTGTAAGGTCCCGTCGCATTCCTTTTACTTTAAATGAAAGGAAAAATTACCACGCGACGACAAATTACCACAAAAATTTCATAACCTGACACAAGTCGTCGTGGTAATTTTGAAAATGCTTAGAACATTTTTATGGATTCACGTTCTAAAAATTTTAAACGCCGTTTGAATAACCAAAATTAAAGAAAAACTAAATGATTGGTTAGAAAAAAATTTTGTTTCGAAAAGCAATAACTTTTTTCCTGTAAGTCGTAACACTTATTGTTGCACCATTTTAGAATCTGCAAAAGATGGGCATTTTTTTTAAACAATGGGCACTGACAGTGTGGTACATTTTTTTTGCACCAAAAGCATTGAAAGTCAAACGATTTGCTAGCAGTGAGTATTGAATTTTGAAAGAAACTTAATTTTTTTTATTAAATTCAGTTTGTAAAAAAAAAAACGAATGGAGTACTCTAAGTACAAGTGATCAGCAATAATAATAAAAAAATGGATAAAAAAAAACCGTCATTTTTGGAAATTATAACCAAATTTGTAAGGCAAGGTAACGATTTCTAAAAAAATTAAAAATTTTTTTTTTTTTTGAAAACCCTGTACATAATTTTTTTTTAAATACTGGTATGTGGTGCTTCAGTGTACAGTGTATCCACACCTTTGCTTTGGACCACTATTTACGCCACACCCTGTATATGTGCCCTCTCTTGGCCGAGCAGCGGCATTTGTGCCCCTTGTGGATTTTGTGTAATTGCAAATGCCGCTGGAGAAACGTTTGACGGATTTCCGTATCTGCGGAACGGCTGAAACTGGATGCTTATTTCAACCCTCAAATACACACAATCTGCGAAATAAAAACAAACTTGAATTAATTAATTACGCCTAGAACAAATTATGGAAAAAAAGACAGTTTAGTTTGAGGGAGCACAGTTATTTAACACACTACCAAATGATCTCAAGACGTGCGAAGATATGATTACGTACAAGAACAAACTGAACCTATATCTCGCAGCAAGTGCCGAAGAAGAAGAATAATATATTTTAATTTATTTCATATCTCATTTTAAGAGAAATGTAAATTTTCTTATGAGAATAAAGTTCTTTAAACCTAAACCTAAATAAGAGTATTTAAACAAAATAATAACTTAACATAATTTCCAAAAAAATAGAGCCCATATTCAAATATACGCACACTAAATTTCAGCTTTCTACACCTTATAACAAACCGTTAATAAATAAAACAATGTAACGAGAAGTTTTTGACAATTATCCGACAAAATACGAAAGGTAGGTAAACAGCGGGTTTTGGGAACATTCACCTTACCTACTTAATTTGTCTACCAGATTTTTATGCGTGTGTACAGTGCTGCGGAAAAGCTGTTTAGCTGCTTTGTATTATTGTGTGCTATCATCAGTTAATATTTCATTTTTTACTATTGTTAAGCTGCACAGGGATGTTTATCGTCATGTCAATTTATATTATTTATAGGTTATGGATGTTACTGTTAAAGTCCGAATTACGGTAAATCTTAAGATATACCGGTATAACTTAAGATTCTTCAACTGACAGTGGTAAAAGTTCGAATAATTCTGTAATTAATTATCGTTTATTTCGGACTTAAACGTAATAGGATTAAACCTCGGAGATATGGTATATTTAAAAAAAAAACTTGTGACAGACAAGCATAAAATTGAAATTTTCTGAGGTCTCTCGTTAAGTCAGCGTCGGCGGCGCGGGGTACGGCGAGCGGGAGTAGCGGCTACTAATCTGTGACAAGCGGCGCCAATTGTCAGTCACGATCGACTAAAACAGTTATTAGACTACGCGGTATTCAGACAGGCTTACTGAGACTCAGCTTAGTGTAATAAGAGTTAGAGTAAGTCTGTCCGCCCTATCTTGCTCTTTCACAGATTGAAAGAGCAAGATGGGGCATAGACTGTCTTAGTAAGACTGTCTGAATACCGCGTAGTCTAATAACTGCCTGAGTGGCGGAAATTTATATAGAAAAAAACGGGTTTGGCAAACTTGCCGTTAGGGGCGCTGACCAAATTTCCATACGAATTTTCGTCACACGGGTGAAGGTGAGAGCATGAAAATTCTCGCACTAGGCCTTCTGGTGGTTCCGAGTTTTCGGAAAATATTGTTTTAGTAGATTAGTAGAATAAAACGATCATTCAACCATATACCTACTACGTTTCGAATGATCTATCTATATTTTCAATAACGAACGATCTATTTTCTAATCAATGGATTTATATCTATTTAAAAGTTATTTTGTTTTTTCCTAAACTTTAATTACCGTATTAAAATAGTAATGGATATTCTAGAACTAATTCATACGTCGGAGAATGAGGCGGTTGGCGCCGTTTATTATGAAGTTTCGAGCTGTCAGAACGCGATGACAGACGTCATTTGGATTTGTCGTTTAACCATAGAGCTTCGTTCGGAAATCGTCTCATACGATTACGTCAATCTAGCACCATCTATTGAGTTTAGTCGGAAACGCAAAGTAGTTTTAGTCGATACAACGATGGCAGCACTTGTTTCCGTCGTTATAACGTTTCCTTAGACGGGAAAGTGAAAACACTGGGCAGTCTATAACTGAGCGCCACCACGAACGGTTGTGTCTTGGCTATTGCGTCGCTGTATCGAACTTGCTGCGTTTCTCGATTGTAATCCGAAGTCATCCAAGTGATCTTCTGTTATTTAGCAAAATTTTTGTGATACTAAAAATAGACGTCTGTATTAACTAACCGGACTATTATTTCGAGTACGCCATCGTGTACGAGCCACCTGAAAACGATTCCTTACACGCCTCCGACGACACACATAAAATGGGGATCCACACTGCCAAATTCTCCCGGTAGGTGGCGCATTGTTGATGCGACCAAAGCTATTTGTCATTCCAGTACAGAAGTTGTGTTTCTTTGAGAATTTTTTTGTGTTTTTAATCTACGAAAGCACAATGCCGTTATGTGCTGTGCCAGGTTGTTACAATAATGGTGTTCATTTATTTTAGAAAAGAAGTAGGAAACAGCTATAAGAAGAAAATTTATTAATTTTAGGCAGTACTAGAACTATTTACATCATGATAAGCTTCTGGATCGGGAACATTCATCGTATAACTAGATTGTGAAGCTACGACACCAAAATTCCCGGTATCATCGCGGTTCCGATCGTAGAATTCTAACCTAAAAAACAGACATGTACGTATTTTATTATTTTAGTTATATTTATTAAAAACCTTGTTATGTAGTTAATTTGTAACACAAACACTTACAACAAAGACAATTTCAACAATTAAATGTAACATTTACAGTAATAAAACTGGATTAACACCTTACCTCGCAATAAGATCGGTTTTTTTACCAGGTACTTTTGATCTTCGTTTCCGAAGTTCGTCTTTTAGTACAGATAACTTCATTAACGAATACATAATGATGAAATAACATTAGATAGTCACGAAAAACTGTAAATTAGATACGAAAAAGCCCGACATAAACAATAGCAAAATGTTTGACATAGGCGTATATATGCTACGCCATCTGCATCAAGCTTTGCGTGTGGATCCCCATTACTTTTTGAAAAACGGAACGGTGGAACGAATCGTCGTTGTAAGAAAAATTATGATGAAAATAATCCTTACTACCCAAAAATACGGTCTTTATTTACATGTCAATCGTTTTACGTAAGTGAGACAGACAGACTAGTAACAACTGTCTGGCTGTGTGCGTGCAGCGCACATACGGTGCGCATAGGCAAGGGCAAGGCTGATTTTAATAGCTAATCTGTGGGCAAGTCACAACACGGAGATGAGATAGCTGACTGTTTTACTCGATATTGCTTGTTTACAACAACGCGAACGCTACATCGCTACCAATATCGAGACCAAGACGGAATGGGGGCCATGTTGTTTTACAGCACTGTGTTTAGTGATTAATTAATATTAGAATAGTTAAATGTCTTATTTGTTGTTGTGTGTCGGTGGATGTGTCTTTAATGTTCTTCTGTCTTTGCAAATTATGGCCCACGGCTACAACACGTTTGCAACACAGCGTGGGAATATTTTTATATGGTGAGTTACTTACCTATTTTCTCAATCTAAATACGTACACATTGACTAAAGATAGCACATTGTATTGGAAATTTCATCCTTCAATCCCCCAGCAGTGGTTATTACAATTTATATTATATTTACCATTTATTTTTATTGGTTCTTCAATACTTATTATATATACTAATTATGTATTCAAAGTATGGTATTACTGCAAAATGCAAAAAATAACTACAAATAATATTTATTGTTCAATTTCTATCCCACACTTAAACTTGTTTCAGTGACTGTACCTGACATCAAAGATTACAGGCTATCAATTTAAACATGCCGTGTTGATGCATTTAAAAGTGCCGCTTTTTAACTACCTTTCGTATTTGGTCGGATAATTGTCAAAAAATTCTCGTTACATTGTTTTATCTATTAACGGTTTCTTATAAGGTGTAGAAAGCTGAAATTTAGTGTGCGTATATTTGAATATTGGCTCTATTTTTTGGCAAATTATTATAAGTTCATATGTTGTTTAAATGCTCTTATTTAAGGGTTGAAATAACCATAACCACTTTCACAGAAAAAAATATTTATTTCGATGAAAATTAGATATAGGGTTTTACAATTTTGTCAGATGATACGCGCACTACTTTGTATAGTTCAAGAGCTAAAGCCTATTTTTGATTTTCAGGAAATCTCGTCCTATTGATACACCTTGCATTTTTTTGGAATAATTTCTGGGGCACATTCGGCACATATTAAAACACACCAGCTCACAAAAAATCATATCTGTTCGTCCAGCCGTTCCGCAGATACGGAAATCCGCCAAATGTTTCTCCAGCGGCATTTGCAATTACACAAAATCCACAAGGGGCACAAATGCCGCTGCTCGGCCAAGAGAGGGCACATATATAAGCTACCTTTTAAGCTACTTTAAATCTGGCTAAGACTAATAGGAAAAAAACATGCCGCATGCCTGCTCACAATGGAGCGCCAGCGGTACATGGACTAACACCCCGAAATAATCGTCACAACATTTGTAATCAGCAGTTCTAGATAGAGCTCTCAAATATTTATGACCAAACTACTCCAATGAACTATCAAATGAAAATGAATACACCTAAACCTACTCTCGTCCTTACACTAAATAATTTAATCGGCAACTATTACGGACTCGCAGCGGAGCCTGACCTTGCTCCAGCAGTACATGGACTAATCAAACGAATCTAATTCGTCACAACCAAGAGATCCCACTAATATGGAATGGCCAAACTACTTCAAAAATCTATTAAATGCAATATGAATACACCTAAACCTACACTCGTCCATACACTATAGTCTAAATAATCTAATAGGTTCAATTTGACAGCTCAGAGTTATCACAGTACGTACCAGTGTATGTAGAGAGATTCCATAGACAACACATAAAACAATCAAAATAAAATGCTATCGATTTTAAAATAAGAAAAGATAGATTGCATTATATAATTCAACACATTTTCGTTTATATATTTTACAAAGTGTAAAATGAATCGAAATTCTATATTGCTGACAGACGTCTTAAAACGGCCATGTTCTAAACTGCTTTTTCTTTATTTTAGTGCTGTCACCTTTTTACTCGTTACAGAGGAATAGATTTATCGATTCATCAGATGGTATTGAACAAATAACATTTCCAGTATGCAATTTTGAGTTTGATACTTAATTTTATTTGAGATTATTAAATAGTCACTAAAACGTAAAATATTTTGTAATAATAACAATGTTTTGATTCGATCGTCGTCGATTTGATTTCTGAATCGTTAATTCTACCTATCGATTCGTATACACGATCCTATATGTCAACTGACAAAATGAACCTATTAAATTATTCAGACTATAATATTCAATCAGCAACTATAACCACAACAGAGCCTGAACTTGCCCCACCGCTACATAGACTCAATCTAAGCCTACACTCATCCGTACACTAATATCAACTGGACAACTCTATAACGGACTCACGGCAAAGCCTGACCTTGCTCCAACGGTACATGGACTCAATCTAAGTCTACACTGTTCCGTACACTAATATCAACTGCACAACTCTATAACAGACTTACAGCGGAGCCCGACCTTGCCCCAACAGTACATGAACTCAATCTAAGCCCACACTATTCCGTACACTAATATCAACTGGACAACTCTATAACGGACTCACAGTGGAGCCTGACCTTGCCCCATTTGTAGCGGCTTCCATCGAGCTGGAAGCGCACGTACCCCTCGGTGAGCGGCGTGACGCTGATGAACTGCCCGCGGAAGCAGCTCCGCACCGCGAAGTACTGCCACGACGTCCAGCCGCTCGCGCCCTCGCAGTATATCGACGACGTCGGCGGGTGGTGGACCACCTGAGCACCGCTAAGTGACGGGATTGGCTCGCGCGTGATAATTATGCGACATTATTGTAGGAGTGGGCGTTGCAACCAACGGCGAACTGTTTTTAAAAACCGTTTTTTGTTCCGCAACGAAAGAACTGTTTAACGTCGCGGGGCAATACAGTCCTCACCGCAACTAATTCTCGTATTGTTAAATGCGAATTTGTACTTAACACTTATATAAATACAATCGAGAATGCAGTGAAACGACAACTTGTCATGTTAACGTCTCGTTTGTAACATGCAACCATTATACTCGACGAAACGAAAGACGACAGGTTTAGCTAGTTGTCGTGCTCGTCATCCGTCCCGATCGTTTCCACACAAATTGCGGAAGATAGCCGTTTCGACAACTAGATTCCGTTTGAGAAAAATCGGTTGCGTTTCGTTGTTTAAAAATTTGATAACGACGCACCTCTACATTATTGCCACATATAGTATTATCGAAATCGCCTGACGACTCAAGCGATAGCTATATAACCTTCCGAATATTTCCGAAATATCCCAAGAAAGCTCTTTTATAGAAAATTTCAGGAAGTTTTTATCTCTTACGTAGCGAGCACGTGTACAACCAAATATAAGATACCAGATAAAAGGTTTGGTCACTTTTTAATGGAGGTAATACGAAAATAGTAGGGACTATAAATAGGGATTAACCAGATGACACCCTCGACACAAGTCAACGATTCTTATCTATACTCAACGCCACCTTGGAGAGAACAATGTTCTTTGACAAGTGATACGCGAAACGTTTAAAGAGCTTCCCTTCCTCCTGCCTGACTATCAAGCGATTACGGGAACAAACTAAATTAAAATCTACAGAAACTGTAATTTCTGATTGTACAACTGTTGTACTAACCATATGACGTGTCGGTTCTCATTTCTTTTTACTTTTATAACAATAAAATATTGCGTTATCTTAGTTTTTTGTAGGCAGCAGTTTCCATCAGTGAAAGATCTACAATTGAGATAGCAGGCTGAACAGTTAGCACAATAGGAGGATTCAGCTGTAAGCAAAAGACTATAGTCCGACAAGTTCGTACGCGAAACTCTTACCAAGAGACAGACACAGAAAGACGTACGTGGGGCGAGGCATCTATCTGTCAGTGGGGACGGCTGGTGTTATGGGGAAGGGGGTTTTCGTATGACAGCCTGCGATTGGCGCTGGAGGCAAGCGAAGTATTATATATTATATTATATATATTATAGTCCGACAAGTTGTCGGACTATAAAACGAATACTCATAAAATCTTACCTTCCGCCACGTGTATTTATTCCCGCTAGCCGGGAACATGGCCGAGGCGCCCCCCAGCGGTATGACCTGCAGGTACTTGCCGCGGAACTTGGTAGTCATAGTGAACTCCTGCCAGCACTGCCAGCCCGTCTGGCCCTCCGTGAACTGCGCCACCATCGGCGGGTGGTGCGACACCTATGCGATTTTGAATTTTGAGAGAGTGGCCGAAAAGGTTGCGAACATTTGGGCTTCGGTATGTAACGTTTTTAAATGCAAGATTTTTATTTTAGGTTCGCTGCATGTTTATAATGCAGTTAGTAAATTGATAGCGTTAACATTTGAAACTTCGTGGCCATAAACCGAGCAACATAATAATATTACAAGTAACTGCCACGTCCATAACTAGGTTGTTTGTATAAAAAGGTTTTCATTATTGAAAAAAATAGCACCGTTTGTAATTTTAAGCAAGTATTATTCTCAATAAAAAGGAACACTATTAAAAACACAAAATTCTCATGTATTATGCAAAAGTTCTCTTACTTTACATACCGAATTGAATGGTAGGTTATCGAATGGCGTGTAGGAATAATCAGTGAATGTTATGGCATATGATTTCGTGACAGATTATTTTTATTGTTTTTCTCGCCAAGGGCGTTTGCGCCAATAGCCCTCAGTGCTTATAAAAATAATATAGGTATAATTAGCGATAGTAGTTTGCTTACAATGTTTCTTTCTAGCGTGATATTATAGTTCTTTAATATTACTAGCATTTTATGTCAACAACACTAAGGCTGAGTTCCACCACCTTAATTTAACCTAACAATAACTGGTGTTTTTTGTTTTGAAATTTGACAGATTTTGACGTTCGTAATATTCAAAGTAAGATGGTGCAACCCCCCCTTAGTTGTTTTTTTCTATTATGACGATATAACTTTTAACATTTAACATGAAATTTATTCACGTTTGATTTATTCCTTCACACCATTTTGTAATCGGCCCCGATATAGACAGCAGATTTATCAGTTTAGAAGGAACAGCAGTTCAGGATAGGCAAGTGCTGGGAGGAAGGAAAAGGAAGACAGGCAGGAGGAGTAGACAACAGTAGTAATTAGGGACACAAATCGGAGACACATATCACACATTGTCGATGGCACAATCAAGCAGCAAATAGTCTAAATTAAAAAAATATTAAAAAGTGCCAAGGGGTCATCCATAAACTAAGTCATGCTTTGCAAAGTTGTGGTTTATGAACTTTTGTCTATAGGCCGTGATTGTCACTCACCATCGTATAAACGGTGTGCCTGTTTTGCAGTTTCAAACAATACAATTAGTTTGGCTGACATGTCTTATGGATAACCTCCTCACATGATAATTCTTGGGCAAATTCTAGATTTTAAAATATTCAAATCCATGGATTCTATTTCTATTCATAGTAAGAAACGCTGTATGAATATTATAGAGCTGCAGCATTTTTTCTAGAAATAAACACATAATAACTTGAAGGTATAGTTCATATCGTTAAATAATTAAAAGTTAAACAGTTTGGTTACTTGCCTGTTCCGATATTGACCGCCAACCGAGGTCCGACATTCTATCACATTCAAATGTCTCACCGAGAAGGGGGTTAAATGGTTTATTCGTTCTGAAACAATAACACAAAATGTTTAATTGGTCAGTCTGAACTTTGATGAAACTGTTTGTATGAAAACAAAGCATAGGATTAAGATACAAGCAGAAGTTAAGAGGTCATTGACCCTTGTAGGACGTAAGATGGGGCGGGCGTGCGTTTAGCCTATAATAGACAAACTAGTATCGAATCTGTAAGACTTGTTCGTGTTTCCGATTGACGCTAGAAGTTCTTGGCAAGCACGAGTGAGCCCGATTACTAGCACCGAAAATACGGATGACTAGTTTCAGAAGACATAGACTAAATCCAACTTTAATTGATTTTCCGTTTATTTTCTATATTATCTTCCCTTTCCTATTTTTTTATTCACATTTCGTATATGCGAATATTGGATACCCGTGGATGTATATTGACCTACCTACAGACTGCCTTCTTCACCGAATCACGTGCGTAATATGTCTCATGTACTCGTAGTCCTCCGTCAGCGCTGCAGAGGTCACTGACCTGTTGGAGGTGGTCGCGTACGAGGAGACGGTGAACGCGGCCACGTAGGCGAGCTGGTGCGCGGGGTCGCTGAACTGCGTGGCCTGGTCCAGCACGCTGGAGTACTCGTAGTCCTCCGTCAGCCGCTGCAGCATCGACAGCGGCTCGCTGAAGTTCACTGGGATCGGGATCTTTGACAGCTCTTTGCCTGCCGTTACAATAATATGTTCGTCAATTTTTGTGTCTGGCCATTTGTAAACTGTCACGTTCCCTCAAGGCAATCGTAGGTCATAGAAAGAAACGTAACGTAAACTCGGTGATTTTTTCCGAACCTGTGTCGCTAAATTTATTTATGTGTGCATTTCTAGAACACCTTTAATTTAAGTTAAAGTAATTCAATTCACAACGCTCATTGACACGCAATGCATGAACAAAAATGACTGATATGTGACCTACCCGCCGCAAACATCGATAGTTCATTTTGACTCTCGCCCCTATTTCCCTTCTATAATCTGAGGTGACCGTGATTTTATTGCTCAATCACGCCCTTTTTGATAAAAACCTTTAGTACAATTTTATGGTCATAAATAAAGCAAGGGAACGAAAGCCTCCTAAAGGAGTTAAGTATATTTTGTATGTTGTGTATGTACGTTTTGAGCATCAAGTATAAATTGAAATCTTTAGAATAAATCTAGTAGATGAGATGTTTATGTAGATGTTTTATCTGGTAGAAGGTTGCTGGCTTGCTGGTACTAGTTAAATGTTTTTTACGAAGATATTTACGACATCTGGTAATGACTAATTGAGTTGAGATTTTCGACTTATCTTAATGAATGTCAAGACCATAACATTGTCAACAAATCTCTTTATTCAGATAAATATAAGTAGCCGTGTTCATTTGTAGACATAATAGTTTATCGTCCTCAATAAATAACATTAACGCCAAGATAAGGTCAGAATAAGTTGCTATCGCGCGATATTGCATGCTTCCCACGTGCAGCGGGCACTTTCGTCTCGCCGTGAGTCATGCAATGTCAGCCTAAGCACAATGGATTTAGAAATGAGGCGAAATTTCAATGATGTCAAACAATGAGACAACTACGCTAATATTTCCTTCGGTGGTATCATCAGACACTCAAAAATGACGCAATCTGGGGAATCGCGTCCTTCAAAAGGCCGTATTGATCGATTTACATTAGTTAAGAGTGTCGTCAGCCTGGTTAGCGTCATTAAGTTCTTGAGCACAGCCACAAAATGCAATTGATGATGGTCTAATAGAAATTAATCCTTTTGATATACTTGTCAGTACACTATACAGTATACACGTATAAGTAAACATAAATCTACATTATTATCACTAGCAGAAAAACAATAAAACCATTGTTATAGTATTTCAGCGTGAAAGGGCCTCGTAATATACTTCTAGAACAAACTGGTTCGATACGAGAAAATGTGATTTTGACTGTTATGTTCAAACCTAGTGCTACTGTGTAGTTTTTTAAATCAGCGGGTGGCTTATGATTATGACCCTAGGTGCTGAGCTGGCTACGTTCTAGTCTTACCAAGAGATCTCAATCGTCTATTATTTTAATGTACGATAATTATCTTAGCCTTGAGCACAATGGGACTTTGTAAAGTATCGCTCGTCAAACAGCTCTTCATACTATTTTATTATCTGTCTAAATGACTGCAATAACGAATACAAAGTTTTTTGACCTCATCACCCTTCCATTGGATGTAGCAGCTAGTTTTAATTGAGATTAATATGACTATCGATGTATTCAAGTCAGTTATAGCCAATGAACCAATGACCTGCCAATATAAAACTACATACTCAGTTAATTAAAGTTGAGGACATTTTTCTTACTTTTTCACCAATTACGTATGTCTAAATCAGTGTAGATTGATCTAGCCAAGAAACTATAAGCCGCCCGGCGATAATTAACGCCTCGTTCGTACATTGGCACAATTAATGAGATTAGTTAGGATTGCGCCACGAATTAAATCGCGTCTTATTACTCTATTTAAAGAATCATTTTTGTAATGGATTGTAATGTAATCTCCTTTCGAATAAAACAGAATATATTTTCGGAAAATCGTAGAACATACATGGTGGTTATTCGGGTTGATTTCGATTAACGTAATCTCTGGCGAAGCCCAGAAAAAGAAACCTTGTATATCGTACAGTCCCAAAAAGAGGTATACAGCTTTTCAGCTTAGTATGATACCCTGTATTTTAGACAAGGTTATTTGTTTGCGTTTATAATCGTAACGTCATATCAAGATTATAAGACATGTGTATAAAATCATAACGTCCGCGTCATATCCAGAAGATGAAGATGTGTGATGTGTGAATATGTTAGTCTATAAGGTATTTATTATATGGGCCAAAATTTTGTGTAAAAATTTGTTTCCTAAAATAAACGATTATTATTATTATTTTTAGGTTTTTTTTTATCTTGAGCCAGACAAAAAGCCCTTTTATATGCCTCGGTAGAACATAAGACTAACGGGCCTAAGCCAATTGCGCCTCACTACCTTACATTGATTGCGTAGTGCTGTCGTCATGTAAAAAAATCTTACGTTATGGCATGTATTCAGTATGGCTGCTTTTTGCATAGGTATGTATGTATGTATGTGAATTCAGGTAAATCGAGAGTGTGTGATGCTGTAACTATAGTGCCTAGGGATGACTCCAGTACTAGATAGAATCAACGGTACATTGAATACCTTATTATTATTATAGTTGTTTACCTATGCAGTTCTTCATGATGGACCAGAGGCTGAGTGGGTAGTTGGGTTTCTCGGGCACGCGCGTGCGCCGCGGCCGCCCCTCCAGCGTGCCCGACGCGACCGACACGTGCGGCTGGAACCGACACGACCACACTTAACACTTTCACTGACCATGTAGAGGGAACAGGTAAAACTGTTGACTTGAGACATTGGCTCAATTAAACAAAGGCAAGCATTGCCTATTGATTCTATTACTTGGAAGTAAATACTTCGGATTCCTTCAAATCCATCGACCCAATTCTCGCGTCTTCGATATTATATCACATATGATATTTATCGAAAAAACATGGCGGATATCACAAAATGTGATAAATATTCGACATTTTCATAATTCGAGACTAAGCAACATCTGAATTTTGTGATTTCCGCCATGTATTTTTGATAAATATCGTATGTGACATAATATCGAAGGTGTGAGAATCGGGAGCCAAAGCGAATCAAATAGTAATAAAAGGCAATGCATTTTTTGTAGCTCCCTCTGGGGAATGGGTTAAACGGGGAACTATTATTTAACAAGCATCTAAAAATGATTATTAAAACGCGGTAAAAGGAAATTCATTCTATCTCATTGAAATTTAGAAATAGTAAATGGCAAGAATCACTGATCAGGAGTTGTAATGGCAGTGGGTGAATTGAGGACCTATTATTATGGAGCTCAAAGAAAAAAAGAAAGAGGAGAGATTTAGAAATGAGACTTTTAAACCTTTAGTTTGTGAAATGATGTAAATAGTTTATTTAGATTCGATAGAAGAGCTCGAGCCTTCTAAAGAGATCGAACCTTCAAAAAGGGCTCGAGCCTTCAAAAAAGCTTGAGCTCTGAAAAAGATAGAGACGAGGCGAGCACTGTAAACGAAACAGAGCTCTAGGCAAAAGGACTCGGACGCCTCGAGCCTTGTACATCACTAATGTACACACGGCCGCATATCAGGCTATACATGTTGACAGTGGGATCGACTCTATTCCCTGCGTAATAAAAGCTGTCTTGGTTCAAATGTGTAACTTGACATGCTGCAGTCCGTACAGCCGCCAGCATATCAGACTAAATAATTCCGTTCAAGAATCGCCTCTATTACAACCACATGTTGCTGCAGTGTTTGGTATGCTGTCGTCTGTACTTCAGGGTCACTTACCCATACTTTGAAGTCGGCTTTCCCGCTGTCAGGCGGCTTGCTCACCGTCGCGTCACTCGCGGCGACCTCCGCGCCTCCCATCGTGCTCTCGGCCCGAGGTTCTTTGTCCTCCACGAATATCACCTAAATAACATTTTTTATTATTATGTACGTCGTGTTACCGCCGCTTGTTGTTTTGTTTACTTAGGTAGCCTCCACAGCTTACCTAAAACGAACATTATCTGCCCTAAGATATTTGTGAAAAAAATTGATGTAGGTACTCCAGTCCAATAAGCCGTTGCATAATAGAATATCTAAAAGTCGATATAAATTTATTTCGTTTATGACACTTCAACTTAGCTAGTTCAACACAATATTGCTTGTCATGTTTTATGTAAGTACATACATCCATGACTAAGATGCAAGTTTGTGCTTAACACAGTAATTATTTCTATTTTAACTCTTGTGATGCAATTAAAAGAACAGTTAGGTACTAACAACAAAATAATCAATAATAATAATAATAATTCTAACAGACCAGAAGATAAAAATAAAACAGAATTTGTATTTAAAAATAGCTTATGAGTAATTTTAAGAAATAAAAACTAAAATCATAATCCAATACCCGTTTAGTATAAAATTCAGAATAATTTTAATCACTGACCTGTTGAGTTTCCGTTACAGTTTCACCCTCAGACTCATCTGAGCTTTCTCCACTCTTTACTTTGTTTTTCCTATTGACCTGTAATATGACACTTGTGATATGAACAATGTTGCGTCGGGGTCACAGTCCGATGATTCTAACTATTGATGCAATTTCTGTACTGCTCTTGGACAAATGAAAGTTGAAACCTTGAGATTTTTGTGTTTATAATGAGGGCAATGCTTTATTTAATGATGTTAACAAAAATGGCACATTTCATAAAAGGCCTAGTCAAGTAATGAGTCCTTTTAGTATTTGAAAAATATGTAAGTATATCACTTTATTTATTATAGTAAGAATATCAAAGTTATTAGCAACTTGCATTATATTTTACATGTGTAATAAACACTCTTATAAGTGGGGAAACTCATAAAAATATTACAATTGTGTTTTGCACACATAATTGTTATTACAAAAAACTTTGTAGATGGAGGTGTCAGTGTCAGTGTATGCTAACCATAGCTTATTTAGATATTTATTATTTTAATAATCTATTCATGTTAAGAATCAGTTCCTCCTAACATATTCACGGTCTTGAAACACAACATTCATTTACAAACAATAGAGGAAGTGATCTAGTGTTTACATGCAAATAAGAGTAATTGTGGAGTTTGATCTTGGTCTTATCAACAAATGACATCACATAACTGTCACAATTAGTAATATTAAGCATATGAAGTGCGATGACAATTTGAACAAAACTGTGTTCAAGTCATGTCCTCAACATTCCAATAAAATTACAGTAGATAAGGAACCAAAATTATTCACACTTACGGGTACTTTGATTACAAATGAAGTTTTATCCTCCATGGCTGTAGTGACGCCCTCCTCCACGGCATCAAAGAATTCATGATCTTCATCCTCTGTGTCGTTGCCTTGACCGGTACCGTTTCCGCCTATGACAAGTTATAATCAATAAAAACTAGAATTACTTCTATGTAGCCAATTTAATGTTAACAATATTGACTTGCAATTTTTTTTTGATTACTGGATTTCTTTACCTATAAACACCATATTAACTTTCTTACTCAATAAACAATGATAAGGAATAAGAAGGATATTATATAGCACAGTAGCTAAGTTATAACTAAATTCCTCACTTCGCATAAATCTTATAGTTGGATATTTTATGTGAGTCATTTGTGAACTAGCTGGGATATGGATAATTATTTACAAACATACATACTCAACTGACAAGCTTTATGTAGACATGAAATTGACTACAACTGCATGCTTTGATAACAAATTAAAGACAAAAAAATAAATGAGTTGAGCATTGTTTTCTTATGATCATTAGCTAATTGTGATTGGTTAACTATAATAATTACTAGAATGAATAATACTGTGAGTCTAAATATTGATGACAGTTAAAAGCTACAATTAAATAGGTACATCACTTTGATCATTCCTGGTTGGTAACAGTATATTGAAAAAATAATTCCACCACTCTAATGCTCTATTCATTTCCCTTTAGCAAAAGCCAAAATGTTATGTATACCTATAATGAGAAAACAAAATAAAAAATATATAGCATAGCTAACTTATTCTGATTGTATTACCTAGCTATGGAATATTAATTAAAGCATGTGTGTAATATTACACAAAGAACCCAAATTATTTTGATGTCCGTTATCCTAGTAACAAGCATTTTGTGGTGATTGCTCTTTTTGGTCTGCAGGCAGGCAGCACATAGATAGTGGAAGTGATAACATAAACAATAGTATGACTGTACAACCATGTCTGTGGGTCTGGCCTGGGAGCCAACTAGATGATTAGAAGCCATTCAGAGCAGAACCAGAGCATTCTCAACAACAATTCTTCACTTACCAGCCATGACGTATTGTAATGTTTCATTCAATTTGTCATAGCAATTTACCTAAACAGGGTGATGTTATCGCAAAGCTAGCACTACACAAGGCCAAGATCACAACAACCGCGACGGTAAACCAATAAATGGACTAGAACACTGCCCATAGGTAACACTTCAACGCGGAAGATGATAATTAAATAAACGAATGCGTAATGTTCTACCAATTACGACTGCAATGCTTTGTAGAGTAAAACAACCTTGAAATCGTCCAAAACTGAAAAACTACCAAAAGAAACACGACGATTGCATCTTGTTGAAATATCGTCGTACGTACCGAAGCTCAGTTTTAAATAATAAGCATTTTTATCACTGTGTACCACTTTCTTTAATTTTTTATCACGATAACAATTTTTTTGTATAATTTTTAGTCCAACATTCGCCAATAAAATTTACTTTCGTTCGATTTTCACAAATCACATCCGTCAAAAGCGACACGCGCAGAGAGAAAAGAAGAGCGATGCGTTCCGTTCCACGTAGAATTCTATTGATGCGAATGCGACAAATGGAACGCGCAGTCGCGCTCGCGTGTCCGTCATCTTTTTCATCAATTATTTTATTTTTATTTGACATTTCTTATTTTGGATTATAGCTGCTTATAGCGAAAACGACTGTGTCCATTTGTCTTATGTGGTCACTCAGGCAGTCAGTACCTACCACAAACCACAATGTAAAATGGATATAGAATGGATCAAGCAAATTGCTACGGAAGAGAGGTACCTTGCCTTATTTCCTAACTTTTACGTACGGAACGTAGAGATACTACGTAACCGTTACAGGGATGCCTTCAAAATACTACGTTTGGTTACAGGGGTGACGGAACGGGGGAGATTTCACGCGTGGCAAGCGCCGTATTCAAAAAGACAAATATTAACTATAATCTTAATTTGTCTCTAACGATTTCACTGAAATTAAATATTTGGGGGTTATAGGGGGTGAAAAATCGATCTAGATTAATCTTATGTTTGGGAAAACGCGAATTTTCAAGGTTTCATGCATTTTTCTTTCACATTGTTCGAGGCAAAGGCCCTACTCTTGTTGATGATGAAAGTATTTTCGAGTCTAGCCATCACGCTCGTTCGCGTTGTCATTCTGTCGTAAGTGAAAGGGACGGCTACTTTCGAAAATACGGCATCATCATCCGGAGTAGGGTCTCAGATTACAGTTGCTCTTTTCGCACCGATATGCATAAACGTTGTGGCGCAGTGCGTAAGACGTAGGACAGGAATCTAGGAGACGTGGGTTCGAATCTCGCTTGGTAACGAAACATGTTCCTTTTGTTTTTTTTTTATTCAAGTTTATAGTTTTTAACAAGACTTACGAATTATATATACCTATAGCTAGCTATATTTTTATTAAATAGTAGTAACCGAGTAAAGCTCGGTCGCCCAGGTTCTATAAAAATAAAAGAAGCGCACGTCATACGGCCATAAAAAAAGCCCTTCCAAAAGGAACGGGATTCGAATCTTCGGTAACGAAAATAGTTACGGGTAAAGGCGTGTTACTTTGACCCGAAATTTGGCATGGAAGATAAAATAGATTAATTTAAAAAAAACAGTGACATATGAATACACCCTACAACTTACAATAAAGAAAATAACGAAAAACTAACCGCAAGTATTTTTTTATTATTTTCATAATTGGGACTAACTTAATATTAGAGAAAGGTTACTTTGTCCCAAAACATTTTCGTTCCTTTTTATTCTCCATTTTAAAAGTACAGGGCTAATGTAAAGTAAAGCAGGGAACCTATCTATCCAACCAACCCTTACGTGTGAAATTAAACAGTTGATAACATAGATTAGTAATAATAAATAACTTACAGGGGTAAAAACTGATTCCATGGTCAAAAATGTCTTAGAGTGAGTCATTGCATCCCTAAGGGCGTAATGAAATTTCATACAACATTACGTCCCTAGGGATGCAATGACTCACTTTAAGACAGGTTTGCATGACGTGTAATTGAACATTGCCGAGTAGGTAGTGTGAAAACACTATTATTTTTGCAAAACCACTAATGGGTAACCGAAACATTAATCCATTGTTTTTCTAAATGATATTATCTATAATGTTATAATAATTTTATATAATTCATAGGAAATCATAAAAAACTCTACGAACTATTTTAGTTGTTATATCCAAGTAGGGTTGAAATAAAGAAAATAAAGCTCAAACCAAGTATTTATTGTAATAATTTTTCAAAATCGTTATTAAAAGATTCTCCGTAGCCAAATTAGCTACTGATAGCTAATTTTCACTATACGCACTATATGACGTACCAAAAATTCATGATGACAACTATATAAGTAATAAATTTAAAGAAACCGTGGTGATCACATAGACTTTCTAGTCGAAAAATACTACAACACATGTTAAACAACTTTTCTTAGTATTTTTATCACATAAAAATTGCACTTGGTCGAACATTAGATTACGCGTCCACTTTGACACTAATCATTATGACAATTGATGACATGTCAGTGACGATTTGAAGTTTCTGTTGCCAGTAAAAGAAATTAGTTCCAGTTGTTTTCCGCAATATGGCGAGGTCCCATATATTCCTGGTCAGGCTATACAATACAAATGCTCGTGCTCATTACACAAGAATTTGCCCCTTCTGGGATTCGAACCCGCAACAGCTGGTTTCGTAGTCCGAATCGCGAACCACTACACTAAGACGGCCGGTCGTCGATTTTTTTTTGATTTCACATGATATGGAAGTCTAAATAAGAACACAAATTGCAAGTGAATCGACCGTGAAAAATTTAAGGTACACACGATGTGAGGGGCAAGAAAGACGAGGTTACAAAACGCGAGCGAAGCGAGCGAGTAAAATTAAGGTGCCACACGACATAGTGGTCGAAAACATGTCATAGTCTGCGATTGAAGCGAGCGCGGAATCGTTTGGGTTTCACACTATACATATGAGGGTTTCAGTAAAGTAAAAAATCGCAACCGCAGCAACCGTAACCAATTTTACGTTACTTCGACTAGATGGAGGGCATAAGGTCACAAAACCGAGAGCGAAGCGAACGTGGAAATTTTAGAGTTACACACAAGGGGTTGAACTAAGGTCACAATAAATCGTGACTGTGGTCAGCGTTGAGTTCTTTCCAAGATGTGGAGCTCGAAAGAAAGACATGAAACGCGAGCAAAGCGAGCGCGGAATTATTTTCACTGTCAGGACTGTCACTGCAAAACGGTATTTTCCTCAGCTTAATCTATAGATACCAGAACACTTTTGTGTAAATGTAACTCTGAATCTTTAAAATACTGACTTTACTAACCATATTTCGCAAATACTGACTTTTACTGACCATCGCCAAAAATACTGACTTTTACTGACTTTACTGGCCAATTTCCACCGCTGAATTTACCATTCAACAAGGTTTTATACAAAAAGTCTGCAATAGCGAATTTCGCACGCCTTGTTGGCCTTGTGGTCAGCACGCTATCCACGAACACCCGGGTTAGAATCCCTAAATAGCTCGGAGTCAGCCCCGTGCCTCAGAAAAGAAAACATGGCTGTAGTTTAGCCTGTTGCGATCTCTCTCTGGTCAATTTCATTTAAAAAGGTACTCTCAGGGC
This sequence comes from Pyrausta nigrata, assembly GCA_949316185.1. Lineage (NCBI taxonomy): Eukaryota > Metazoa > Arthropoda > Insecta > Lepidoptera > Crambidae > Pyrausta > Pyrausta nigrata. The sequence continues at coordinate 11,373,237 of OX438956.1, forward strand.
CTTATCATGCTGACGGGTTGCGAGCGTCTTCAAAGCGGAGCCAGTGCGTAGCGAATACGCTGCGGGTTCGCGGTGAAGACGTCGCGGCCGCGCAGCGACCACGTTGCGGTCGCGGAACGTTTTCTTTACCTGTGCGCGGCGTATGATACACTCGGTCACATTATAGATTCCGACAAGGAATCACTACTGTTAGCTTTATTACTGCGTCTAATTTGTGAGGATCTATTATCATATCATGCAATCTACCAGCGGTTTCACAATTTATAGTCTTTTTCTCATCGGAAGGGTATGGTGACAGTTATTGTGGGGTCATTGAAAATTAAACTTTATTCAATGGTAATAAGTTTCACAGAAAAAAATCATAGACAATGATAGACTCATATCATAAAGCTTATTGCCATTAAATAAAGTCTAATTTTCAAATGTCCCCACAACTGTCACCATACCTTTCCGATGTGAAAAACTAGGTTTTATTACGTAGGTAATAGAGGCGTTCCCAAGGCCAACATGTAGTTTATCACGGGCGGTCGTCCCACGTCAGACAACTCCAATTTGACCTTGAGATCGTCTCTATTCCCTACGTAATAAAATCGGTTTTCGTAGTAAAAATCGGGAACCTGACGAGCTGTCGCTTGTACATACTCAGTATTCTCAGGAGCTGTTAACCTGTTAGATGTAGCTGTCTCTCTGACTCACCCGTATGCGGCGTGATGCGCAATGACAGTCTTCTCTAGCATCGTAGTCATGCTGTCTCGCCAGCTGCTCTACAACTTCTTGGAGCCGCATCCTCTGGTTCCTTTCACGCTGCAACGCGCGGCTCATCGGAATTAAGCGTATTGCCATGGAATGGAGCCTTATTTTCAATTGTCAAAAGACACAACTGTCAAAAGACTATATTGCCAGTACATACTCTGTACTATCAGGAGCTGTTGGCCTGTCAGAAGTAGCTGTCACTCTCAGTCACCCGTATGCGGCGTGCTGCGCGCGGTGTCGGTCTTCTCGAGCGTGTCGTGCTGTCTTGCCAGCTGCTCCACCATTTCTTGAGCTTATTGCAATGGAATATAGCCTAATTTTCAATGACACAACTGTCAAAAGACTATATTGCAGGTACATACTCTGTACTCTCAGGAGCTGTTGGCCAGTCAGAAGTGCTGTCTTGCTAGCTGTTCCACCACTTGTTGGAGTCGCATCTTTTCTCTCATGCTGCAACGTGTGGCTCATCCGAATTAAGCTTATTGCCATTAAATAGAGCCTAATTTTTAATGACACAACTGCCAAAGACTATATTGCCGGTTCATACGTTCCTGTCAGAAGTGGCTGTCTCTCTTACTCACCCGTATGCGGCGTGCTGCGCGCGGTGACAGTCTTCTCGAGCGTGTCGTGCTGTCTCGCCAGCTGCTCCACCACTTCTTGGAGCCGCATTTTCTGGTCCCTCTCATGCTGCAACGCGCGGCTCATTCGAGCACTCGATGCAGCTGCTGCGCTCATAAATTCCGAACAAGCCTGTGAACAATACTTAGGCTTATAATTATTTTCCTATTTAAGAAATTTGTTTGCAAATTTTTAGGAAAGTAAATTAAATTTTGCGCACAATAATTGATCGACCGTGTCGTGTCACTAGTTCATAAATACTTATGGCACTATTGTCTGATGGAAACAGAGAGATAGGGGAAAAATCCTTGTGATGCATTTTAGAAATTAAAACTTTTACTAAAAGGTCACACATGCAATCATGGAACAGAAAATTGCTACCTATTTGCATTCTGTAACCGCCCTAGCTTCGCAAGTGCAATACTGAAAAAAAAATTCAGAAACTTTAATTTTCTTTATTATTTATATAAAAAGATAAATAGAATCAGTAGTCTTTCTCTGACCAAGGGCAATAAGGATACCTTTTCATATATTTTACAATTTAGGCAATCTTTTTGCAATATTTAACAAAGTAAATATCACACTCAAAATATCATCTACTGGCTTCAGGTTTTCTGGTAGTAGTACATAATATACATATTATTTTGTATTCTACATTACTATTATTATATTCACTAGTGATTCGTTGTAAGATTATGCTAAACACTGCTCGCATCCATAATTACTATAAAGGTTTTTAATAGAAACATAAAACTTGGCAAAGTGTTAAAATTTCATCAATCTCTTGCCAAAAACACTCACATTCATCATAGCGTTGCACGATATTCTAAATAGCGTGGCGCGTTCGGACACTTGCTTCGTGGTGTCCGTGGGCGGTGTCTCCAGATCTACCAGGGACCGCTGCAAGGCGGCCCCGTGCCTTGCGACCAGCTCGGAGCAGGTCCGAAGGTCGTGGAAGCGCGCGGCGAGCTCTCGGGCGATCCCGCCCGCGTCCTCTCCTTCGCCCTCGCCGCCACCAGCCGCCGCCGGACCCGAAGACATTTGGTCTTCATCATCGTCAGATTCTTGTGCGCGACTAAAATGTTCAGGACTAGTTACATCTTTATTTTGCCTAAAAATTTACTAGTATGTATAGTTCTGTATGTAAATTAGACATCTGCTGGCTTAAGAAAAAATAACCTTGAATAATTTGGGTAAGTATGTGGACAAGGTTAAATTAATACTTTAGGATATTCACCTGAGGTTAAGAAAAAGAATCAAGATAAATGATCAATATCAGAAAAAAATATTCTCTAATATTTATTGATTCTTGATTGATATGAGCTTAATTAGACCATAATTATTTGTTAATCAGCATGCATCAATTAGATATTGTTTCTTCCAACACTACCCTTTTTTTTCCAGTATATGCCAGAAATGAAATAGGTAAAGCATTATGCTACATTAATAATATCTACAAAGGTCAAGGCATAAGATAACTCAGTGCCTCCACCTAACCCAGTAATGACTGGCAACCAACTAACACTCACATCGCTTTGGCCTTTGCCAGCTCGAGTGCAGTCACCCAGCTTTGTCTCTCCACTTCATCGTGGGCTCGAATATGGAATGTCTGTGTTCCTCCATTGCTGATGACAAATGTGCAGGAGTCTGCTGTGTGGATCAGTGCCCCAAGTAAAGAGATTGTCCCACGGCAAGTGTGAGCCATCTCAGCTTGATTTCTGAAAACAAAATAACATTACTAAGTTCTGTAATATTATTTCATGAGTTGACAATACTGCCGTCCTAACTAAAAGTGCAATAACTATGTTTTGACTACTCTTGAGATATTTGCGGTTAACGATTAAATTTTTGTTTTGAGTGTATTAGATATTGCAGTTATGATAACCAATAGAACCGAAACTAATAAAGATTCAAAAAAGATGTCTAAGGCGAAAATATAGAGCCCATTTTCCTGATTACAGATATGGTCTTAAGTCAATTTGCCCAAAAACTCGACTTATTGCACTCTTTGTTAGGACGGCAGAATACTATTTTACAAAACTTAGTTCAAGGTTCAAATAACATAGTAGGGATGTACCTAAGTACTTTATCACATAGTATGCTATCTCGGACTTGAAACTAAGTAACTTTTTTTGTTATATATCAATTGTAGAGTAATTTGCACCTAGGCAGTGAATTATTAATCACAAATTTGGTATTTTTTACATACTAGTCTACAATTAAAACATGTTTATAAATCCAATAAGATATTACAATAGGAACTAACTACTAAAAATAGGCAAAACTATCACTGCGTCATACTGTAAAAAGTCGTGCACGGGAATATTGTTCAGTATTACCAAATGTATCATTAACTAATGCTTCTCAGAAAAAATCTGCTGATATTTAGTGAAAGCCTTTTTCTAAAAGTTGCAAATAGTTATTTATTTACCTGTAATATGATAGTAATCCGTTCGACAACACGAACCATCTCCGCTGATAACCCTTGAGGTAATTCGTCCATTTGAATAGCCAGCCTTTCTTTTCTGGGTCCCCAGGAATAGGCTGACCCTTGGGCACAATTACGTCAGACATTTTGGTGATATTTTTCACTGCTTAGACAGGGAAATACATGAAAAACATAATCCAAATTCCATCAGCCACGTCCGTCTTCCTCCACCATCACACGACCATAGACAAAAAATTTGACTGATTGATTGATCACAGATGAGATAAAGAGATAGATGGGCAAGAGATGTCAAATCCACAAAACATTTAATTACGTTGTAAAAACTAATTATTCAAATTATAAACAATCTAAATTATTATACAAACGTACATGACATGTTTATAATATATATTATCTAATAAATAAATATTGTGATATATATTTTTTTTATTTCCAAAAAAAGTTGCCAGCCCAAAAGCAGTTTCTCCTCGAGTCTGGGTAATGAGGGATTTTCCTAGTGTATAAATCAATACTTAATTAGGAATTCGCTAGATGGTGATGAACAACCTAAGTCAGGTAGATTATTATTTAAGAAAAATAAATAAATAAATTGTTTCAACAAACACACCAATTATCTAGCCCCAAACTAAGCGTGAACTTGTGCTATGGTGATTAGGATAACGGATAGAAATACTTAAATACATATAAACATCCATGACTTAGGTACAAATGCTCGTGCTCATCACACAGACATTTGCTCCTTGCGGGATTCGAACCCGCAACCACCTGGTTTAGAAGTCCGGTGCACGAACGACTACACCAAGACGGTCGTCAAAAAAGGCTGGATTTAGCATTTATTATGTTATAATTTTTATATTAGGCATGATGTTTTAGATTCACGCGTACCAACAGGTAATTATTTTAACAATTTATTGATCGTCAAGGCGTTTTTTCCATTAAATTTTATTTTTAACTGAATGCAGCTGCAACTCACAAATTTTTAACATAAGTACTTCCGCTACATGCCTGTACACAAAATATTATAATAATTTGTTATTTTTGAGCATAAGATTATGCTCAATGATTTCGAAGCATTATTTATATAGCTTAAATGAATAGCGCCATCTATCAAAATAAAATTAAACTAAAAATTTGAGCTGTCAGAAAATCACTCATTAAAGGATAAAGATTAGTCATGCCCTACTAAATGCCAAAAACTGTTTGAAGGAAAAGTGTTTTTATTTTATTCAATTTTCGAGATGATAACATTTTTTTTGTATGGAAAAGGGTTTTTTTTTATGGAAGCTGGCTGGCATTTCGACACCGCCACTATTTCCATTTTTTTAGAAATCGCAGCGTATTATAAAAGTGAAATGTAAGGATAGAGTGCATATCGAGGATCAATGTCAGGTACATGGTACCAGTGTTGGGCGTAATTAATTAATATGTGTAATTGAATTACTAATTTCATGATAAGTAATTGAACTACTGTAATTCAAATTACATGTAATTGGAACTATTTTAATTCAATTACAAAAGTAATTGGTAATTTTAAATACATTAATTATAATTCAAATTACTCAATTACTTTTATAAAATTAAGTGGATAAAGTCTGTTTTTCTGCTTGTGCAATATTGTAAACAATCTTGGATTTCTTTTTTACGAAAGTTTCGTTTCGTTTTAAAATAAGATATCATCGTTGAAGACCGATATTTTTTCAAATCAAATAGTTTATTAATTTTATTCATTGATATCATTTTAAAAGTTATAAAAAGATTGTTTACATTGTTCGACTAGCAAATAAAAATGGACTATTCTTGTTCGGAACGCAACACAAACATCATGCGTAGTATAAAGTTTTCTATGATCTTGTGGGTGCACTGCTAAATGCGACTGTAACTGCGCACGCGGCGGATAGGCCATAGAATGAGCCCGTGGGGCGCGGGGGGCTTACAACCACCCACCCCGCGTGTACTTCTCTCCGGAAACAAGCGGCGTCTCATAGTCGTTGGCATTGGTTTCGACAAGTAAGATCGCTCGCGTATCTCTTTTGGCGTATTTTTATTTTACAAGTACCTACTGAAATGGCGTCTACTACTGAACAAGATGAAGACGACCCAACAACCGAGGAGGTGTTGCCCTGTATTTTTGATGGCAAGTTTTTTACCTATTTATCCAGTGAATCTTCAGATACAAAAAGAGTAGCACGGTGCACGTTATGCGCACCAAAAGAAGTTAAAATTAGTGGATCACGTAATGCAACATCGAATTTTGTCACTCATTAAAACGAAAACATGGCGAAGTGACATTTAATGAATACGTGAGCTACTCAAAAATGCATAAGCGACTCAAAAGGCATTCTTCTACAAAGCAAAATACGCAATTGTCACTAAGACAAGACGTCCTAAACTGAAAAGTACAAAATAATATTTAAATTACCTAACTGTTCTACGAAATTATACAAGAAACCTATTTCCAATTTATTATCTGTTATTTTTTGGAGTCGGTGCCAGTGAAAGAGGAGGGAGCTGCGCCTTTGACTTTGTTTTGTTAGCATCCTATACAGTACCTGACAAAGCATCTGGTGTGTAGCGACATCTTACCACTGTCGCCCACATTAGCAAGCAACTTCAAGACGCGACGCCCTGACTCGGCTCCTACAGGCTAGATGGCGCTGTTAGCCCGCTCCATACAACACAAACCGCGATATGTAAGATTTAGAATGAGCTTGACTACATATAGCTAAACCAAGACGGTGACCATTGGACCTTGGTCCCCGACCATAACAACCGGTCGGTAGGAAGCGCTTCCCTTTGCCTTCCTAACCCAGTTGCGCCAAAGTGGTGACCCCGACGTGACCAAAGGTGTTTTAATTACTAAACTCCTAATTTTTAAGGATTTCCGCCATCAGCTCAGCTCCACATAATGATTATCGGACGTAACAACATGTCAACATTAAGATACTAGTACGAAAACACTATACGTGCCTTCAAAATTTGAGGGTTTCCCTCGATTACACCAAGATCCTATCATCAAATCTCGACTTGGCCAAAATGGGACCAACTAGAAGGTATAGCCTCTAGGTAAACATTTTTTTTTAAATCGGTCCACAACTGACTGAGATATGCGGTAAGTAACATAGCCACAAAAAAAACATACAGTCGAATTGATAACCTCCTCCTTTTTTGAAGTCGGTTAAAAATGCAAGAGAATCTTCAATCACATACACAAACAAAGACAATGATTCATATTTTGTTTTTGACACTGATTCACCTGAAGGTGAATCACTCCGTTCTACAAGACCTGAAATTATTATGTCCTTTCAGATTCGGATAAAGGTGTTTATTAAATATAATACTTTAATGCCTTCGTCAGGTCCCGTCGAGAGATTATTTTCATATGCTACCATGATTAATTTACCAAAATCTCACAAACTTTCTGATCAGATGTTTGAACAAAGAGTAGCATTAAAATCTAATTTGAAATAGTTCTTTTTTGTTATTTTTTAAAATTAAATATTTGATTTATCTTTACTTTATCGTTTTTTTTAGATTAAAACCATATTTTAAATGAAAAAGTAATTGAGTAATTTCAATTACCAATTACAATTACAATTTGTAATTGTAATTTAATTACTTTTTATAAATTTCAAGTAATTTATAATTGAACTCGCCAATTACATTTTGTAATTGTAATTGTTAATTTTTAATTAATTACATTTTGCCCAACTCTGCATGGTACCCTAAAGTGTCACTATACCGAGATATTTAAAAAGTACAAAATTATCACTTTTGCACATAAACACGCAAAGCTTAAATCACACCTTAATCAACTGTACACTCTCCCGCACATGAGACGACCCTACTTTGTGACTTTGAGACCGCCTCTATTCTCTAAGTAATAAAACCTCTTTTCGTAGTTTGCCAACTGTACATACTGCATGTAGGTAGATCTTTCTCAAAATCTTATACCTTTAGACGAGTAATTGTATATCTACATCTACACTAATATTATAAAGAGGAAAGATTCGATTGTTTATGTATTGAATAGGCTCCGAAACTACTGAACCGATTGAAATGAAATTTGGTACAGAGATAGTTTGAGACCCTGGGCAGGACATAAGCTACTTTTGTGCAATATTAAATCATCAGGGAGGTGAAATGGAAATGAGGGTGTAAATTTGTATGGAGTTCCGTCTTTGGGCGCGGGCAAAGTCGCGGGAAACTGCTAATTTATTTATATATAATTTGTGATCTCAGAAACGGCTCTAACTGAAATTTTCGTGGAGGTTATCTGGTCACATAAGTCTGGGGCCTGGGACAATAATGCATTATGATTGTATAGCCTGACCAGGAATATATGGGACCTGAATTAAGGGCGTTTCGAATCCACTTTATATGACAACACTCTGTATAATCATACCAGCGTAGATTGGCAGCTGAACATAAAAACATACTTTTGTATGTTTATATTCATGTTAATTTTTTAAGCCTGCTGCCTAATAATAACAAATTATACGATAAAAAAACACGAAAGGACACTTGCGAATTGAGAACTTATAAAATTCAGTAACTCTTTGTAATATTAGCCTTGAATTTTGGACCAAAACACAACATTTTTGCAAAACCACTAACGGGCAAAAAAACATCAAAACATTGTTTATCTAAATTGTATTATTTATAATTTTATCATAATTTTAAATAATGTGAAGGAAATCATGTAAATCTCTATGAACTATTCTAGTTGAAATGTCTAAGTAGGGTTGAAAATAAAACTCAAAATAAGTATTTATTATAATCATTTTTAAAAATCGTTATTAAAATTTTCTCCTTATCCATCAGTAGCCAATTTTCACTATTCGCACTATATGACATACCAGAAATTCGTGATGACAACTATATCAGTAATTAATTTAAAGAAACTATGGTGATCACATAGACTTTCTTATCAAAAAACACTATAACACCATGTTAAACCATTTTTCTTTACGAAAACAATTAGTTCTCGGTATTTTTATCACATAAATATTGCACTTGGTCGAAAATTAGGTTACGCGTCCACTTTGACACTAATCATTATGACAATTGATGACGTGACAATGACGATTTGAGGATTCTGTTGCCAGTAAAAGAAATTAGTTCCAGTTGTCTTCCGCATCATGGCGAGGTCCCATATATTTTTGGTCAGACTATAGATAAAATCGCAGTTTCTAGAACAAATATATTTCCCTGGCTAGAAGGTGATGTTCTAAACTGGAAACATTTTATAGGAGAGAAGAGGATAAAAACTTAAAAGTTGTCAAACCAAAAAAAAGTTGTTAGTTTTTGGTTCTGCTGTCAGTCACGTCAGCTGATCCACTCACTGTCACATTTGACAACAAAAGTAAATGGTTAGTTTTGGTTTGGTAATGATTGTGCCTTTGAGGTTGAGTGCGATTAGTATCACTAGTGGTTTATTTATCGGCAGGGTCGTCAAACAATTTTTGTACCAAGGTGAAGCCTTTCCCTTTAAAGTTAAATAGTGATTGAAACCCAACCATCTTTCCTTATGAGGAAAGCTAAATACGCTCCTATCCGTCTCTACTGAATAAATAAACAGGGTGTTACCAAAATGCTGTAGTTTTTTTTTCGGTATTCTGGTATTGATTAGTTTAACATTTTATTTAGGTCCAAATTTCAAGATGGGTAGTTCGCTGTCAAGATCATATTCTCCTAACTGCACCAGTAAAAATCCTCCTGAAAGAGGTGAGTGTTAGTATCTAATCTCTGAGAAAAAGAAGTTAAGTCTACCTTCATTTAATTTTTAAGTTTCATGTCTAAAATATAGGTATATTTTTCACACAATGATTTTTAGATTTTTTTTAATGTAGGAATTTTGTTCATTTATGTTTTTACAGAAACAAGTTGCTCATGGTCCCCTAGTTATTAGTAATTAAAATATTATCTTTTATTTTATAAAGATTCATTACTTTAACAACATAAAATAGATAGGTAAGTACTATACAAATATATTAAAACAGAATTAAAAAAGTGATATACTTATTTTTTTGGTTCTGTATTTCAAAAAGATAAAAGGAACCCTTATAAGATCACTTTTGGCTGTCTGTCCATCTGTCAACAAGACCCTTTTTCGCAGGAACGCCTGAAGGTATCTAATTTAAATAAACGAAAAAATATTATTCAGTACCTATTAGATCTATGGTTTTCCTATACTGCCTTGCGGAACATAAGACTGCCGGCGGTCGCATAACAGTTAATAGATTTTCTATTGTGACTGGAAACTTGATCTCTGAATGGTTAAGGGCATTTTATTAATCAAATTTTAGAGACATGATCCTAATAAAAAATCATTTTAGAAAAAAAATAAGTTTAACTTTTAAAAATATTTATGGCATGATTTCTTAAAAAAAATTTTTCCTCTATGTTGGTTAATAATTTTGGATTGATCTTTATTTCACAATAAAGGCGATAGCGTTACCTTTCAAATGAATCATTTTTATAACTTTTAGGACATCCAGATCAACAGCAATTGTGTTTTTTTTAAATAATTAAAATGGCTGCCATTTCAAGAGGGTTAGAACCCAACATGGGGGTTTTTTGTCGATAACATTTGGTGAACTAATAGCCCAAACCTGGACACACTGTATAGTAAATTACCAGCCAGTATGCCAGGCTGGTAGTTCAACATCAAAAGATTTACATGCAATTGTAACTTTCAAAGCACAGAAGTCTTGCATTAGGTCAATGTTTAGATTGCAATCGGATGACTCATGAAAGCCATATTTCATAAATAAAAAAATAGTGACTTTTCCTTGTCTATACATCTTAGAATGCACTATATTCGTGAAAAACAATATTGATAAGTTTCAATTCAGGGCTCGAGTACGCCACAAAGACCCAATACTGACCCTTGAGGGACCCCTGCCAATATTGGTGGCTGGAATGATGATGTTTATTGGTTTTATCTGATTTGAAAGATTCTGTCGGCCAGGTAGGATTTTATAATTACGTAATATGTGTAGGGTAGCAATGATTTGACCTTGTACAGTAGACCCTAATGCCAAACTCTGTCAAATGCTTGTTGCACGTCTAAAAATACTGCGGAACAGTACTCCTTGCGTTTCAAGGCACTCTGTATCACTCGGCACACCCTGTGGACCTGTGCTGTGACATTTTCTGAAGCCAAATTGGTGATCGGGTATGATCGACCTGGTCAGGAGCTCTCGAGATAACCTTTTTAGTAGGACTCAGTCAAGTAGCTTTGAGGCTATTGGTAAAGACTAATTGGCCTATATGAAGCTAGTTCATGACTTGGTTTCCCTGGCTTTTGTATCATTATTATCCGTAAGACTTTCTAGATAGTCGGAAAATAACCAGTTCTCATGACACCGTTGAATAGCATGACCAAGAAGACGATTGCTTTTCTAGAGAGTTCTGTCAGCACTTTTTTGTCTATCAAGTCAAAGCTAGGTGCTTTCTTGTCGTTCATTTGTTTTATCATGCTAGCGACTTCTTTTGGATTTCTAGGAGTTATAGGAAAGTCCAGTTGTAAATCATGTTTTAGCACTTGATCTATTTCCGACTCGTCTGTTGTTGGGTCAGCCTGGTTGGTCAGCCAGCATGAAAATATTAGCCAAGTGAACTCCACATGCATCGGCCTTTTCCTGATTGGATCTAGCCCACCGATTATTCGATAATCGTAGCGACGGTTTTGGTTCTATTGGATGTCCGATATTTTTACAGGCTTTCCATAGAGAGTAGTTGGTTGCACTGGTTGGACTCCAGTCGTGTTTGCAAGGCGATGTCTCTTTCTTTTGCTATTGTGTCCTTAAGTGTTTTTATTACTCTATTGAAGGCCGTTTTGTCATCATGTCTTGTCTACTAATATGCCAGGCTCTGCGGAGTCTTCTCTTCTCCAATATAAAAAAATATACATATATCAGCCGAGACACCGCCAGCAGGCAGACTGAATTGTAGATATGAAGGTCTTAACAGCTTCATCTATGTCGTCCTCAGTCTTGAGCGCTATTTGTAGTTCTTTAATCAGTAGGTCTCTTACTGACTCCCAATGTGTCAGCCTGTTGTATAGGCATGGCCGTTTTTCTGGGTTTAGCAATGTCGTTCATACTGTCAGAAATACTGGAGTGTGATTTAAGGAACCATCAAGGCAGGATTCAGCTTGAATTAAAGAACATTCGGGATAGACCCTTGGTGATGCAGAAGTCCAGGACATCTGATTTTCTATTTGGGTCCGAGGGCCAGTGAGTTGGTTCTGGGGTTGAGATAGGAGTTGACATGTTTTTGTCAATCCTTTATTTAGTTCTCTTCCACGAGTTGTGCAAAGCCGAGAACCCCAGAAGGGGTGTTTAGCGTTTCAATCGCCTTTAGCTATAAATCGACCTAACTGACTAAGGATCAAGAAGTATTCTGTTATTTTGTGCTTCGGGGGACAGTACACAGCTGAGACGCTGAGAGTTGAAATCACCATTCCTGTCCGCAACGGAAACTGTTGTAGCTTGAATATATTCCGTTTCAAATTTCGGTAGCTCATGATGGTTAATTGACTCTTTGATGATTACAGCTGTCCCTCCATGCGCTGTGCTATCTGGGTGGTTTGTGGTTAAGATGTTGTTTATTCTAAGTAGGCTACAAAAAACTAACCGTGTTTCTGATATAAGAAGTTTGTCGAGATAATGCATATGAAGTAAACATTCGACCTCGTGTGTGTTTTGTGTGAGTCCATTAATGTTGCAGGTTCCTATCTTTAGGGTAGCCATTAGGTCAGCCTAGACATTAATGATGTTATGAGTTGCAGTAATGTACTCATTTGTTGTAGGATAAGGTCCGTTGCGTTGCATAAATATTTAAGTGCTGAATGTTTTACTCCATTAATGAATTTTTGACATAAGATCTGTAGACATTGTTATTTCTTATTTTTTATTTAAAAAGCATTAATGAGTACTGTAATATTATGGTACGCCCCAGAAGAGGTAGGACATGATTAGTTCTAAGTTTTAATTTGTTAAGACCTTTTTTTCCGTGTTTCACAATAAAAATATATGAATATTAGCCTTTATGTTTTTCAGCAAGTGGAACCATCTCCCGTATGGAGTCCAGTAGCAATTATATTGAATCTGTTGTATGTAACGAAAGTGACCTAAAAGAAAATGAGATGAAAGTCTTTGAACTGGGTGACGAGGGAAGAGTGCTGCTTGTAAAACAAAAAGGAGAATTCAGCGCCCTTGGGACCAAGTGCACCCACTATGGAGCACCCTTGGTGTCTGGTGCTTTGGGAAACGGCAGGGTGAGGTGCCCCTGGCACGGAGCGTGCTTCAACATCAAGACTGGTGATATTGAAGACTTCCCAGGCTTCGATTCTCTGCCGTGTTACCAAGTCACTGTTACAGAGAAAGGCGAAGTTAAGGTTCGTCTTTTATTTATTCATTTCTTTTACAACTATCTTTTAAGAAATTCGTGTAGGCACGATTTAGTTCCACCTCAATAAGAGCCAGGAAGTCATTTATGGTTATAGCGGTTACGGGCGTATTCTATCGCATGTCTTAAAATCAAATTCTTATTTCCTGAAGTGTCATGGAATTTGCGAACTTGCTGTATGTTTAATTTTGCTATTAACACTAACAGTCATTTTTAAATAATCTAAATTGATTCACATGCCTCGGTCTAAAAATAATCAATCATCATAAAGGTGTGACTACTACTTCCTTCCCCGTATGATGCAAGACAACATATTTTGAGGTAACATTTTGCTATGCAATCAGTATTTTTAATTAAAATTAGGATTTTTTAAACAATACCGGAATTTTTATGATGGTCGTCGTACCCATAAAATAGGTACCAAGGATTCAATACTAGTCTTTTTTCAGATAGTTCAACTTACTCACTAAAAGCCATTCACACAATCGATAGGTGCTCAATAGTTTTTACCCTCTGTAATTGGTAACAATTGAGAACAACTGCCTAGGTCCCTCTCAATCTTACTCTTATCAAAAATCGCCCAGTCGTGCGTGACATGATAAATGACCTACAAATACCGGCTGTTTTACCTGTTGACTGACCTTCACAGAAATCAATTCATTTTGTTACATGGAGTACCTGCGTAAATAAGTTTGCATTCTAACTAGCACTTACGTTATTTTTTAAGCCGATATAACGATATCAAGGACATGCACCCAGCAGGTGCCAGTACCACCAGCCACCATCTAGATTCTAAAGGGTTGACAGAAGTTGGCACATAGGTATTATGCATGACTTAATGCCTGCACGATTAAAGAGTCTGCGAGATAAGTAAAAAACCCGACGGCCTTGAGTCGCCTTGACCGTAAATATTAGTTTGAGCAGGCAACTGCTCACTGATTGTGACTCATGTCCTACATAATCGTGAAAATATTCTGGTGAACACACGAAGTGAATAATAATGTAACTAACGTTGAAAAATTAGTCAGAAAACAACTAATAATGTAGCATTACCTAGTGCTTAGCTAATTCCACTGGTTGTTTTTAAGAAGTAGGTACGTGAGCCTCCTACATGACGTGCGATAAGAAATTAGTTTAGAATGTATGCACATCGAAATAATGAATGGAAGAAGACAAAAAATAAATATATTTAAGGAATTTGGAATTTACTTAATTGGAGCCTAACTACTTAATTAAACGTGACTAATTTATTTTTGTATGAAGGCGCACACACATGAAGCGCTTACACAGAAAACTTGAACACCTTGTTCGTGTCTATACCTACCTAATTTATTTAGAACTAGTGGTTCCCCGCGACTTCGCCCGCAAGAGTTGTATTTTCCATATAAACTTTTATTCCCCATTTCACCCTCTTAATGTTTTTATATCACGACAAAATATAGCCTATGTCCTTTCCAGGGTCTCGAACTGTCTCCATACCAAATTTCATCTCAATCGGTTCAGTGGTTTAAGCGTCAAGAGCTAACGGACAGACAGACAGACACACTTTCGCATTTATAGTATTAAGTATGGATTTGAATGTTTGATAGTCAGTTTATTTCAATTTTTTGATTCTATCATATCTATCTATCTATCCATTTACACCGACAGCCGCCTAAAGCTAAAAAGACTCACTCATCAAGTCAGTCTTTTTAGTTTTAGGCGGCTGTCGGTGTAGGTAACCTCTCTTACGTACGTAAGGACGTACCTTACCTTAAGGCATCTCCTAAAGTAAGGAATAAGTACCCTAGTATGTGGGAAGGTTCGTTGAATCGGGCAATAAGACTGGCGCTAAGTTTAGGTTTATATCGAACTTAAAAGATACCGTCCCGCATTGAAGTTGAAATCAGTGGAACACCAAAAATTCCAGGGAAACTGATAGTCATCTATTACGTTTATTTCGGGTCTGGGTGTTGTGGCACCACCACCGTTGTTTCTGATTTACATAAAACAAGTGCTTTAGCTGCTTACTTTGGGATCAGACAGTCCAATATTTATTTGTTCACGTTTCAGGTGCGAGCAAAGATAAACGACTTGAAGTCTAACAAGCGTATCAAGGAAATAGGCGCGGGCCCCACCTGCGACGGCGCGGTCGTCGTGATCGTGGGCGGCGGGCCTTCCGGCGCCACCTGCGCCGAGACCCTGCGCAGCGAGGGATTCCAAGGACGCATCACCGTCGTCGCCAAGGAACCGTACCTACCGTACGACAGAATCAAAGTATCCAAAATAGGCACAGTACCCGACATCGAAACGCTCCAAGTCAGATCACAAGAATACTACCAAAACGCCAACATAGAGATCTTGAAAAATACCGAAGCCACCAAAGTAGAACCGCAAGACAGACTCGTGCACTTAAGCGACGGGACCAAACTTCGTTACAGCGCTTTATACCTCGCTACGGGTTCCGCGCCTCGTAGACCCGATATACCCGGCATTGATCTACAAAACGTGTTCACGGTTAGAAACTTTGCTGATGCATCCAATATCCTAGCTACTTTGGGTACGGATAAAGATAAAGACGTAGTCGTACTCGGCCTGAGCTTTATCGGCTTAGAAGTGGCGTCATCGTGTAATGAAAAGGCTAAATCGATGACAGTAGTCGGAAAAGATTTCGCTCCGTTAGGGCAAATTTTTGGTAAGGAAATTGGAGAAGGACTGAAAAAACTATTTGAAGATAAGGGTGTGAAATTCCATTTCGAAACCACAATCGCAAAATGTAACGGTGAGAATGGAGTGATAAAATCTGTGGAGCTCGAAAACGGTACGACTCTGCCGGCCGACGTGCTCATATTGGGCGTGGGAACTAAGCTCTACACAGACTTCCTGAAAGATAGCGGTATCACTATTTTACCCAATGGTGCGGTAAATGTTAACGAAAAATTAGAAACAAACATGAAAAATATCTATGCCGGTGGAGACATAGCTTATGCTCCCGTTTTCGCAAACGGCAATAAACAAATGAGTATAGGTCACGTTGGTTTGGCGCAGTACCACGGCCGTGTTGCTGCGTTAAATATATTAAAAAAGGAAACACCATTAAAAACAGTCCCATATTTTTGGACAGCACTTTTCGGAAAGTCGATTCGGTATGCAGGATGCGGAAAACCAGCCAGTACTTTGGTGGATGGAGATTTAGAAGCGCTGAAGTTCGTCATTTTCTTCTTTGATGAGACAGAAAAAGTTATTGCCATTGCATCTTGTATGAGAGATCCAGTTGTATCTCGATTTGCAGAGTTATTGTTCCAGGGTAAAAGCCTGTACAAAAAAGATCTTAAAGATGATCTCTTTGGCTGGTCCAAAAACATTAATTGTTAAACAGCCATATAATATACATACTATTTCGTATTATTCACGATCTGAGTTTGTAATATTGGAAATTGTATCACTGTGAGCTATTTTAAGGTCCATATTTATCTTGTAATTTTTGAATCACTTTACAAGAAAATTGTGTCTGAGACTCTAGTTATGAGCATTGTATGACTGCAACATAAAAGTATATTTTTGTTATTAATTTCTTCATTATTATTGTATAGCTAGGTGGCTTACATTACAGCTTATGCATTAAAAAACTGCTTTCTGCAAAAACAGTGTTTGCTACACCTAGCTATGATATTTTCATAAAATGATAGTATCAAAGTATTAAGTTATTTTTTAGGACACTTGCCTTGTATTTTTAGTATGTAAAATGCATAATAAACATAGTTTTAAGGAAAAAAATTTGTTACAAAATAACTGTGATGTCCATTTAATTATGTTACTGAGTATTCACACCACAGTACAATAATTGATATTTAGTTCTTCTGAAGTTTACAGGTGCATAAAAAACGCATTTATATTTCAATTTTATTTTTATACCAATATTTTTTCCTGTGTTAATAACTAAAAATTAAAACCATATTACAAAAATAATTAATATTGGCATAGGTATTCTGGCTAAACATTATTTTCATCATCACACTTGATAGCTTTGTTGTGTCTGTTATTAGACTAACCCAGTCCACATTGGCTTACAATTTATGATCAGCAAAATTGTCGAAAAAGTTTCAAAGTTAATTTTATATCTCAATAACAATAACTTTGATATAGTATTACCATACTTTTTAAGTGTAAGAAAAAGTTATGTTGCATAGCAAACAATTATGATTTTATGATTACTGGAAATTGTAAGATCTTGATTATTATCTTTGAATAAAGTAGTTTGGCAAAATTTTGGTATTTTATTGTGCTAAAATCACAAACTACTAAGCTCTACTGACACCTCAGGTGCCTAAGGGGTAACAATACGATAAAACAAGAAGTACATAATATTACTTTTATAATTTTTCGTCTAATACTACACTAAAATATGTTACAACAATCTAATTTACTCCCATCCTTCTGAAACTCTTAAATGGCCTAGCCTTTCATAAAGAGTTACATCTTGTTTGAAAATCCGCCGTGTTTGTTCTGCAAATGCATTTTTCCTTTTCTCAGCTTTACCAAGTGCTTTGGCGTGACCAGAGCTCTCTGCCTGTAAAACAAGAGACAGATAAGAATTAAACATTTTAGTTAAATTTTAGATACTGTATTTTCTGTTATGGTGTGCAATAAAGAGTTATCTATCTATAGTTGGGTTAAGTTTAACTTAATCAATATCAAAACTAGACTCTCGAATACAACTAGCTTGAGTTTTTTTTGTTATTAAGGACAGTAAAATTGTTGTTGTGGTAGGAACCTTGATTCAAAAGAAACCAACCATGTAAGTACAGACATTTTTGTTGTAATTGTAAAGTCCTACTATTCCTATTTATAAAAATGACTGCAGTACTAATCGAGTACCCACCTCAGTGAGATAAGGAAACCGTAAATAAAACATGTTCTGTTCTTCTACAGCAAAGTCCTGTTTAAGTTTTCTCAAATCCTTAGGAAGAACGGGCTGTACTAAGCGATCTTTGCCTCTGAATAAATGACCATTTGGTAGACGGTTTCGTCGGAACAAAACTTGACACAATCTCATTGTACAGACTTAAAATTAGTAAATAGTTAATATTAATGACTATTTATCAATAAAATGATTACTTCCAGCTTTTGCTATAAAAATAGGTACTCAAATAATCCTAATAACTTGTAACCTGTCTTTTTTGAGGTTATTCTATTTATTAACTGTCATTGTCAACAGCAGAGTAGCTGTCATTTTTTTTGTTCAATTTACCCATTCTGGGTAGGCAAAGGATCAAGTCCATACAGCTACGTCTTCAGTAATTTTATTTGTATCAATTTTTTCTTCACTTTTCGTCTATTACATTATTTACACAGCTACACTAACACCAAACTACAAACTAACCTAACCTAACTCATTGAAATGCGAGGTGGTTCATATTACAATGTTCGCAAGAATATATTGAACGGGAAATCGAACCGGATCAGATAGCGCCTTACTTTGTTTCTCACTTTGACTTCATTAGTTATCCTCTGCAGCACATTATTAAGATTATTCCACCACACAATCACAACAATGACCACGAAAAACTAATTTAGAAAATTAAGAAACGAAGCCCATTTTGACCGGCTCGTAACCCGTCCAGAGTAGCTGTCAATATCAATATACTTTATTTTTCTTGTAGTAAAAGGAACCGTATCTATACAGCCCAAAACAACCTTACTACTAATCTATGGTATTAACAAAAACAATTAAACATACTAACTAGTAGGCACAGGGTTGGATTTTGCTTGATGAAATATATTTGGGTGTGTTTTTTTTACTTCTTTTCTGTCATTTCTACTACTATCAAAATTGTTGTCTATGACAGTATGGCTGTCGATCGAGCGTAGGATTGTAGTGTTTTCTGGTAAATAAATTAGTGAAATCAACTAATTAATGTAAAATAACTGTAAATATATATATTTTAGCTTTAAAGTATGGAATTGTCGGGCTGATAAATATATGCCGTTTGGAGCAGCCTGCAATATTGGTATGTTTTGATATTTCTTTAGATACCTGCGAATATAATCAAGCTTTTCAGTAGTTTGATTGTTTTTTTATTAATTATTGTATCAATTGGTTCTAAATTGTGACTAGTATTAGTGTTGTCAGGAATGTTTGCGGAATCGCGAGGTCTTTCCGCTAATATCAATCATCTCACTATGGTGTTGGTTTCGGTACCCTTTCACTTTATTGTCTACATTATTTTCGTGCTCTACTTATTCGAACCCGAGTTTCGTTGACTATTGTTGTATTCCGTTTCCACCGGCATAACAGCTATTTAATTGTTCTCTACATACACAAATATTTGTATTACCTAGCTCCTAAAATGATTGTCTTTTCATAAAATCTTTTACAATATTCAAAATTAATGATGTATCTTTCTGTTAACATTTATCAATTTGATTATATATAGAGATTTGATTATAGACTAATTTATTTGGATGCCACTGTTGTTCTTCAAATATTTTGCTTCTTAATTTCCCAAATTTAATTCACTTTATATTATATATACTTCATGTTACAATACATACTCCTGTACAAAATCATGGGGTCACAAGACGAAAACATTTCAAATGTTTATATCAAAACAAATACACTTGTTTTGAGTATCTTCTGAATCTTCACAGCCTTCATGTATCCCACAGTTAACTCTAATCTTTGTTATTATACCATATTGAGTTTCATACTTGTTATGATTTGATTGGTAGTGTTGTTTTAAGCCTCATATATCTGGAGTGATTTAATGTCATCTGATTGCCAATCTACATTTGTCAGCTCTTGTGTGCAGTGGCTTTTTACTGGAATACCACCTGAACTCACAATATATGTGGTTAATCTTTTGTCAGGGAAATAAATTTCTAGACTAGAATCCTAGATTTAGGAACTTTTAAAAGAGTGTTGTGATAATTTGAAATGTATATCAAAAAGTGAAAAGTTGGTTTACCTGTGATTTGCTAGTAATACACAGAGTGCACAAGTGTGTGTGTATAATACTGACTTCTGTGGGTGAATTTATAATAGGAAAATAATAGTGTCCATTCATACACACAACTTTAATAAGAACACTTGTAAGTTTGTTGAATATGTATTGCTATGTTTTTGATGATAGTATTTGAACTCCTACCTGAATACCTACTGTATATACTCCTACTGCTATTGTCACTTTTATTATTTTTGGTTAATTTTGCACTTGCCCCTTTTTTGTTTTGTCATGTCACAATCTGTCTGTCTCCGTTGTCCAGCAGGAGGCCCCCCTTAAAACTTTAACTGCTGGCTTGAAACACCCTAATGGTGCGTAAACCCTTCGTGCGCGAGTCCGGCTTGCACTTGGCTAGTTTTCCAATTTACATTGTGCCTTGTGACAATGTCCTTGTAATAATTCGACTGACTACTTAACACAAAAATTTCAATAACATTACTCAGAAACTAACACCATTACTATATCAGATATTTATCATTAATCAACTTCATCAATGAAATAATAAAATTGATACAAAATTTCTGTTACTTGAGCACAGCAATGCGTCACAGCTATGTATTCCCATACAAAATATTTATGAAAGAATAATTTTTAATAGAGGGTTTACAAAGTACTTCAACAATTGATTGTGCAAGATTCCCTTCTTTTCTTATTATGTATTTTAACCTTTCAGAGCGTCCCAGATTTGGCCCAAAGTCGCCGTGCGAGCTCTGACCGGCTGGTGTACCGAGCAGCGCGGCAGCGGCCCCATCGCAAGCACCCGCGATGGCACAAGTCGGAGCCAACATGGAATACCAGGAGTACAAATGGGCCTATTCAATTATGGACTCATCCAAGTAAGATATCTTATCCATCCTGCCATACACTTTAAGTAAGAAAGAAAGAAATTTATTAATTAACTTAGGACATCACAAACACACACCCGCTTACAAATAAAAAACATAATACTTAGTTAATACAAACAGCACAACAGAAAAAAAAATGCAACAAAAAAAAAATCGTCCATGCCAACCCTGCCTGCAGCGCGTGCCGCTGTGTGTCGGTGACGTCCAAATCAAAAGGACCTCACTCAGCATAAGCCAGGTCCCCAGGAGGCCCCGGCGCTGGTTTTCAGTGGGCCGCTGCTGAGTGAGGTACACGGAAAATGGCGCCAGCAGGGCCAGCACGACGTCTACTACTATACACAATAACATATATAATACATAATATAAAGTGAACATTGAATACATTAAGAAAAAAAAACTTAAAAACTAGTGTGTACAAATAATACCAATGTGGTTCTAAACTTAACATGTATGGACGATGTTCAGTCCATATTTTCTACTCTTAGGCCACTTGCGCACGTCCAGATTAGCTATTCCGGATCTTTGAAGGCCTATTATCTGAGTTGAAAGCCCACTTGCACAAGTCTGGATTAGCTAATCCGGAAGGCCCGCTTGCGCCAGACCAGATTAGCTAATCCGCTAGCTTTAGCTTCGTATACCTTTAATTGGCTTTTAACTAGGATAAAGGCCTTAAACAAATCAGATTAGCTTATCCAAATTATTAATTAAACTGCACAGGCTAATAATTTCGTGGACTGGCTTAGACTGGGTAGCCTAGTGGTCAGGGCAGTTGCCCAGTACTCAGACGACCCGAGTTTAATTCCCGCAGTCGACTTTTAGAAATAAAAAATCTAACCTATCCCGATCGCTACGCAGTGCATACACACACAATAAACAGTTCCGGTTTACGGGGCTGCGATTTTTCTTACCAGTTCAATGCAATCTTGGCGGCTTATATGATAGTTGACCGTTGCTTAGTGCTGATTCCCGCCTAGTATACTACCTACTTCTATTCATCCGACAATCATGTCCATTTATTATAATACTAGTGGTTCCCCGAGACTTCGCCCGCAAGAGTTGGATTTTCCATATAAACTTTCATCCCCCATTTCCCCCTTTTAATTTTTTTATATCGCGACAAAATGTAGTCTATGTCCTTTTCAGGGTCTCGAACTGTCTTCATACTAAATTTCATCTCAACCGGTTCAGTGGTTTAAGCTTCAAGAGGCAACAGACAGTTAGACACACTTTTGCATTTATAATATTAGTATAGATTATGATAGTGTTGTTTGCGGGATTTGGCTAGTTTAAGCCAGCAGTAGAGATAAGATTTAAGTCGCCAAAGGATATCCCGCATACTAAGCGGTAGAAACTCGCCCGTTGAGAAATGGTTTAAGTACTGCAATTTATGATAATGAAGACTAACTTAAGAATTGGCACGTATATGCCCGTATTTTTTTTACCAAAGTCTAACCTAATGGATATGGTAATTAATGACTGTGATTGGCAGACTTTGATGTGCGGATATATGAATATTTATTTTTTGAGGCCCACTTGCGCAAGTCCGGATTAGCTGACCCAGACTTGTTCAAGGCCTATAATCTGAGTGGAAAGCCCACTTGCACAAGTCTGTTAGCTATTCCGGAAGGTCTACTTTCGCCAATCCGGAATATACTATCCGATGAATCAGGCGTTACTTTGCGGAGATCCATTATTAGATGGGAAAAATAAAATACAATTATTTTGCTTTAAATTTCCGCTAAGAGACGCTAGCGCAGGCACCAAAACCACCAACACCAACGTGCAAAAAACCTCAACGCGTTTCGCCACTTCACGCGGCATCCTCAGGAGATGTTGTCGTCCGTGCTCAGCCGAGGCGACAACATCTGCTGAGGATGCCGCGTGGAGTGGCGAAACGCTTCGAGGTTTTTTGCACGTTGGTGTTGGTAACTAACAACTGCATTAGCTGTATTGCATGCGTATTGAGGGAGGGAGGGCGGTGCATTCTGCATTTGCCTGAACTGGTACTCAACGCGGTTGTGGTTGGTGTGGTTTTGGTGCCTGCGCTAGCGTCGCTTAGCGGAAATTTAAAGCAAAATAATTGTATTTTATTTTTCTCATCTAATAGCTTATCCGGACTAGCGCAAGGCCTATAATCTGAGTTGAAAGCCCATTGCGCAAGTTTGGATTAGCACTTAATTGAAGATAAATAATTAGTGGGCCTTAGGTCCAAAGTAATAACTAAGGCTTAAACTATTAATATAGAAATATATGTTGCTTATTTCAAGAGTAATCTCTAACTTGGCTTTTTATGATAAGTGTATGACGCGATGTTATTATTTAGGTTGTTGATGTTACCTACTTCAGCTGGTAACGAAATTCAATGGATCAGTCCTATATTTTTTTATCGCCAACAAGTGAAAGGTCATTTTATTTAGGTTATTTGCTGAACTTTGCTTTGATATCGAAAATATGTGGTACATTAAACATAAATGACGTAGGTTATATGTATGTATCACACAAGATGTCTGGCTCTAGGTATTTCCTATCACTACATATTAATACCATAAAATAAAGTGCTCCACAGCGTCTGTCTGCATGACAATAATCTCAAAAACTATTGTACGGATTGTCATGCGTTTGGCATCTTATTTCAAACGTTGCGTAAGCAATTAAATGCCCCAGAAACATATAATTATTTCACCTATACATCCCGAGCCCGACCCGTTTAAAGATTTTCCTCAAACACTTGTAAGTTTGCTTCAGGATTTAGCCCTATTGTTGTATTAATTGCTGTGAAGCCACACAAGTAGCAATAATGTAGTGGCGTTGAACAATATTAATGAAGTAGGTTCGATAAATTAGGATCCGTGCACTTTGGGGCTGTGGCGCCAAGACTGGTTTAACTCTGCTAATTGGAGGACGCTAATAATAGGGCTGACAGGTGCCAGAGACATAGAAAAACACGGTGCAGTCATAGAAGTGCGAAAAGATACGGCGTTTCTGTCTTAGTCTTGTACTATAATTTATTCTGTGGTGTTAGCTAAGTTAACCTGGGACGGTGCAGCATTTACACTTTGCCCAGAGAATAAATAGTATCTATGAACTACTACAGCCGTAGCCGGGTTGACACTGCTAATTGAAAATTTGGAAGCAGCCGAAGGACGCTATTAATAGGGCTGACACCACCAGATGTATAACAATAAATTTATTCAGCCAGAGACTTACGAAAAGACAACGAACTTTGCATTAAACTGCAGCTTTGACTACAACTAAAACACTTTTTTTGGTAGCATTCTCAAATATTGAAGGACAGCACCTTGGATTTGTAAAATGGATATTCGACAGTGTCACTGTGTTTCAAATAATTTAATTGAACGTGGAATTAAGTCCAGACTGGATTGGCCAGTACATATTTAATAGCTGTTCAAAAATATATGCCAACGATTATGTTGGGATAGCTAAATAGCTATGACTTATTGGACTCCTATAAAATTATTTCTGGCTGCCCTCATTAAAATATCAGATTGTAGGTGACATGTTTGTTATTAAATGTATCTGTGTTTTAAATAACCGCGCTGTTGGCAGCCCTAAATGACGAGGACGATATCACCAGACTATACCGAGAGGGCGAAGTGCCGGACGCGCCCGCTTAATTACCGGCGGGTCAACAGGCGACACTTACGCCTTGGTATGGTTATTGATTGGTTTTTAACATTTTACGAACCTGCACCCTCCAATATTTAGGTCAAGAGCAACTACATAGTATGAAATAAATGTTCTCTTAATGACCGAAATTGCACAGGTCAGTAAGAATTCTGCTTACTTCTTTAAGTTGTATTTTTTTCTATATTTGGGAACGGTATTAAAAATAGATTTTGGGATCAGACAAACATTGCACATAATGTCAGGATGGTAAACTACTTGAGCCTTCCTTTCATTTCAACTTCCAGGCAGTAGGACATGGATAAATAGTAAATAAAAATAAAATTGATTTTATTTTAAACAATAATCAAAAAACATAGAATGTTTGACTACACGTCTATATAGTAACTGCTTAATTAGGTAGTCATCTAGCGCTATAGAAAGCACGATCGGGATAGAAAGTGTCCAATGATTGATCGCGCGAAAAATCGTTAATGGATAGTTACATCTACGATGTCGTGTCATAGCACAATGCAACAGCTGTCTATCAGCATCAGATTGTTGTAGAATCTACAACGATCTACAACGTAGCTGTAGATTCGCTTAAGTAGTCTTAGATCATCCAAACGCGATATAGGTAAACTTTAGGATAGAAAGAAGAAGAGTTTTAGAAATAATTTCCATTATAAACTTTATAGTAGGTAGAAGGCAACCCCAAAAGTTAAAATGGCATGTTTACTTGGAAGTTAAATATTCGCACTCTTAATGACATGAACCCTTGTATTTGTGAAATATAATCATTATTCATGGTTTATTACATAACGTTAGATAATGTTAGTGTAATGTAAAATGAATTAGGTGTATGATGTAAACATTGTACTTGATTAGTTTCCTTCTTAGACAATTTAAACTGGTCTAAGGTTTCCTTGATGTTTCGCTAAGCCTATAAATTTGATTCTATACTAGCAGTTCCCCGCGACTTCGCCCGCGCCAATAGTCGGATTTTCCATACAAATTTTCATCCTCCATTTCACCCCCCTGATGATTTTATATCGCGACAAAAAGTAGCCTATGTCCTTCCCAGTGTCTCAAACTATCTCTGTGCTAAATTTCATTTGATTCGGTCCAGTAGTTTTGGAGCCTATTCGATGCGAATAAAGAAACAAACAAACAAATCTTTCCTCTTTATAATATTAGTATAGATGTAATTTTAATAGCAGAGTCATCTCACCTGACTGACAGACGCCCTGCAGCTTGCGAAGGAAAGGACGAATCATGAATAATTATTTTTTATCTTTGGAATATAAAACAATTCATGGTTAGTCGGACCATTGACATCCTTTTAAGCTTCAGAGCGTATGTCAAATCATGAGATCTTGGTGGATCTATTAGAAATAAAAATAATAATGAAAAAGACTCATAATATGCGTGCAGTATGAACCTTCTTGTATTTATTTCTGTTGTGATCGCATGAGACGTGAACTTAATTACCATCAGTCCAACAGGCGACACTTTGCCAATGACTTATTGATTGGTTTTTTACAATCGAATTCGTGGGACGTGTTGTTAATAGATTGTAAAGTATAATAGAATACGTTATAGCGTGAACTCAAAACGGGTACTTTCATCGAGTAAATTCGGTTCAATTTTATTTTTCGGCAGTTTCTAGGACTTAAACGGAATGTTACATGGACTGGAATACAGAAGAGGAAAGTTATGATAACCAATGTCATCATCACATTAGTTCGACAACCGCAGCGCATTGTAAACATATCTCATTCTTCTTGCGTCCATTTTGGCAATTTTTTTTTTATACCGCCTTACTTGTTTGTTTTGCAAGTTTCTTATCCCATGCAATTTGAATAACTCGTATGCTTTGTGAAATAAGAAGCCTTCAAGCAACGCTTAGGCGATGACACCGTGTCAAATGAGTATTTATTGTTTTTATGTTAATAAACGTGTTAACAACAGTATTAAGTAATAACCGTGTCAGTCAGTACGCAGTACGTTACTCGTTTACTTTGCCATGACACAATTTTGTGTTTTCTTTAAGAATTATAAGAAATTTAAATGATGGTTAAATGCGAACCTACTTATAAGAGTTTTTTAACATCACCATTTTCTTGATGTTGGCTGTTGATTTTCGACATGTCTTCGGAAAATGATAGTTGAAATTGGGGACGGATAAAAATAGAATAATTTTATGGCAATGTAACATAGTTCGGATCAAAAGGAAACGATAAGCTTTACAAGTACAAGTTCCATACAATTACGATACCAAATAGAAAGTCTTCTAATTCTAATTTCCATTGTCCACAGGGTGTCCGCGTGCCTGATCTCAATGCTCCTCATCGTATACGGCAGCTTTCGCTCTCTCAACATGGAGCGGGAAGCGCGCGAGCGGGCCGAGAAGGAGAGGGAAGCCTCGCTGCTGGGCGGGAAGCCCATCACCACCTCATCGTCCAATAATAGTGAGTGTCTACTGGCCATAATAATATCTTCGTATTACTACAGTTTCCTCTTACTTAACGGAGTAGCAAGCGCGCGAGCAGGCCGAGGAGAAGAAAGCCTTTCTGCTGGGCGGGAAGCCCATCACCTCCTCATCGTCTAATTATAGTGAGTGACTACTGGCCATCCATACTAATATTATAAATGCGAAAGTGTGTCTGTCTGTTACCTCTTGACGCTTAAACCACTGAACCGATTGAGATGAAATTCAGTATGGAGACAGTTCGAGACCCTGGAAAGGACATAGGTTACTTTTTTCGTGATAAAAAATATTAAGGGGGTGAAATGGGGGATGAAAGTTTATAGGGAGAATCCAACTCTTGCGGGCGAGGTTTCGGGGAACCACTAGTAAGTAATAATATCATCGTATTACGTCAGCTTCCGTTCGCTCAACATGGAGCGGGGAGCGCGCGAGCGGGCTGAAAAAGAGAGGGAAGCCTCGCTGCTGGTGGGAAGACCACCACCTCATCATCTAATAATAGTGAGTGACTCTACTGGCCATACGAATATCATCGTATTACGTCAGCTTCCACTAGCTCGACCTAAAGAGGCAAGCGCGGGAGCAGGCTAAGAAGGAGAGGGAAGCCTGCTGGGTCGGAAGCCCACCACCACCTCGTCGTCCAATAATAGTAACTGGCCATTATAATAGTAAGCTTTCGCTTGAAAGCTGTTGTAGCGCTCGATATGGAGCAGAAGCTAGCGAGTGGGTTGTGGTGGAGTAAACCTCGTTGCTGGGCGGAAAACCCATCACCACCTTATCATCAAATATTGATGAGTGACTCTACTAGGCATAATACAAAAGCTTTCTCTCAAGAGCTTGAAGCTCGCAAACAGGCTGAGAAGGACAGGTAAGCGTCGTACACAGCTAGAGATGGGCGGCGGGAAAAAACCCATTGGGAAAATACAGGGTAAATACCCATTTTGAGTAAATATAGGGTTTTTACCCGGGAAAAGACCCAAAACATGGGTAAAAACGATTATTTGTTTATATGCGGTGATTACCAGAGGTCGGAATTAGGTAGAGTTATTCATATACTTACACGGATTTCATACAGCGAAAGAATAAAGTGGATATGCCTCAAATCCCGAGATTAATTTTAAAGAGCTGAAAAAATCCCGTGACTTTTTAAATAAAAAGTCATTTACTTTTACCCAATTTAAACTACTGCACGCGTGACTTTGCCAGACTTACATCAATAACATCGGATGTCCGGAGTTCTAAAATTCCAATACGCGCAAAGTTGCCACAGTAGTTCGCACAACATAGCTTGTGAGAACAAAAGAATACAATAGCGGAAATGCGGAGCACTCCCCGCTTAACGGAATGTACTAGATTTTGTCTCTTTCTACCGCATTCAAACTATCTATTAGCAATAAATCGGTTTACTGATTCACACAGCTCATTCGCTTACCTCGGTTCGTCGAATGCGCTCACTTGTTTCTGTTAATTGTGTTTTGTGTGGTGAATCCTGTTTGTTTGTAATATTGTTGGCTTATGCTTTTAGCGTTAAGTCCGCCATTTGTACAATAAACTGTGTGCAAAAAGTTTAAATAAATAAATAAATGTATCCTGTTAACCGCTTTTCGATTCTTATACAAAAAATAATTATGTAAAAGGGGGGGGGGGGGACTCCCATACATGAAACTCGAACAAAAAATATATTTTATGTCAAGCCTATGCATGTGGGGTGTCGATGGATAGGTCTCTTAAAATGACATCGAGGTTCCTAAAACTATTTTCTCTAAAAGTCTAACGTTAGAGAGATAGACGCTTCCAAAATAAATAAAAACTTTTGGACTAAGCACTAAAGGTTGTCTGGAGGAGATCGCTCATAGCGATAAGACCGCCTACATTGTACATTTTTCTGTGTAAATCGCTGTACGCTCGTATCTGTATTCTGTAGTCGCTGTATTTTCTGTTATGGTGTGCAATAAAGAGTTATCTATCTATCTATCTATGAAAAAGAAAGTTATATTTGCTGTCAATAGAATATTGTGGTATTTTGGCTAAGTGGAAGTAAGTGGATCCTAATTCAGTTAAAGTTGGCACGGAACCCTTAGTGCGCGAGTCTGACTCGCAACTGGCCGGTTTTTTAAAGGTACAATTCATCATAGTTTTTCAATTTCATGTATTATGTTGATCATGAATACAATAATTATGTTAAGTCAGTTTTTATTGTAAAATATTTTGTTTTTTTGTTTGTATGCGGTTCTTGGAATATTTTGTGCCGATTCGAAATTAACTTTAACTTTAACCAACAAAAATAAGCGACAGAACCAGTAAATAAGGATGTTTTGTTATCAAAGTTCGTGAGCGTAGCAGCAGTAAAGTCGTCAGTCCAAAGGGTATCACGATTAAAGCACTCGAAAGTCCATAAGTGAAATGTCGAAGGTTGTCAAAAGTGTTTGCAGAATTAGCACGTGCGCACAGCACGGAGACAAAACTATGTGTGAGGTCGATTCAAAGGAAATACTCAAAACAGGTATCTATTATCCCTGATGTCGTTGTTTACAACAACCTTTTGTTTACGTAAAGGTTAATGTAACATGTATTGTGTTAAAAACTGATCGTTTTAGGGACTTATTACATAAAATGGCGCCAAATAAAAAAAAAAACAACAAATCTAAATATTTTGTATTTCACTATTAGAATCTATGTAATTCATTTTTGTTGTAAGTTCGTAATACAATTGCATAACGTTATTGATTTGGTTGTAGACTGGAAAATATTAAATTAGTGGAAAAAATAATATTTACCCTTCATTTTGGTATTTACCGGGTATTTTCCCGCGTTTTTACCCATTTTGGGTAAATACCGGGTAGAATCCCATCACTACACATCACACTTGCGTCATCGTCAAATAATAGTGAGTGAACCTAATTTCCGTTAATGATCTAGTCATAAGAATTTACATCACAAATAGAGATAATTTAAGGAAGACGCGTTTTACGATATCCCGGCGAGTGCTCTTATCAAGTGATCCAATTAATTTAACTAATTAAGAAGATGTAAGTGGGGCTGGCCGCCTTGATCTAAGAATAGAATGCATGCTATTGTCATGATGAGACTCTTGCTTGCCACCAATAATTGAACAGGGGAGTGTTAATCAATAAAAACTATTCTAATAATAAGCTGTTGAGTATTTTGTCTATCATTGCAATCTAAATATATTATTGCACTTGAAAAAATTACCACTCTCCTGCCTCTGGTGGTCATTTTTTCAAGTGCAAAAATATATTTAGATTGCAAAGTGAATGCTTATTATTTAAAATACAATAATTTATTGATGTCGTAACTTACTATACAAATCTTTGAATAGTTTATTTCAGACAAAGTCAATAATTTCCATTTGCCTTATTTCATTTACAGATAAGATTTACAGTAAAAACTAAATAAAAATATAAACATTATGTATTTTTTAAAATTTAATATTACTATTATTTTGACAGTACATAACAAGGTAGAAAGTTCATCGATTAGTGGTGGACAGTGGTGGATGTAGTCCCTTACATGACCCTATTATGAACTGGGACACTACTGGTTTACAATTTTTTTTTGCACCATTTGTAAACTAGTGATGTGTAAATGTAATAGAACAGATGTTGTTTTAATATTTCATATCATCATGTCATCTATGTCATGTCGTGTTTGTTTGTTTGCATTGAATAGGCTCCGAAACTACTGGACCGATTCAAATGAAATTTGGTACAGATATAGTTTGACACCCTGGGAAAGGCATGGGCTACTTTTTGGCACGATATAAAATCACCAGGGGGATGAAAGTTTGTATGGAAAATCCGACTTTTGGCGCGGGCGAAGTTGCGGGGAACTGCTAGTATTGAATAAAGGTCCTATTTGCCAGATGTACAAACCCTGAACACGATGCAAGCGCTGTGCTTCCCGCTCGGCTCGTCGGTGGCGCTGCTCATCATGTTCTTCTTCTTCGACTCCATGCAGACGCTCGTCGCGATATGCACAGCCAGTAAGTAGACGATATTTTATTTAAAATCTAAATTATCTTCCTACGTACCTTATCTACGTATGTATATTTTGTTTGTTTTGTTATATAGGTTAACTACCTCAAATACTGCGAATATACGAATAAGAATCTGCTAACAAGAATTAAGTATTAGAACGGCATCACTATCGTGAAAGTTCTAAAGTTCGTTAAATTTTTGATCTGATTGATTGAATATCAAATAAACATTTAACCAACCTATAATGTTTGTTCGATAGTTTTATCTATAGTAAAACGTAACCTATCAACTGCATACATGATATAAGCAGATTAATTTTATTCTAAGATTGATTTAAATAAGTCTATAATCTAGTGTTAGCCTAGTGTTTGGTTAACAAAGGAAAACTTTTGAAAAAGGCACGTAAGCAATAAAAGCGCTTCTAATAGAACATTGTTAAATAATTAAAGACATACTATTAGACGACGTCCTTATTCTTGACTCCTGTCGACTCTCTTAATCTCGAAACCCAGCTTGCGTAAAAAGGAGCGTAAACCCGTAGATAACTTCCTACAGAGAAGTATACTGAATGTGGTTTCAACGCGGCCCTGCGCTGCTACTGATCTGCTCCTCTTATGACTTGCGTTTGGTGTGTCTTTGTACCATGTGTGAAGCCTTTATATTCTATATTCTACAGCTAACTTCGCTGTTGCCAATAAATTATCGAAATGTCATAATTTACAGTTACAAGAACATTATTTGAAAAGTGTTTTAATTATTACAGTAATAGCATGTGCAGCGCTAGCGTTCCTCCTGACGCCGCTGTGCCAGTACGTGGCCGGCAGCGCGGGGCTGGGCGCGAGGGGCGCCGTCTGCGGGCGCTACTCGGCGCCCGAGCTCGCCGCCGCGCTGCTCGCCGCCGCCATCGTCGCTGTGTGGGTGCTCACCGGCCACTGGCTGCTGATGGACGGTGAGTGTGACACAGTACGCGACCGGCAGCGAGCGGCGCCGTCTGCGGGCGCTACTCGGCGCCCGAGCTCGCCGCCGCCATCGTCACCGTGTGGGCAGGCCTGTGTATCTTCCCGCGTAGGTAGCAAAAACGTACCAACGCGCGGCGACCCCTTGGTAAGGGACTAAATAAGTTGGGTGTCGCTAGCCGGCAGCGACACGCTCCCGCGTTTTATTCACCGGCGGTGCGCGACACTAGGTTGCTGGTTGGACGAGCGTGAATAAAGTCCTAGAAAGAAGCGCTAGATGGCTTATAGTATTATGAATCATATTCCAGAGTTATAAGAATGGAATTATCTTGCAATGTATTTCTGTAGGAGTCTACACGAAAATGTGCTTGAGTCAGAGGCGAACTGAATTACACCATATCGTTAACAACATTGAGTAGATATTTCTTTGAATTTCATTGCAAAGTCATACTTCTGTACGGAGTACTAGTACTCATTCTGTGGTGTGGGTGCTCATCGGCCACTGGCTGCTGATGGACGTTGAGTGTGACACAGTACGCGACCGGCAGCGAGCGGCGCCAGATACTGCTCTAAGCCTCTGACGTGACATGCTTTGTGAGCTTGTTATAGTTGACTAACAACCCGCCGAAACTTCGTGATTATGCAATAAAAAAAAAACCATTTCACAATGTAGCATTCTACTAGTCCGACCGCCAACTGAGAGACTATAATGCGAAAAGAATTTTAGAAATAGGTCCAGTAATTTTTGAGTTTATTCATGACAAACATTTTAAAAAAAATCTTCGTTTTAGAATGTTTAAAAACGGCTACGTTTCGACCACCAATTTGCGGTTTTAGGACTTTTTCTTTTACTTGTCCTGTAAGATCTTCGTTCTTACCACATTTCTTGATTCTAGGCCTAAGTATCCTATAGGTTTTGATCTCCCGTTAATGTTAAAATTCGACTAAAATTACCTTTTGTGACCGGATTGCGTTAACTTAGATACTTGTTTTTTTTTCACAGCTTCAAGGTACCGCAGCTATAGGTATTTAATGTTAACTTCAACTTTATACCTCCATGCGTTCCTGGGAAAAAGACTCTTGACAGACAGACGGACAAAAAGTGATTTAAAAGGGTTCCTTTTTATTTACGAAACCCTAAAAAGTAATACCTATATTTGAACACGCCTGTATCTTTCCCAGCGATGGGCATGGGCCTTTGCGTGACGTTCATCGCGCTGATCCGGCTGCCGTCGCTGAAGGTGTCGACGCTACTGCTGACGGGGCTGCTGCTGTACGACGTGTTCTGGGTGTTCTGCTCGTCGTATATCTTTACCACCAATGTGATGGTCAAGGTGGCTACCAGGTCAGTCAGCCTGTCAGCGTAAGCAGTTTGTCCCCGGCGATCCACTTATGAAATAGTAGATTGTTATACAAGGGGAGAAAGCGACCAATTTCACTCGAGAAGTTTCTGACAATAGCTCGAGAGTGAAATGGGTGCTTTCACCCGAGTTGGACATACTATTTTTATATCGACTGTAAGGAAAGAAATAGTGCTTTCTTTTTTTTTGTGGTGCAATCGAAAATGCGACCCATTTGATATCCGCGAGGCGCGCCCAACCGGCACATTTTGGCGTTTCACTTGGTCCGCGAGCGGCGTCAAAGTGGGCGTGCGGTCGTCGGTGACGACAAGTGCAACGCACCCTGACAACTTTTTTTTGAAAGTGTTGGTTTCACGGCTTTGGTTAAATATTGGAATAGTAGTAATCCTTACGTGGCTGGGAGGGAAAAGATATTTACCACCCGGCAATCTACACATGTAAGTTCAACTTTCAGAACAGGAGACAGGAAAAGTTATTTTACAGCTGCCTCGGCCTACGGGTAATGCCTCTCATAAGGTCGATTTACAAATATCAGTAAAGCCAGTTCCGTCAACGTGTCCGCGCAGTTTTATATCAGTGTTACAGTGTTGGGTCAGTGATACAATTCACACATGTCAGTACTCAGTTCACGAAGCTTCAGTGAAAACGTGTCCGTCGTAAAGTATTGTAATTGTTGCTATGGCTCTTTTCAATACTACGGAGCTAGAAAGTTTTGCTATTGCTTTAGAAAAAATAAAGACTATCTTACTTATATAAGAGCAGCATCAAGGAAGAAAAGGGTGCATGAAACAAGGCAATTTGTGTTCCTATTTTGTTACACAAATTGGTTTTGTATTTCGAATCCATGAACTTTGCATGAGACAAATCGAACCAAACCCTATTTTCACGAACCAATTTAATCAATAGCTTGTCCTCCAATGCCGTCCGTGATACGGCAAAGAATTTCGTTGCCTTGGAATACGTCCTTTATTGCTAAATTTGCTGACAAGTGGGATGCGTTCATAGAAAATAAATTGAGAATATTTTGCACTGTGTCGGAACTGGGTTCACTGGTTGGCTGCACTGAATTCAAACATGTATGGCGTTGTTAGAGTACGTTTACGAAGAAGCGATTTTACACGTGTTTGCTTGAACTAGTTTTTGCTCGTCTGTGCTACAAGCACCGGTCGCTGTTGCCCACGCTGGGGCCCACTTACATTTGAATCGACTTCTCATTAATTTCAAGTAAAAGTTTTACTTACACGCTGTATACGTGTGCAGGCCGGCCGAGAACCCCATGAACGTGGTGGCGCGGCGCCTGCAGCTGGGCGGCGCCATGCGCGACGCGCCCAAGCTGTCGCTGCCCGCCAAGCTCGTGTTCCCCTCCATGCACCACCAGGGACACTTCTCCATGCTCGGTGAGTCGCTAACCTTGCCACGTGGCATCTTAGGCTCAGTTCACACTGAAATGTAGCGGCAAGGGTTTTGAAAAATATATATTTTTGGCTAATTTAAAAAACAAATTATCTACAATACTTTGAAATTGACTGTGCCTACAGTCAATCTCAATGTGTTACACGGAAAGGACATCCCGCTCAGCCTAAGTCGTCCCAGCTGGAGGCAGATCATGACACTGATCAACGGTTGCCTACAATGCCTAGTCTTTGGGGAGAAATAAAATTAAAATAGGTACATTTAAAAATATGATAAAATAACATTAATCATGGATAAAAAATGTTTTAAAATAACCATAACACATCATAAATAAATAATGTATAATTGGATAATTTAAATATATCACGAAAAGATAAAAAAACAACATCTACTTTAAAAAAAATAGATCAAAAGACTTGCCTCTGATATCTGCCCTCTTTCTACTGACTCCAATAGTAATGGGTCGGCATCAGATAACTGATATTTTAGAAATGTAATAATAATCTTTTCATGTTTCTAAAATATTTAGCAAGACGATTTTGTTCAAATATTCCTTAAAATCCGCGGAAGTCCGAGTCAAAGCCCTTACTATGGTTGGTGATGTCCGTAGTTTCGACTGTGGACGTCCCTGTCACTAACAACGCAAACGCCAGAATAACAACGCAAACGAGCGAAATGGCTAGACTCGACATTTATAAAATAATTGAAGCTTCATTTTTCAATGATCAAGTTTTTAATATTAAAATGCGTTAAGGAAAGTTCAATAATTCTGACACAAATTGAGTCAGTCAATCAATGACCTCAATTCTAAGTTTAGGAACCTTAGAGCTGAAGATTGAGATGTAGTTGAGTGACTAAGACCCCGCGCAGACGGAAATACAGACTTTTACAGAATTTCTATCGGCGATAGTGGGATGGTTTTTTAATCAGTATGAAGGTATTTTTTATCAGCTTCATACGGATTAAGGCTCAAATCACACTGTACAACCCTTACGGCAGCGACGCGAGCAGTTTTAAATGTCAAACCATTATAAACTTTACGTGCAATGCCATAAAATCTACATGTTACGCTTGCGGCGAGGTGGCTTTCTTTTCTATCATATGTAAGCGTATGTATATTTTATGTCATTGCAAATAAAGTTTATAATTCTTTGATATAAAAGTGCTAACCGCGACGCTGCCGGCCGCTGCCATTACAGTGTGAATTGAGCCTAAAACTATGACTAAATTATAGGCCGAAAACAAGCAAACATAATTATTGAACAAACAAAACACTCGACTGCAAAAATTATAATATTTTTGAAATGCTACTTTACTGGCTTTCATTTGATGCCCATATTGCTAGGGCAAAGAAAAAATCAATTCTCCCTCCCCCCTTTGTCTCCAATTGCGGGCGCCATTTTAAAAATGTATATAGCCTATGTCACTTCCACAATTTTGACAAATTCAACGACAACTTATATATCAAAACTGTCCAGCCGTTTGGACTGTAGGGCGTGCCAAACATAATAATAATAATACATTTCTTTATTTCAAAAATATACTTAACAGTGTTTTGCCGAGTTTTCCCGATAAGTAGTCGAAAGACACTTGTGTTGGAAATAACTCGCTGCTTCCCGTAATTAGTATCTATTTTGAATATTTAGTTACTAAGTTATTAAATTGTAACAAGTAGTGAGTACAGACTTGAGGAGTCTGGCACACTATCTAAAAAAAAAAAAACAGCTCAGAAGTAATACATGTAGGTAAGCTCGTTAGTTTGCGCGCGCGCGTGTGTGTGTGTGTATGTGCATGTGTGTGTGTGTGTGTGTGTGTGTGAGTGAGTGTGCGT
This sequence comes from Pyrausta nigrata, assembly GCA_949316185.1. Lineage (NCBI taxonomy): Eukaryota > Metazoa > Arthropoda > Insecta > Lepidoptera > Crambidae > Pyrausta > Pyrausta nigrata. The sequence continues at coordinate 11,409,970 of OX438956.1, forward strand.
GTGCTTGTGAATATGTGTCTGTTTTTGTGTACCTGTAAGCCCTACGGATACAAGTCCTTGGGATTGGTATAAGCTCACCACTCACAGGTACAGGTACAAGGCATTAGCCTGTTCTTGTGAGTAGGTTCTCAACTTCCTCATAATTTAGTGAGCACAGCCAATCAGTTATGATTCTCTTCCAAGTATGAGGCAACATCGGGTATATTTTATGTTTTTTATTTATAATATTATAGATATGGGCCGACTGGCTTAAATATTGCCTTCTAGCAAAAGCCGTACTTATAATCGGGACAGGTGCCACTGCATCTCTCCTTCTTTTATGACTAAGGTCAACATAGGTCAAGGATTTGTGGCATGATTGTAAAAGCCTGGAAACATAAAGTTTTCTGACTGAAAGTAGACCACTGAGTCTATATAGCTTATCCGTGGGAAAACGATATGGTTTGAAATACATGACTTTGATGAGGGATCTCTGAGCTTTCTCCAGTTCGAGGACGTGAGATTTAGCTGCACCCCAGACCGGAATACAGTATGTAAGTACAGATTGGGCTAGGGCTATGTAGATCTTATTTAAGAGGGTGTTTGTCATAACATGTCGAAGTGACTTAAATACCCATATGAGCTTTCTGGTTCTATTTATAAGCAGCTTAATATGAGATTCCCAGCTAAGCCGTTGATCCAAAACGATACCTGATATTTGGTTTGAGTTACTTTGTTAATAGGGGGACAGGTGCAGGCCGAATTAGCAGGGTTTGAACAATTGTGAATTTTTATTTGAAAATTACTATCAGGTTGAGATTTAATAGAAGGAGTAAAACATATATAATTGGTTTTCTGGACATTTAAAGTAAGCAGGTTGTCTCCAAGTCACTTGCACATGACACGCAGGCCCCTCTCAGTCCGTTCCAGAACTGCGTCCCAAGTGTTACCAGAAAATACTACTGCAGTGTCATCCGCGTAAGAGAAGATCCTCCCCCCGACGTCCTGTAGGCAACACAACTCGTTTATATATATTAGAAAGAGAGTCGGGCCGAGGACGCTTCCTTGCGGGACACCAAAGCAAACGTTAGCTTTTTCACTGTAAAGGCTATCTATCTTTACCACCTGCGTTCTAGCTTGAAGGTAACTTTTAAAAAGTAAGAGAGGTATGCCTCTTATACCTATATTTTCCAGCCTGTGTACAAGAATAGGCACAGAGACGGTGTCAAACGCCTTTTTTAAGTCCAAGAATACTGTGAGGCATTTCTTACCACCATCAACCTCAGTGACTAAAGCTGAGGTGAGATCTAGAATAGCATCTTGTGTCGATAAGCACTTTCTAAAACCGTATTGGGAGTTGGATATGATTTTAAATTTATCAAGAAAACTAACCAGTCTACTATTTAGAATTATTTCTATAATTTTGCAATTAGAGGTGAGTACAGAGATAGGTCTGTACTTATTAACGTCCGCCCTATCCCCACTCTTGTTCACAGGGGTGACTATGGCCCTTTTTAGAGAACTTGGAAAGACACCAGAATTGAAGCAAAGATTAGCAAGCCTACAGATGTGTGGAACAACGAACTCTCTAGCATGTTTTAAAAAAGCCGTAGCGATACCGTCCCAACCCGGCGAGCTCCCCGAGTCTAGATTCATCAGGACGCTTTCCACCTCCCTGACATCGGTATCCAGCAAGACGAAGGACGAGGAGTTATAGCAGTTTAGATTTGGAGTTGAAGCGATAGATCCCGAGCTTCGTCGTCCCACCTGATTAGTAATAATATTAGCTAAATCTGCTCCAATATTTACAAAAAAATTATTGATGTGGTTGACTGAAGCTAGTGGTTCAGTCTTCAACTTAAGCAGAGCTACATTGTTAGTTTTAGGTGCTTTATACTGGGAAATCATATTGACGGTGTTCCAGAATTTACGAGGGTTATTTACAGTTTTGTTAATTAGTTCTCTATGGTATATTCGCTTAAGTTTTTTGATTAAGTTAGAACAAAAATTGCGGAATCTTGTATAAGTGATTTTTAAAATTGAGTTATGGGAGTATTTTGCAAGTTTCTGCTGCATCCTATTTCTAAGTTGGATGCACCTCAGAGCACTAGGGGTTATCCACGGCTTAAGAATTATTTTGTTATTAGAAAAATAAATTTCTCTAGAGTTGTCCTTTATAGCTGACATAATCACACTAATAAGATTATTTGCATAATCCTTCGGATTTTTACACTTTTCAAGATATGTTAGGTCTGTGGATATTAGGGTATTATATGCTTCCCCAAAATTTGTAATAAACTTAGATTTATTGTTAGAATTGCGGGTAGAAACGTTACAAAGATTAAGAAAAACTGTGTAATGATCAGTGATTGAAGTGGTAACCACGGCTACACAGGCCGCATTAATTTTACCGTCAATTTTAAGCATGACGTGGTCCAGACAAGAACCCTTCCTCGTAGGTAATTTATGGGCGGGTAAAATACCATGCAGAGACAATACATTCAGATAACTATGTCTGTTACGGCGATATTGAGCTCGTTCGTTATCTTTGGGGAGCAGGTTGATGTTGATATCACCTAATATACATTTTTATAGTGGTTAATAGTTTCTAAGTACGCGTCTAGGGAACTTATAAAATTATCAGGGTTGAGAAAAGAAGGGGACCGGTATATGCATAAGAAAACAAAGTTATCAAACACTACTTGGAGCCCAGAGGCATCAGAAAGGAGGAGGTCAGTGACCTTAGCTTGATGATTGCTTCTAATGTATACAACAACTCCGTCGTTTTGATTTAAAAGTTTAGATGTTTGATAGGAGGTACAGTTTTTTAACAGGGGTATTTGTTTATGAGATTCTAATCTACATTCAGTAAGTACCAATAGACTTCCTGATTCAGTATTGAGAGATTGGCTTGTAAGTCATCGAGGTTTTTATAGATACTTACAATGTTTTGTGTGACTACAGTTAAGGAGTTCTTATTGCACAACATATTTGGGCATAGGCTAATCAAATCCTGCATGTGACACTTAACCGAGTGCGATATTTGCATACAGTCAGGCCTGTGTATCTCCCCGCGGAGGTAGCAAAAACGTACCTACGCGCGGCGCACCTACGTAGGTGCTAAAACAAGTTGCGTGTCGCTACCGGCCAGAGCCACCCTCGCGCATTTTATTATAGCCGGCGGCCGCGCGGCTACGTTGCTGGCTGGACGAGAATGAATAAAGTACTAGAAAGAGGCGCTAGATGGCGTTAGAAGCTTCTCGTAGCAGTCAACCCTATCGCGTCGCGTGATATTACGTCACTGAATAAGTTTAGTGTATTATGAATCATATCCCAGAGCAATAAGTATGAAATTATCTTGCAATGGATTTTTGTAGGTGTCTACGCGAAAATGTGCTTGACTCTGAGGCGAACTAAATTACGCCATATTGTTGACGACATTGAGTAGACATTTCTTTGAATACAATTGCTAAGTCATACTTCTGTACGAAGTACTAGTATTCTGTGATACAGTCTAATTCTTCAGAGGCGTGAAGATGACTATCCATTTAAAAAGTAATTAAGCCTTAGGTAATGATTACTGTATTTATTCATAAAATGTAAACGTAGGGAAAATATTGCTAGAAACACCTGCAAGAATAAGCATAAATATGATGTTAGGGTAAAAATGTGTGGATGTATATAGCAGTTAATGTGAGTCATTGTTTGTGTTATTATTTTTATTTATTGTGTATGAATATTAGGTATGAGGTGTGTGTATGTAGTAGTGAGTGTGATAGTGAGTTTGATGACGTATAAGTATTGAATAGGGTGTATTATTATTGTTATTAGGTACGTGGATGTGAGTATATGAGTCGCGCTTGGAAACATTAGAGGGTTTAAGATTGTTATTATACCCATATCTATAAAATAGTGCGTAGTATTAAAGTAACTCAAATAATGCACAAAAGTCACCAACAGTCATGTTTCCTGTAGAAGCTGGTTAACCTGGGCCTCGTGCTGGATCCAAATAATCTTAGATTGGTCGTCTTTCCGTACTAAAACTTTCCCAAATGCAGTCCAACAATACTTGAATTTGTTAGATTTAACTAGGTCACGAGACAGGAAAAACAAACGGGCATCCTTGGCCGTCAGCTGTTCGGAGATAAAGACAGGTGCGTCCACACTGGTTGTAAATCCAAGGTGCTTAGCCTGCAGCTTACATTTGTTTCTGACATTAAATTCCTTTGTTTTCTTTAACAAATCGGTTCTTAGTATTGTGGAACCTAATTCCACAATGATAGGGGAGTTAGATTTAGGCATGGAAATGATTGCTACTTTTAATTCATTTTCATTTCATGAAATGATGATTTTTTTTCATATGAAATCACATGTGAAATTTCATTGGCAATTATTTTTTTTCGCAGTGTCATAATGTAACACTTTTTGCTATTTGCTACTTATAATGAAATATGAATTATTGTGAACGGTTGCTAATTTGCTACTAAAATGAAATTTCATATTAAGGTTGTCATGAAAAATCATGGCAAACGAATCTAAACTTTATGTTCATAAGTTGAAAGTTCTTGAAATGCCCACCCAGTATCGATCGTCACCTGTGATCGCATGACTAGTGTATTTGTCTTTTTCTAACACGCACCTAGGGCAAATCATTCCTACTCGCTCGCTTGCGACTCGCTCTGCTCCAAGCCGTCATCAATGAATGAAATGAAATGAGCATGATCTATGATTTCGCAGAGTGCGATTTGTAGCAGTCTATATGAAAAAAAATAGCAGGTGTGAACAATGAAATTCATTTCATATGATTTTTCATCTGCTATTCATGAAATCTTCCATGCCTAGTTAGATTCCTTGTTGTTACGCGCCTTGATTCGATAAATATCTTTTATATCACGTACTGATAATTCAAAGTTTATAGTTTTAGATAGGCAGGTTATCATGTTGAGTAAGTCACCCCTGCTTTCAGAGGGCTTGCGGGGAACATTTTTCAACTCAATACTCGCTTTGCGAGCCGTTCTCTGTTGTTCTTCAATTTTATCTTCCAATGTTGTGATGTACTCGCGGTCCTTTTTAGCTTGGGTTTCCAGTCTTTCAATTTTCTTTTGAAACTCGACGTTCTGTATCGTCAAAACGGAGATGTTCTGCTCGATACTAGAAGTCGTTTGCTGAAGGGACCTCAATGAATTTGTTATGTCCTCATTAGACTTTTGTTGTGCACTAATAAATGTCGTCATGAGCTTTGTCATTTCCTGCTTGAAATCTAGGAACTGGGACGGTGAGAACTCCTCTCGCGGTCGTCTGCTACGTAGAAAGACATAGCTAGGAGGAGTGTGGTCATCCTGGTCTGCCGTCAGGGGCTCGCTCTGAGTTTCCGTACAGATATTCAGCTCAGTTGGCATTTCCTCCGTCTGTTTTGTTGGGGGAGGCGTCCTTTGAGTCGACATAGTACGCTATGAGTAGGCCTAAATGCGAAGCAGAGCCGACGGCAAGATAACTATGAAGTGGGCGGAGCAACCGACACACGGGGAGCGTGACGTAAGTCGGTGGGAGGGGCTAACCGGACAGATTGCACCGACGCAGGATTTGAGCAGGTATAACTATCTTCGTCGCGCGTGGGGTCGTCTTTATCGCACACTGGTATAACACTCGCGGACACTTATGCTCGCCTGGTAGTATGCGCAGAATTTACTGTAAAACTTATTTTATGAATTTGAAATAGAAAGAAATGCGGAATGCTTAGTGAGACACAACCGCACGGCGCGGCGTCCGAGGGGAAGAGGGAAAAACAATTATACAAACATACATACTCTCGAAAAACATGACCCTCCTTCCGCAGTCGGGTAAAAAACTGTAGTCCGCGGGGTGTCTAAAGACAGCATATGACTTGTCAGGTCTCGGCGACATCGTGATGCCGGGACTGCTGCTGTGCTTCGTGCTTCGCTACGACGCTTACAAGAAGGCCACTCTCGTCTGCCAGATGGGACAAGTGCCCGGACCACGGTCTATGGTAAGTAACTCTTTTATTTTAGGCTGCGCTTATAAAGTGCTGTTTTTATTTTTTTCAAATATTAGGGAGAAAAAAAGGAAAAAGTTGTTGATAAAATAAAAAAAAATATTCCGCGTAAAATTGAAGCAATCCATATAAGGTAAAAGTCTATAAACCGTCCGTTCTGATCGACCTTGAATCTGGACGGCGAATAGAGAATTAGTTGCATGTAGACTATTTCACGTTGAATAATGTTCGCCTTGCGATTTCAGTATTTTCGGCTATAACGACTTATTAAGTTTTATAACGTCTTTTATACTAACTACGTTACATTTTATCCTAATTTTATCGTCGACTCAGGTCGCGTCAGCACACACCTCAGCCCCGTTAATATAAAAACTTAGTACCAGGTTTAAGCCAGGACTAAGCTATTAGCTAGCCAAAAAAAAGCGTTTCCCTATTAGGTTATGTCATGAATGTGACATTCATTCCTCTATTGTCGGCTAATATTTAGACCTATTTTAAATCTGGTCTAACCAGGTGGTCGCAGTGGTTTAAAGATGCGACTTTAAACTTAAATCATGGTAATGTACAGATATTTGATAATAAATTTTAAAAAAGTAGATATAACAAAACGTGGTTAGACTCAAGATCTACTGTTCACTGACGACACCCTCTGCGATCTACCAATAACATAGTTGCTTAGGTACGTTGCGTAGTCTGTTTTACGTATTAATATTTTTTGCCTTGCAACGACACGATCGACTGGACTATCGGTCGGATCGACCCATCAGCCATCCTTGCAATAAAACAATGTTTTTGGGAGAATTCTGATCAATTTTCCCAACTCCAGGGATCGCGATTAACGTATTTCCACTGCTCGCTGCTGGGCTACTTCCTGGGTCTGCTGACGGCCACCGTGTCCGCCGAAGTGTTCAAGGCCGCGCAGCCCGCCCTGCTCTACCTCGTGCCCTTCACGCTGCTGCCGCTGCTCACCATGGCCTACGTCAAGGTATGTTACCATCACCACAGAACAAATACTAGTAACTACGTACAGAAATATTACTCTGCAATGGTATTTAAAGAAACGACTACCTACTCAATGTCGTCGAAAATATGGTGTAATTTAACTAGCCTCTTAGTCAAGCACCTTTTCGTTTAGACATCATCCTCCTAGCGTTATCCCGGTTGTGCACTCGCACGCGAGGGCCCAGGGTCCGCTTACCATCATCAAGGATGTGGCAGATCAGGTAATTTCAGTGGAGCGACTGCCATCTGACCTCCGTGACCCTGTTACCAGGGGAACCTGAATAGTTTGGATCACGGTTACACCTTTTCGTTAAGATGCTAACCGAAATACATTGCAAGCGAATTTAATACTTAACATTGCAAGCGAATTTAGTTCTCATAACTCTGGATAACGATTTATAATACACTAAACCTATTTAAGGACGTCAGAACATGCGACGTAATAGGGTTGACAGCTAACAAGAAGCTACTATCGCCATCTAGCGCACCTTATGAGCACTTCACTCATGTTCATTCACCCAGCAACGTAGCACCGCGTGCCGCCGGTGAAAAAAGCGCGTGCGTGTGTCACCGTTCGCTTGCGAGTCCCTACTAGATTATACTACCGCAGCAGTACGCCGCGCGTAGGTACGGTTTTGGTACACGGAGTGAGACAGGCCTGCCATCACAAATAATACAATTTCTATACCAGGATAGTTCCCTTAATCCGTACCATGATCCCGAAAATCAGCAGGCCCGCAGCAGGGCAGTTTGTTACACATCATAATCATCTTCATTGTCAGTCGTAGGCCATCTACTACTGATACGAGGGTCAAACTGAAAGTTCTTAGAACTGGCCACTTATAAATAATATAATAAAAAAAATATTCTAAAATTTGAAAATAGAACTCTTTGCCAATATTACTGAGTATATATTTCATTCATTTGTCATTTGTTTTACGACTTGGCGGCAAATTGAAAATTGTCTGTGTCACGTCAAAATGAATTTAACACGAGAAAATTTTCGTGCAATGATTTTTTATGACTTTCGATGTCATTTAAGTCAACAAGAAAGTTATGATAGACTACGATTGGCCTTTCACGATGAAGCCCCATCTCGTGCGACTGTTTACAACTGGTTTAATGAGTTTAAACGTAGTCGCACTAATCTCACTGATGATGTACGTGAGGGACGGCCTTCTACGGCGACGACTGAAAATAACATCTGTGTTGTGCGGCGTATGATAGAGACTGACAAAAGAGTGACCTATCAGCAGATTCGGACAAGCTTAGGCATCGGTATGAGTCAAGTGCACAAAATCCTCCACGAACATTTAGCGGTCAGGAAGCTTTGCGCCCGGTGGATACCTCATAATTTGACTAAGGCTCAAAAACTCCATCGTGTGGATTGGTGCCGTAAAATGATTGAAAGATTTAACGGAGGTGACTCAAATGCTGTGTTCGACATACTAACAGGTGACGAAAGCTGGATTTACTGTTATGATCCTGAAACCAAAAGACAATCTGCTCAGTGGGTGTTTCCTTTCGAGGAGTTGCCAACTAAAGTGAAGAGAGATCGAAGTGCGGGAAAAAAAATGGTGGCCTCGTTCTTTGGAAGGATAGGTCATTTCGCAACAATTGTGTTAGAGGATCAAAAAACAGTTTCTGCAGAATGGTACACTACCAATTGTTTGCCACTTGTCTTGGAAAAAGTTCGAGAGAAACGACCTCGCAGTAGGATCCTCCTTCACCACGACAACGCCTCGTCGCACACCGCCAAGCGAACGATCGACTATTTGGCGACATCAAACGTTGAATTACTGGGTCACCCGCCGTATAGCCCCGACCTCGCGCCTTGTGATTTTTATTTATTTCCAAAAATTAAAGAAAAACTTAAAGGAAAGCGGTTTATGAATGCTGAAGAAGCGGTGGCTGCGTATCGCGATGCCATTGAAGAGACCCCTAAGGACGAGTGGGCAAAGTGCTTTTCCCAGTGGTTCCATCGCATGCAGCGGTGTATTGACGTCAATGGACAATATTTTGAAAAGATATAATAAAACTAATAACTGGCTAATGTAATCAGTTTTTGATTTTCTAAGAACTTTCAGTTTGACCCTCGTACTAGGCCCCAATGATATCCACAATGACCGGTTGCAAGTTGGTGAGGCTCGAGTGCAGGGGATGCGACAAGCAATAATGTAGCCGAGACAGATTTAGGGTTTGAAGAGTTATATTATCTATGAATTTGATTACAGTTATATATGTATATAGACACTATGCTTTTGAAAATATGAGTAGCTCCTATGAAGCCTGGACACCGAATGAAAGCAGGCGCACGCGCCGCCCTCTCGTTGCCGCGACCAGGCGGCTGGAACTGGTTGTCTCGCTTGTCGTAGTGTGCGTGCGCAGCTATGTACGAGTTGTGTTTGTGTGCGTTAACACAAGTGGTCTGCTTCCAGTTTGTTAGAACCTGTCACAAATCATACGAAATAGACATAGTGTGAATGTATAGCCCCATCTTGTTTTTACATTCTGTAAACCTGCCACCTTTTGAATCCTCATATTACATGTTTTAGCCATCGTAAAGTAGGGCAGTTTTCCGATTGTTGGCAATTCAAAGGAAAGTTTTGCTAATAGTATGGGCCCTGCCCGCCACGGCTACTGCTCTACCTCATGCCCTTCACGCTGCTGCCACTGCCTACCTACATCAAGGAACTGCCTGGTTAAGGCTTTCTACTACCAGCCTCGGCTAGCTACTTTCAGTGCTGGCTGCTGGTTTCCATGCTGCTACTACCTGGATTGCACCTAACTACCAACTACTGGGCTCACGACTAGTTGTTTTCAACTGCGAATAGTTTCAGCTTCCGAGCCTCAGTACAGTTGAATGCTTCCGATTTTTTGTTTAAAAATACTAATTTCCTATTACTGCAGCTACGTGTGTTGATGAGTTAGTTAACTTAAATATATCTAGAGTGTAATTGAATGGTAAGCGCTTGTTTAAACTCTGGCAAATAAATATGATGACATCTTTGTAAAAGGACTTGTCCACTATTTGTATGAAGGTTGGTTTTTTTATTCCAACCACCATAAAACTATATGTATTTATAAGCTATAAAAATATGAAACACGAAACCATATAAATTATAATTTTAAGCGCCTCCACTTTTGAGAAAAAATGATTTGTAATTTGTAGGTCTAGAAGCATATAGTATACATTTACATTAAAAAAAAAGTTACCTATCTGTCACAATCAATGTGATATCTGTGTAACATAACTTTCACGAAGTAGTGCAAGCCCAAGAAAAAAAACTTGCACGACCACTGTCAAAGACAATTTTGTTGACAAATTACTTTTTTTTTCATGCTGTTTTATAGCTGAAAGTGCGTTTATGCCGGTAGGTGTCTTCACACAGTAAAAATAATTATATTTTTTCTCTAAATCGGAGGCCTTAAAAATTTTTGCGAACTCTTCCACATAACATTAAATTCATTCTGGTTAGAAAAGTTGATGAATTAAAAACCACTTTTGGACAACTCCTTTCAATGTTGTATGTTTCGTCTTGTCCCAGGGTGACCTCAGAAGAATGTGGAGTGAACCGTTCATAGCGCCGCCCAACGGCAAGCTCGGCGCAGAGTTTGACGTGTGACTGCCCTTCGCCCGCACCAGTTACACCGCCACCGCGCGACCAAACTGAACCCTACGCGCATTGCAGAACGTTGAAATTGCTCTGACTCGGCTCGCTTGGAAACGTTTTGTACGTCTCGGTTAGGCCTCAACATAGCACGATTGTGATTTGTTTCGAAATAATTGACACGGTTGTAGCGTTGTCACCTCGCTTATCAACGTTATCCCAATATAATTGAAACCAAAATGTAAGTTGTGCTAAACAAGAGTACATGTACATTGAATTCCTGTCCATTGGACGGATTTGGTATGATCAAATTTTTACTGTGTATCAAAAACGTAAGAAACTTATTTTTGTTTTAAACATTTACAATTTACGCCTAGTTTATTATTAGTATTGCCAAAGGATGTTTCAATTTATTAGTGACCTAACTATATTTACTCAAAAATTAATCATGTTCTTGAGTTAAAGGCTGTATATAATCCGCGTTTCCGTGTTGTATGGCTATACTCAAAATAATATGTTGCCTGCTATATAATATATCCATCTTCATCTGAGCCTAGGCCACGAGCGAGTGTAAATATTTCTTAAACGAGAATTGATATACGTTCTACTCTTAAGACGTAAGTGTATGTTTAGGTTAGGTAATACGCTTTTGTTTCTAAGAACAATTCTATCAGACGGAAAGTTACATCACAGGGTAACTTTAACTCTATTAGCTAAGTAACAGGACCAGTGCACAGAACTCCTAAAACTCGAATATTTAGTTTAATCTGCAACAATGATATTGTAGCTACCTAATAAATACTCATTTTGTAGCATTTTCATATTTTTTGCCTGTTTTATATTCTCTATCGTTTTGTGTAAAGTTGAAATGTGTTTAGGATGAAACAACCGATAGTATACTATTTTGATAGTGCCAAATATGGTACGGAAACTTTCTTATGTGCAGGGGTTTGTACCAGAATATGTTTCAGCATGCAGAAACGTGTGCCCATGGGGTTACATTGAAATGTTTTAAAATATTATGTGAGGCACTATGGCCGAATGAACAATTGCAAATTATGACGTAGGTTAGATCTTTCTATGAATCTCATTTGCGTATAAAAGTAATATTTGATATTTTTATAACTTCATATCGGAAATACGTATGTTATCTACATTTGTTTCAGGCTTGAACATACACAGTTCTGTTTGATATGGTAATATTTGTTGTCACTGCCTTAGACTGATGTTTCAATGAAGATTTTTCTATATGTTAAGTGGAGTATTATAGACAAATATTAAGTCTAAAACCTAGTATAAGTTAACTACTATTGTTGTTATTATTATAACAACTGGATTGTTGTTGTAAATTATTTGATTGAATTTAATAAAACAAGTTTAAGACACTACATCATAAGACATAGTTGTACTTGGAATGTGTGATTTGATTTTTTCTATACATTTTTTGATTTGATTTTTGATTAGCTCTTTTTTATTACTAAGCTATTGTTATTGATAAGTTTATTTTAATGTAAGTTAATGAATGAATAACAATGTTGAGCAGTATTTCTAAAAGCAAGTGATATAATTTTATTGAGGCTTAATGTTTGATGGTAATAATTACTTGTATGCAATGTTATGTACCCAATGGTAAGTGAATTTTAAAAGTAATTTAAAATTACAGTTCTTTATCAATCAATAAATGTTCAGTGTTGTTGTATTTGTCAACAGTTCAATATTTTGAAGAGTGTAATTTAAATAGTTCTGATGTATTTTTTAGATATTTATATAGTTCAATCACAGACCAGTGTTTTCATGCATTGTTGTACATAAATACATAAAGAGTAATGTAATGATACTATAGTCTAAGATTGATGTACTAAGTTGGACACCCATTTCGAAAATATGTAAATATCATGATTATCACCTATCTACAAAATTGGGAAAATGCATTTAATATTTTTATGTGTACTTGTGAAAGTGTATTGCTTGCAATACTTAATAAAAATATTAGATGGACTCATTTGAAATGTATTATTTCTAATTAAAGCAATACCACATTTTACTAAGATGAATAATCTTTCAATCAATGTAAATAAATAAGGAATCAATGGAGACAAGGAAATGAAGTGTGGACTAATATACTTTTGCAATAATCGGACAAAATAGGAATGAAAACTATTTATTTGCTTCGATTTCTTTGTTTGTATCCCTTTTTTGGATGAATCTTAATTGTTTCTTCTTCATTCTCTTCAATTTGGCTGTGTTGGTAATCACTTGAACTACCTCAGCTTTACGTTTGTTTTCTTCTGCTTTCTGTATGTTCTGTCGTCTCCTCTCCTTGCGTTCTATCTCTTTGTTTTTCAACCGTTCAATAACTTGTTTGGACAACTCTTTGGTTCGTTTAAGTTCTAAACGCAATGCTGTCTTTTTTTGAAAATCTTGCCTGAGACCTTTAGTTTTGTTTATTGAAGAAAATCTGAAATAACATGTGCCTGATTTCAGTTGGCCGGGATTTCAATATAATTAAACATAGAACTTAGTAACCTACCTTTCTTTTTTAGACTTCCAGAATCTACCAGATTTAGGTTTTCCACGGATCTCGTTAGTTTTAATCTGATCATCCGTCAACATAACCTCTTCTTCTGGGGTATCTTTATTTTCATGGCTTTGGTTAATGTTTGCAATTATTGATACCTCATTATTTGGGTCGCTAGCCATTTTGATTTAGCTGAACTTAGCTAATATGAAGCAGAAAAGCAAAATTAAACTCGTGTAACAATGTGGACGTGGGATTTGATAATACGAAACTGCGTTGAGTCAGGCAGGCACACAAACTGTCAATGTTAAAGAGTTTTTTGGCGGGTTACGAGCCGTACAAAATGGGCTACGTTTCTTAATTTTCTAAATTAGTTTTTCGTGGTCATTGTTGTGATTGTGTGGTGGAATAATTTTAATAATGTGCTGCAGAGGAGAACTAATAAAGTAAAAGTGAGAAACAAAGTAAGGCGCTCCTATCTGATCCGGTTCGATTTTCCGCTCAAAATATTCTTGAGAACATTGAAATGTGAACCACCTCGCATTTCAATGAGTTAGGTTAGGTTAGTTTGTAGTTTAGTGTTAGTGTAGTTGTGTAAATAATGTAATAGAAGAAAACTGAAGAAAAAGAATGATACAAATAAAATTACTGAAGACGTGGCTGTATAGACTTGATCCTTTGCCTGCCCAGAATGGGTGAATTGTGCAAAAAAAATTTTTGTTCAATTTACCCATTCTTCATTATTTGAATCATTTTCCTTTATTTTCTTCAGTACTTCTTCACAAACACTTACAACACAACTACACTAAACTACGAACTAACCTAACCTAAATCATTTTAATGCGAAGAAGGATCACATTTTAATGCTCTCAAGGAAATTTTGAGCGGGAAATCGAACCGGATTAGGAGCGCCTTACTTTTACTTTATTAGTTCTCAACTGCAGCACATTATTAAGATTATTCCACCACACAATCACAACAATGACCACGAAAAACTAATTTAGAAAATTAAGGAACGAAGCCCAGCCATCACAGTTCGTTATTTATTATTTTATAAATGAGACTAGTGTTGTAAAAGAACTGAGTCTTTTAGTCCTCATTTTGTGGCTATGAGTTCTTTTTGCAGAACTCAAGACTAATTAGTCTTCCAAGTCCTGAGTCTTGAGTTCTTTTAAGTCATTTTAGTTCTTTCAGTCCTAAATTTTTTTGAGTCGTAGATTTACTCTTAAGTCCTTACGGTTTTTTTCAGTCCTTTGAGCTCTTTGAGTCCTTTGAGTTCTTTCAAGTCCTATGAGTCATGACTTATACAGTAGGGCTGCAGTCCAATCAAAAGGACTTGGGTCATGAAGCCTATGAGTTCTTTGAGTCGTAAATTTTAAAGTAGAAGATTGAGGAGCTCAATCAAAACTAGCATATTATGAAGTTTTTGCATTGTTTAAGCAGAGGACTGCAGTCTTAATAATCACATCACTCACAGTTCGAATAAACAGTTGGAAGTAGAAGTTCATTTCATTGATACCATACAAACATACAATCACCCCCTTTATCCCCGAAGGGGTGGGCAGACTTGAAGAAGCACTAAGCTTCTTCAACCACTTTTAACCATTGATCTATTTAAGACTCAGTCGCGGGTTCTTTTTTAAAAGGACTCAGTCGCGAGTTCCTTTTAGACAAGCTAAGTTTTTAGTTAAAGGACTTAGTCTTGAGTTATTTTTATAAAAAGTGAGCTCTTTTAAAAGACTCTGTTTCGAGTTCTCTTTGGCAAGACTGGAGTCTTTTTTAAAAACACTAAAAACTCGGAGAGACTTGAGCTTTTATTTATTCTTTTTTGACTTCGAGTCTTAAAAAAGGACTCTAGTCTCAATATTAGGACTAAAAGACTCAGTTCTTTTACAACACTAAATGAGACTATTCAAGATCTGGCTGTATGGCTATGCACCATTGCCTTTCCCCTGGTGGATAAATAGATACTATTACTACTGTCAAAGTGACAGTTACAAAATAGTGAGTCACAAAAAATCATGGTAATTCGTACAAAACAAATAATTTTAGCCACATTATACAGCTTATAATTTTAATCTCGCATTTTACACTTAAGTTGCGTTATTGTTGTCTTGATTAATTTATCAACTCCATAATTTTACCTCGTTCAGGCACAACATTTTCATAAGGTATAACTGCAGGAAGTTTTAACTGAAAACACTAGGAAAACATCATTTTACAATGCCGGTGAGTAATATGCGGCTCAGTTGGCTGTATGATTGAAGCAAGGACTCCAAACTTCTAAACTTTAACACGTTTATAATTTGATCTTACTGTTTACAGGCTTATCACTCTACTCTAACTGACTACACCCAATCAGTAGGCAACTTGGCTTTGCTGCCTATCCGCACCACTTTTAGAGGACCTGCGCCTATAAACCCAAAATTAGAATTGGACATAATTGATGAAGCTCTTAATTATTTCAAAGCTAATGTGTTCTTCAGGTTTTACGAAATAAAGGTAAGTAATTTTACGATATATTAAATTTCCAATTCATTTCAATTCTCTTTTGTGTTAAATATACCTCTTAGTTAGTTAGTATACCTCTTACACTAATTACAGTCTGATGCTGATCGTGTCCTGATCTACCTGACACTGTATGTGTCGGAGTGTCTCAAGAGGCTGCAGAAGTGCCCCAACAAGAACCAGGGTCAGCAGGAAATGTATATGCTGGCAATATCTAAATTTGACATACCTGGAGAACCTGGATTCCCTCTTAACTCTGTTTACGCAAAACCTTCTAGCCCTCAGGAAGCTGGTAATCAAAATTATGATTAATTCCATGAAAATAGAAGCTTCTGACTTTACATCCTGACTAATAATTATTGTCCTTGTATCTTATGCAACAACATCTTCACATTTCACTTTCAAAAAAGAAAAAAAAAATGGATTCATTTAATTTTTATTTTCCTTATTCATAATTAGAGTTATTTTTGGTCTATAGATTTGATGAGACAGTATTTACAACAGCTGAGGCATGAAACGGGAAACAGAGTTTGTGAAAAGGTGAGTCAATCATTTTAGTTGGTGAAAAAATACTTATAGCCTGAGTACTTAGGGCATAAAATAGCTCTTTGAAAATAATGATAGATACAGAAAGGCGAGATGTCCAAGAAATTACTGATTTTTTAAATATCTGTAAATGATTTTTACTTTTTTTTAAATATTTTAAACCCTAGTTTATTTATTAATTTAGTTTAGTTAAATTATATTTATTGCTTACAGGTGTTTGCAACAGATGATGGAAAACCTAGCAAATGGTGGCTGTGCTTTGCCAAGAGGAAATTCATGGACAAGTCTCTCTCTGGGCCTGGACAATAAATAGGTACCACTAAGCCAAATTTTATTTAAGATTAAAGACTTTATTCAATGGCATTTCTGCAAAACATTTCACAAGTTGATTCCATGGTATTTTATTAATGAACAAATCCTGTTTTCCGTATCATAAATTTATTTAATAAATAAACATATACCAAACTAATAAACTTTTTCAGTATATAAATTTACCTGAATCCTAAGGAACATATAATGGACTGCTAGGCCGGATAAATATTTTTTGTGGGTTTTGAATTTGTCTTTATCTATGCAACCATACCATAATAAGAAAATGCCAAACTTGAAAATACTGCATGAAAATCAATTTTATTAAATTTAGTTTCTTAAAACAGAACAAAGAAACTTTTAGAATAAAATATAAAATAAATACGCTTAAAACCACACTACATACCAAACTCCCACTATAGATTTATACCTGAAGCACAGATATTCTGAAATAAGTATGACGTCCTTCAAACGCTGCTAATAAATATTAACAAAAAATATTATCTTTGTTGAAATTCCTGTTGATAAGGAAGTAGGTGCGCCTCTGTAGTGGTTTATTTTGGTAATCCTAGCCGCAAACTTCCGTGCGATCGCATTCGGACTACCCGCTGGTTTGTAGCTGATAATAACAATGCCAACGTGACTTAATTCTAAGTCTATTTAAATAACAGATGTTATTGTTTATCTACCTACCTAAAACTCAGAGCTGGGCACAAGACCGTTAATTAACGAGCTAGTTAACTTTTCGAGTAACGGTATAACGTCTAAGTTATATTTATTAAATTGTTAACACACTTATAAACTTCTGTTAACCAGATGGTTAATGGAAGTTTATGAGTATCTGTTTATTTGTTTATGTGTATCCCCAATTTAATAGTATCTGACAGCAATGGCAAGTATAATTTATTGTTATAGGTATCTACCTATAACTATTAAATTGGGGCTTGTCCATGTAGCTTAGGTACCAAAACACGGTCAAAATACAGTATCAAATTTCAAAAATAAATATTCGACAACATTACATACATTCTTCTGGATCCCAACTCCCAAGGTAGTTTGCTGAAGCGCTTGACAAGGATATATTTGACAACCGTCTTGGTGTAGTGGCTCGCGTTAAGGACTACAAAACCAGAGGTTGCTGGTTTGAATCCTACAAAGAGCAAATGTTTGTGTGATGAGCACTGCATCGGCATTAGCACTTAAATCATGAATGTTTATAAACGTATACAATGTGTCCTGGCACCGATGTCGGAGCCTTTATGTGGTGACGTAAGAACAAAATTTCTACCACTTTTTTGATAGGATCAACTTTAAGTCCCAAATTAGTAAATCGGCTTTGTACATTTGTATGGAAAGGTGATTTTTTTGGTCTGTTTTCGAAGTTCTTGTAATAGAGAAAAATATGTTGCAGGGGAACTCATCTATCACCTCTTGAAGGCTCCGACATCGGTGACGGGACACACTGTATAAGTAGACATTTTTTATTTTTATTTTATTTGGGACAACAAATAGTTTACAAAATTGAAATAAAGTATAAATAGAGATAATAAAATGAGATAGGTCATTGTGAAACCCACACCGTTATCCACGTGTTGTTATTCTGTGTTACTCAAACAAATTATTGGAACTAGGTATTAGTATATAAACATAGTTTGCATAACAAGTGAGCACAATTCCTGCGTTACAAAGTTTTTTACAGGCAATTTAACATTTCTGTTATCCAAGTCGCCACAGCACAAGCACACGCTTAGTTTGAGGCTAGCTAATTGATGTGTTTTTTGAAACAATTTATATACAAAAGACAATGGTACCACAACACCCAGCCTCGGGACAATATTAAAAAAATGGTATCAACATTGGCATAGACAGAACGTCAATGAATTGCAATGAAATCGAGAGTAAAGTGAAATAAAATTAGGTACTAAAATTATAAAGCCTATACCCGTGTTTAATGTCGCGATATCGATAATCTCGATATCATTTTTCTCATTTTTGAAGTTCTGTTTCTTTTTTTTAGTTACGTGAATAGACCCTGGGCAATAAAAGGGAACATGTATAACAGCGATGAATCAGATGATAATCGAAGTAATAGTAATGTAATGTTAGCCTGTAAGTATAGATCCCATTGCTGGGCAAAGACTACTATGCGGGGGTTAATTAAGCAATTAATTATTATATTCAATTATATTAACCCACCCTGATCTGGCAAGTTTCCACAATTCATCCGTTACGTTAACTGATTGCCGATAATTCGTTAAGACTGTAACGATTAACGAAGTTCTCTAACTAAATACAAGTACCTCTTTATTGTGAGCGAAATTCAATTTGATTTCGTAAAAAAAACTTGCAAAATAATTGCTTAAGTTATAAAAATATTTACAAGTACCTCTACTTGCTGTACTGCACACAATAGTAAGGAGGTATACACGGTATTCATGAGGATAGATAAAGATGCATATTTCTAATGGGTCTAACGTTACCTCCTACCTATTTGCTCATTTCCTTGTTAGTAAAAATAAGTTATCGTTTTTTTTTCTTTGCATTTTGTTTTTTTTCTCAAATAAATTGTACAGTTTTGCGATAATTTGGCAGTCTCAGATGTTTTTGTGTGTGGTTTTGCACCCGACGCCTATCGCCCGAAATCGTGGCCTATAAAAATATGGGGCACGAGATGGTTTACACATTCACTTCACAGTCTCTGTGAAGTGTACTAACACTTAGTGGAGGTCTATTGAATTAGTTCAGAATGACTGACGTGGTGAGGGGGCTAGAGCTGCTGTTCGATAGGCCGAACGAACCGATCATCACTCCGAAGGGCGAAGACCAAGTCTTGTTCAAACTAAACGATCAGCTTTTGGTAAGTTACAAGTTACATATTTATATTTTTGGAATAAGTACTGTAAGGCAGTGTAGGTATGCAATGTTATGCCAAATTACAGCTTTCTATTACTATTAATCTCGCTCGTACATGGCGTTTTATTGACTACGGAACCATGACGAACCCCCTAATAATGTTTCCTTAAATTTTGCGTTATTACATCTTTTCGGATGCTACGGTCAACGTATACTGCGGATGCCAGATTTGAAAAAAAATATGTGCACCCTGGTGGGCGGCCCCTGCTGCCAATTCAGATGTCTGTTACGGCGGTGTATGTGTGGGAAACTCTTTTCATTGCATAGACCTCAGGCCCAGTAATTGCATATTTTTCTCAGAAATAAAATGTATGGATGTACCTATATATTATAAGATTTAAACATATTATGTAAAAAAAACTCGGATCACCTGTGTGGTGGAGTATGGCTCGTCTCTCCTCATAGTTGAGGTAAGGCATTTGCCCAGAAGTGTGATCTATATAGGCTAACATTACTTAATGTAAAAAACAGCACTGAGAATTTAGAAAAAGTACTCACTTTTCCTACAGCAGCTACTCAGCTGCCTTTAGCACCTGAGGCCCTACTCCTGTTGACGATATCCGTTTTTTCGAGTCTAGCTATCACGCTCGTTCGCGTTGTCATTCTGTCGTGAGTGAAAGGGACGGCTACATTCGAAAATACGGACATCGTCAACCTGAGTAAGGCCTCTGATACCAGACAAATGGCCGCATATAAAGTTAGCACATATGCATGCGTGCATTGAGTGTATCTCAAAGTATTTACTACTACTTTATCCCATACATTTTATTTCTGAGAAAATAAGTAATGTATAGGGGTAGGGATCTTGCTCTATATAGTCGATGGTTTTGGCACGCTTTATACATTATTTACTTAATCTTATTGTCTCACCCAGCCCAAAGAATATGAGACCAACGGCATCACCCTAAACAATCGCTTCGGCGAGGACCCCGATGTGAAGAGTGTAGAACTGGAGCGACTCAAGGTGAAGCCGGAGTTCAGGCTCGCGTCCAAGCTGCCTCACGACGCAGACTTCTCGCTGTTCCTGCCCAAGCACCAGGAGATGGCTGACGAAGTCATCACTGCCCTGATGAGTGAGTGCAGATCTTTATATTTTAATTAGCAGTTACACCTGGTGTCGGCCTTAGGGCAGCGGAATAGGGTTCAGAGTCGCTTGTAGTATGTGGAGAAAGGAGAAACGCGTGTTATCTCTTCAATATTTTATTGCGAACTAATTTGAAACAGAAAATCACAAGTTACAAGACAGTCAGCTATCTATATCTCCATCCATACATCATCTTTCGTACGTAAACCGAACATACCGCCCACCAAAACTTAAGTTTTCCGAATTGCAATAACAGTAGGTACATTAAACTAAACTTACACAATATGTCATCAGGCACAATAACATATCTAACCCAGTCTATCTCGCAACCACTAAAAACATGCAAAACATTCATGGGGTTTTAAATTTATTCTATCTAACATGCGTACAAAATACATATGTTTATTATACCATTTATATTTACTTTTATACATAAAAGAATAAAATAGTAATGACTAAGCAAATAATTTAAAGTTATGTACCTATCAAACAATACAATAAGAATTTATATACTAGGATCACTAGCACTACTGTTAATCGGAAGTTTACACAATTTTGTAATAGACCT
The DNA here is from genome assembly GCA_949316185.1 of Pyrausta nigrata. Classification (NCBI taxonomy): domain Eukaryota; kingdom Metazoa; phylum Arthropoda; class Insecta; order Lepidoptera; family Crambidae; genus Pyrausta; species Pyrausta nigrata. Next base: position 11,431,021 of record OX438956.1, read on the forward strand.
AACAATAACTTTACCGCCACATCTCAGGCTATAAACTCTGCAAATGTTATCTCGACCACAATGTTTAAGAACGATTCGACCCAATGCCCATTTACCAGGAGGTAAATTATCTTCCTTTACGAGGACGATTTCTCCTATTTCAAATTCTTCAGTTCGTTTTAGCCACTTAGGTCGTTTTTGCAATCTTGACAGATATTCGGTATGCCATCGTTTCCAAAAATCTTGCACTAACCTTTGCGTATGTTGCCATCTCGACAATCTGTTTATGTTAATGTCCAATAGACTAGGTTCAGGAACCGCTAGCAGAGTTTCTCCTATAAGGAAGTGGCCTGGTGTTAAAACATTTATGTTTTCTACGTCCGAACTATCTAATGGGCACAAAGGCCTGGAATTTAAACAGACCTCGATCTGGCACAGTGTGGTGGACATCTCTTTATATGTCAGGTTGGTATTCAAAATCCTTTTGAGGTGGTATTTTACGGATTTCACACCAGCCTCCCATAACCCGCCGAAATTTGGGCTATAAGGAGGAACATGGTGCCATTGAGTGCCCTCATCCACCAAAATATCGCTGAGTTCACCTGGTACCTCTAAGATGTAATGAAGAAATGGGCGAGCTGGTGTAACTCGCACGGGAGGTAAGTCACCCATTATTTGTGTTCGATCATTTGCTCTTTGGCGGGCACATACTAGCATTTGTGTATGTATGCAGTTACTGAGTTCTTGACACGAATTATCCAGAACCTGTCTCGTATGTAATTCATCATTAACTGTACGCCTCCATGCAAGGTTTTTTTGTGAGCATCAGCGATTATGAGAGGTACCAATCCATTGTTGTGATCTAATAGAATAGGATGTTTTCTATTGTTTTCTAAGACAGAATGTCTAAGTCTGCCGCCCACCCTGAGGAGCTGTTTCTCATCAAGGTAAGGACATAAGTTTCTTATTTTGCTTGACTTACTCAATGCTCTGTTTTCTTTCAATTCCTTTATTTCATTGTTAAATTCTTGCTTCTGTATTATTCTTACACATTTCTCTAAAGCTTCATTCAAATCTTCAGTAGTTATCTTCGATGTTCTGTCTGTATTATGTTTATTCTTTTTGTAATTTAGAAATTTTATGCATACCACTATCGTTTTCAATAACTCGTTTAATGTCTTGTAGTCATCAAATTGTATTATTGTATTTTCTTCATCTGTGACTCCTAAGTTTGCTGAAATTTCCAGTTTCCTTTCTAAAGTAGTATCTGTATTATTATGTTTTGTATAATTTATATTTTCTGCTTTCAGCCAGTCAGGTCCGTGCCACCATAGATTAAAGTACTTTAGATCGGTTAAAAGCATTCCTCTGGATGCAATATCGGCAGGGTTGTCATTGGACTGGACGTGATACCACTTAGTACCAATATTGTCTAGTATAGTCACCCCTCTATTGCGTACGAATGTTTGCCATCGGGCTGGGTCACCCTGCAGCCATGATAAAACTATCATTGAGTCCGTCCAGGCAAATACTTGACTTCGGGGAAAGCCTGTCGCATTGCATATTTGTTTTAGGAGTTGTGACAGCAGAAGAGCTCCGCACAGTTCCAGTCGCGGCAAGGTAACCGGTTTTATAGGTGCGAGCTGCGATTATTGATATCTTGAATTCTTCATCAGCTGTGCGGACTCTCAGGTAAGCAACTGCTCCATACGCTTTATTAGAAGCATCACAATAACCATGAATAGTTGCGTTTTCTAGATTCTCAGAACTAGTGTATAACAATCTATTTAGTTTTATTTCTTTAATGTGTTTTAAACTTGTTCTAATATCTAACCATTCCTTTTTTGTTTTAGGTTCGACTTCATCATCCCAGCTGACGCCTTGGAGCCATAATTTTTGCATGATTAACTTCGCAGGTAATAATGAAGGAGCCAACCAGCCAAGAGGATCGAACAGTCTTTGTATTTCAGCTAGAATGTTTCTCTTCGATATAAGTGCAGATTGCAGTAGTAAGTTGAAGCTGTATTCTAATGTATCTCTTTCAGTGTTCCAGAATAATCCCAGCGTTCGAATAGTCTCATTATCGTCTATGTTAAGTTTCACAATTATGTTTTGATCATTCTGTGTAAATCTTTTCATAAATTCATTGCTGTTGGATGCCCATTTTTGTAGCCTAAATCCTCCCTTCCTAAGGATTTCTGTAATTTCTTCAGCAACCTCTATAGCTTCTTGACTTGTATCTTGACCTGACAACAAGTCATCTATGAAGAAGTCGTTTCGTATAGTTTTAACCGCAACAGGATAGTCTTTTCCTTCGTCTTCGGCTACTTGATGTAAAGTCTTCACAGCTAAATACGGCGCAGACGCAGTACCAAAGGTAAGTCGCAGAAGTCTAAAATCTTTCACAGGATCAGTTGTATGCTCACGCCAGAGTATTCGTTGAAAGTCTGAATCCTCGGTGGTTACCAAAACCTGACGGTACATTTTCTCAATGTCCGCTACATATCCTATTCTTCTCATTCTCCACCTCATCACCAGCGATCGCATGTCTTCCTGTAGTTGTGGTCCTACCAAAAGTTCGTCGTTTAAGGAAACATTGTTTGCTCCTGGTGATGATGCATTAAAAACAACTCTGACTTTTGTTGTTTCACTGCTTTCTTTAACAACCGCGTGATGCGGTAAATACACTGCTGGTTTTTCTATTTGGTCTTGAGGCACTTTTTCCATGTGATTTAATGCTTCGTATTCTCTCATTACTTTTGTATATTCCTCTTTCAAAGTTGCATTCTTCTCAAAGCGTTTTTCTGACTGTAATAATCTCTTCATCGCAATGTCTCTTGTGTTACCCTTGGTCGATTCTGGATTACTTGTCTTGAAGGGTAATTTCACAACATATCTTCCCTCTTCATTTCTAGTATATGTTTCTCTATAAATCTTCTCACACAATTCTTCATCACTGGTTAATTTATTCTTGCCATCTGTGTCTATTTCCCACAACGTGTGTAGCATATCATCCATATTGACATTGTGGTGCATGACTATTATTTCCTCTGAAGAATGGTTGTTCACAATATCTCCAAAAAGAATCCATCCAAAGCTTGTATTTTGCGCACTCGGTGAGCCAGGTCGACCCTTGATCAAATCATTCTTCAAAACTCTCGCGTACACATTGACACCTAACAACATATCGACCCTACCTGGTTTATGAAAGCTTGGGTCGGCTAGAGGTAGACCCTCTAAGTGAAACCAAGTGTTTGCAGAGTTTGTAATTGTCTGAGATGGTAAGTCGGTAGTTAAACTTGTGGCTATAACATAAGCTTGAACTGGAAGCTGAAATTGACTATCATAACTTGAAAGAAGTTCCAGTTGTACCACGTGATTCACTGACGTTTGTGTCGTTCCTACCCCAGTGACTGTCCCTTTGATAGGTTGTTCGCTTGATGTTCAATAATTGCGCTGCTCGTTCGCTGATGAAGTTAGCTTGTGACCCTGGATCAATTAAGGCGCGCAATATGCTCAAGTTTCCACAGTCGTCTCTCACAGGTATAAGAGCAGTAGCAAGCAAAGCCGTGGATTTTCTGGTCGCGAGGTGCGATGATATTGCGACGTCTGTATTTTGGTCTTCATTGTGTACTTCATTTTTCTCCTGGTCATTGTCAACCTTTGTATGATGCGCTTGTACATTGTCTGATAGTACGACGTTCCTGTTTTGATGCAATAGTGTATGATGACGTCGCTTACAAACTCTGCAGGACATGCGTAGACGGCACTTAAAAACTGCATGCCCCGGTATCAGGCAATTGTAGCATAAGTTCTTATTTCTTGCAAACTCAACTCTTTCATTAGGTTGTAACTTCGCAAAGTCTTTGCAATGACATAGCGAATGATCTTCATGGCACATACTACAACATCTCTTAACTGTGGGCGGTGAGGCGGTAGTAGCATGAAAAGCTTTTTCTCTAACTGTTCTTGTTTCCTTTACAGAATGCACAACACTAGATGTAGATGGAATTAATTCCAGAGTGCGGTATTAGGATTCCAAGAATTTCCTGAGGTCTTCCCAAGTAGGTAATACTTCCGAGTCGTGATTATAGATGTGTTCCTCCCATGTCTTATGTGTGTCGTGATCTAATTTCTGTACAACCAAGTAGATTATCAACGGATCCCACAATCATCAGAATATTCAGGTTTTTCAGGTTGTGTAAACACTCGGTTGTAGTATCTAATAAGTTCTTGATTTGATTCGCCGTCGGAACACTAATCTTCCGTTGTGTAAACAATCTTTTAAGTAGGGAGTTCACTATAATCCTTTTATTACCATACCGATGTTTCAGGATGTTCCATGCCTCGTCGTAATTATTTTCAGTTACATTCACATGTCTCAAAAGAGTTTCAGCCTCGCCGCCGACGCTTGACTTCAAATAATGCAACTTCTGAACCTTGCTTAGCGCGGAGTTTGTATGTACCAATGAGGAAAATAAATCGTGGAATGTGGGCCATTCTTCGTAATTACCGGTGAAGGTAGGTAAATTTATCTTTGGTAATTTTACCAAATCTCGATGTGCCTCGGTAACTACACTCATTTCTGCTTGATTTCTCAATTGCTTGTCTTGATGTCCATCCAGCATGTCCTTCAAATCAGCCAACAAGCAGAGATATAAATCCTCGATTTTATAATACTCTTCGTTTGCGAAATAATCAAATTCTCGACGTACTTCCTTAGACGTGATTTGAATAAGATGTCTATGTGCATTCTTAAAAGCTTCCCAGTATTCTTCTATACATTTGATTCGTGTTTCGATATAACTTGGAGTTAACCGCTGTTGTGCTTTGCTTATTAAACTGGCATTTTCTTCTAGTAAACTTAGTAATTGATCCGCCGTAGCACTCATAATGATAGTATGTAATGTTTATGTACACGGATGAAGTCCAAAATAATGTAATTATTCAATTATTCGTACACTTGCACTTGTTTACGTCGAATAAATGCACTTTTATTCACAATTGCCCATGGAATGCAGTCCGCTATTGTTCTCGCACTGTCGGGTCCGCTGCCTGTGGCTTGGGGTTGTCGCTGCGTATCCGGCTCGTTGTCGGCCTTAGGACAGCGGAATAGGGTTCAGAGTCGCTTGTAGTATGTGGAGTAAGGAGAAACGCGTGTTATCTCTTCAATATTTTATTGCGAACTAATTTGAAACAGAAAATCACAAGTTACAAGACAGTCAGCTATCTATATCTCCATCCATACATCATCTTTCGTACGTAAACCGAACACCTGGAAACGCTGGATAGCCGATTTTTCCTATACCAACTTCCACACCAAAGGATGATTTCTGTGATGAAAACTATCCTATGTATTTTACGGGACTTAAACCATATCTATACTAAATTTAATCCAAATCAGTTCAGCAGTTTGAGCGAGAAAAGGCATTAGGTAGACAGATCGCATTTACAATATTAGTATGGATGAAGGTCTCCGATGTTTAGTCTGTAAGTAGTAGAACTAGAGCGACTCAAAGTGGAGTTCAGGGTGGTTCAGTTGTCGAGTAACGCCAACTTCTCGTTATTCACTGCGCTATATTGCACTTAAAACCGAGCCCGCGTTCATCGCATAATGGGCGATCGCCTAGACCTCTCGGCCACCCAGCCGATGGCACAGCCTGACGAAATATTCAAGCTAGCAAGCTGATTTCACTGAAAATCCTTTTTCTTGCTTAATAATACAAAAAGTCTGAAAAAATGATTTGTTTTTCATTTCTTATTATTATCGACAAGCAAACATAATTATTGAAAATAAAAAAAAACCCGGCTGCAAAAATTATAATATTTTTGAAATGGTCTTTTCATTTGATACCCATATTGCTATGGTAAAGAAAAAATCGACTGTCGACGTTCTTGGTTTAGTGGTTCGCGCCCCGGACTTCTAAACCAGGCGGTTGCGGGTTCGAATCCCGCAAGGGGCAAATGTTTGTTTGATGAGCACGAGCATTTGCACCTAAGTAATGGATGTTTAGATTCAGATTTTTTATTGCAAGTCACAAGTGGTTCGTAAGATGGTACATGTATAATACGAGGGTCAAACTGAAAGTTCTTAGAAAATCAAAAACTGATTACATTAGCCAGTTATTAGTTTTATTATATCTTTTCAAAATATTGTCCATTGACGTCAATACACCGCTGCATGCGATGGAACCACTGGGAAAAGCACTTTGCCCACTCGTCCTTAGGGGTCTCTTCAATGGCATCGCGATACGCAGCCACCGCTTCTTCAGCATTCATAAACCGCTTTCCTTTAAGTTTTTCTTTAATTTTTGGAAATAAATAAAAATCACAAGGCGCGAGGTCGGGGCTATACGGCGGGTGACCCAGTAATTCAACGTTTGATGTCGCCAAATAGTCGATCGTTCGCTTGGCGGTGTGCGACGAGGCGTTGTCGTGGTGAAGGAGGATCCTACTGCGAGGTCGTTTCTCTCGAACTTTTTCCAAGACAAGTGGCAAACAATTGGTAGTGTACCATTCTGCAGAAACTGTTTTTTGATCCTCTAACACAATTGTTGCGAAATGACCTATCCTTCCAAAGAACGAGGCCACCATTTTTTTTCCCGCACTTCGATCTCTCTTCACTTTAGTTGGCAACTCCTCGAAAGGAAACACCCACTGAGCAGATTGTCTTTTGGTTTCAGGATCATAACAGTAAATCCAGCTTTCGTCACCTGTTAGTATGTCGAACACAGCATTTGAGTCACCTCCGTTAAATCTTTCAATCATTTTACGGCACCAATCCACACGATGGAGTTTTTGAGTCTTAGTCAAATTATGAGGTATCCACCGGGCGCAAAGCTTCCTGACCGCTAAATGTTCGTGGAGGATTTTGTGCACTTGACTCATACCGATGCCTAAGCTTGTCCGAATCTGCTGATAGGTCACTCTTTTGTCAGTCTCTATCATACGCCGCACAACACAGATGTTATTTTCAGTCGTCGCCGTAGAAGGCCGTCCCTCACGTACATCATCAGTGAGATTAGTGTGACCACGTTTAAACTCATTAAACCAGTTGTAAACAGTCGCACGAGATGGGGCTTCATCGTGAAAGGCCAATCGTAGTCTATCATAACTTTCTTGTTGACTTAAATGACATCGAAAGTCATAAAAAATCATTGCACGAAAATTTTCTCGTGTTAAATTCATTTTGACGTGACACAGACAATTTTCAATTTGCCGCCAAGTCGTAAAACAAATGACAAATGAATGAAATATATACTCAGTAATATTGGCAAAGAGTTCTATTTTCAAATTTTAGAATATTTTTTTTATTATATTGTTTATAAGTGGCCAGTTCTAAGAACTTTCAGTTTGACCCTCGTATTAAAATAAAGTACAAGTGACGCCCTGCGAGAGCACAGCAAACATGAGTGGCAACTGTTGCCTGTTTTATTCAATTGTAGCACTATAATAATTAATTAACTATTCATAATTTAAAGTTACATTAAATTATTATTATTTTGGTTCATAGATTCATACATTTCAATAAATTAAGAATAAATACATTACATTAAACAAATTACATTATATTGTTTATAAATGTATATAAGTATGTCTATCCGTTGTCCTAGTCACCATAGCACAAGCTCTCAAGCTTAGTTTGGGGCTAGGTAATCGGTGTGTTTGTTGAAACAATTTATGTATTAATCAATCCCCCCTCCCGCCTTTGTTTACATTTGCGGGCGCCATTTTTTAAATGTTAAAGCCTATGTCACTACCACAATTTTGACGAATTCAACGACACCCCAAGTCAAAAACTGTGCAGTCGTTTGGGCGTGCCAAACAATTATACATACATACTCGCGAAAAACATAACCCTCCTTCCGTAGTCGGGTAAAAATTGCTGTTTCATTTTGCTTAAAAAAATGCGTTTTTTGCAGACGTACCCAAGAACGAGATGAAGCAGCTGCTGTCAACATGCGTGTACGCGCGCGGGCAGCTCAACCCGCAGTTATACCACTACTGTGCAGCGGTAGCCTTCCTGCACAGGTATATTACAGCTATATTTTCGTTAAAAAAAAACCGGCCAAGTGGAGGCGGACTGGCGCACTAAGAATAACCGTACAAACAAAGGTTCAAGTCTTGAATGCTTTTCTTTTTAGACAAGACACCAAGGCGGTGAAGATCCCCAACTTTGCGGAGACCTTCCCTGCCAAGTTCGTGAACTCCGCCGTGGTTGGCGAGGCTCGCCAGAACAGCTCTGTGGTTCCAAAAGGAGTTAATGTGAGTACCTTTAATTTATACAGACTGCAAAAAACCAATCGGTGTTATCCGTGGAAGCGCAGATGAATGTCAAAATGGCGGGACCACGTCAAGTTTTTCTAATATCACATGAATATGATTTAATACACAAAGTATGCTGTTTTATAGGCGCTTTTCTGATGTTAATATAACTACACTAATTACTCAACACTTATTTTTATGAAACCACAATTTTAAAAGTATAACAACGATTCGAACGTAGTCGTTTTATATCGTATTAAAATTTGGTGAATTTAGTTAAAGATAACGTCGTGTGTTTTTATGAATAGTGGTTCCGCCATTTTGACACCAAAATAACTGGACCACTTTCTTTTTAGAATACTTTGAAATTTTATGAGTAAAATTTTATGAATTTTAACAGAAAGTTATAGCATAATTTGTGTATTAAATTCTGTTATTTTTATAACTTAAGCAATATGTTTGCAAGTTTTTACTAAATAAAAATAAATTTCGCTCACAATAATTGATCGACTGTGTCATCCGGTGGGACACAGTCGATCAATTCTAGTGAGCGAAGTTTAATTTAATTTGTAAAATTGTATTCATGTGGTATTAGAAAAACGTGACGTGGTCCCGCCATCTTGACGTTCAACGCAGCCTTACTTACTCTCCACTGCACCTACTTCCAGCGTCCCATCATCATCATAAACCGGGACTACACCGCGTCCCACTTGGAGGAGGAGCACCGGCTGGCGTACTTCCGCGAGGACCTCGGCATCAACCTGCACCACTGGCACTGGCACCTCGTGTACCCGTTCCGCGCCACGCACGACCGGACCATCGTCGCCAAGGACCGGAGGGGGGAGCTGTTCTACTATATGCATCAGCAGATCATCGCCAGGTTGGGATGAGTCAAGTCCGTTTTAATTTGCTTGTCAAACATTGGAAACAATCTTTTCATGACTTTTGAGACTAATACTAGAAAAAAATACTTAATGTGTGATATAAAAACTTGCATGCAATAAATAATAAAATACCATAGTGCCTTTTTAGTTTTGCGTCTAACTCATTTTTAAATGACCAATTACAAAAAAAGGTATGTCAAGATTGTTTACAGTGTTTGCCAAGAAAAGAAAAACCGACTTTATAGAGGTTAAGAAGAAGGTTGACAATACACAAGGACAAGGTGGCCTAAAAATTGCTCGCCAGACTGACTGATTAAAGATAGCTAAGCTATAGAACTTTGAAAAAAAAAAAGTATAAATACATTTTTGATTACTGTTTATGTTTTTTTTTTAAGTAATTACGTTTCTATCTATAAAATTAAAATACTTCTAAAATTTTGTAAACGCACCCCAGCATTAATCATTTCACTACTTGTGTCACGTTGCTTTATTTGTAGACTATCATTTTAAAGAAGCCAATAAGATTTTTCTTTGAATTAACCTTATCCCAAGGAGGGATCAACATTTTTAATATTTTGTATCTGTCAATTTCATAATAAACAACACAACTCTACCCCATTCTCTCACCAGATACAACGGCGAGCGTCTGAACAACGCGCTCAAACGCGTTAAGAAATTCAGCAACTTTAGGGAGCCTATCCCAGAGGCGTACTACCCGAAGTTGGACAGCCTGACCTCGTCTCGCGGCTGGCCCCCGCGGCAGGCCAACATGAGCTGGCAGGACCTAAACCGCCCTCTAGACGGAGTGCAAGTCACAGTCAGCGATATGGAGGATTGGAGGGAGCAAGTTGAGGAAGCTATTGCTACTGGAGAGGTTATTTTGGTAAGTTTGTACGAATATTTGGTCTTAAAATAGCAATTTCTTTGCAGGTCTTTACGAAATCAATTTTGCTGACAAAAAATCATCAACGGTCTTCTAATGGGTCATGAACCCACGACCCCTGTTTGCAAGTTTTTCGAAATCAATTTCGCTCACAAAAATATTCAAATAAGCTTGTTGAACGAAGCTGAGTAAGGTATGAGTAAGGCTTTTACCTTAGTAGGCTTTTAGACGGCCACAGGGAGCGATATGGGCTTGGAGGGAGGAAGTTGAGGAAGCTATTGCGACTGGAGATGTTATTTTCGGAAGGTTGTACATACGACGCTATCGCAATCACAGTGGCAGATGTGAGGGTGCGGAAAAACCACATCGAAGCAACTCTTTAAGTGTACCTATAGACTCCGCACAGACTACAGAGTTTCTATCGGCCGATAGTTGGGCCGGCTGCAAGAATTAGTATGAAGAAACTTTTTTAGCAGCCGATTGTAATGTGCGCACTTGAAAACCTCTTCATACTGAAACTATCGGCCTAGAAAGTCTGTTGTTTGCGCTGGGTCTAACCAGTGTGCATAAGCTACAATATTGCGACCTTTTCTTTTTTGGATTTGTTTTTCGAAATGTTATTAATTTGATTGAATTGTCGTTACGTAATATATAACACTGCAATGCTTTATTTTTAGCGTAGGTATTTACCGACTTATGTGTTCCTCTAGATATTTTTGGCCCGCACAATCCAAATCAGGCTCAACCAGCTAAAGAGTAGCAACACTAAACACAAGTAATAAATATTTCTTTTATTTCTCAATAAACATTTTACGTTATGAGACAGCTCCAGGAAGTAATTTAGTATACTCGTACTTGAGTTGGAGTGACTCGTTCTTGATTTATTGCCAGTATTGAGAATTAACAAATTTATCGGCTACAATTTAGCTTAAATAAAGAATATAATTATTAAGTTTTTTTTTATTTATACGAGTAAATTACAATAAACAATGATTAATTCTACACAAATTATAAAGTAATTTGTTCGCCACAGCCGAACGGCACGAAGCAGGCGCTGACCATAGACACGCTGGGCAACATGATCGAGGCGAGCGTGCTGTCGCCCAACGCCGAGCGCTACGGCAGTCTGCACAACAACGGGCACAGCTTCACCGCCTACGTGCACGACCCCAACCACCACTACCTGGTGAGTCACTAACGCCTGTGGCGCACTGCCGCGAATACGAAGCGGAGACGTAACGTAGCCCAGCAACACGAAGCAGGCACTGACCATAGACACGCTAGGCAACATGATCGAGGCGAGCGTCTGCACAACAACGGGCACAGCTTCACAGCCTACGTGCACGACCCCAACCACCACTACCTGGTAAATCTTACCCAAAAAACCACAATGCACGGGTCGCTGGCGAATCAAGACGAACATCGGCGAGTACTGCCTAGTGCCGCCGAATATGCCCCCTACACAGTCGCGTTCGGCGTTTGCCAGCAGTCGTTCGTCTGAATTCGCCGAGTATGTGGACCCGCGTTCCTCGCACACCGGGCGATTGCCTAATCTCCGGCCACCCTGGCGTTGGCAGAGCCTCTTCTAAGCATAAAGAACACAGTAATCCAATTCACAACGCTTATTGGCCATACGAATGACTGTGAAATGTGACCTATCCGCACCGTAGATCAATAGTTCCTTTTGCCCATATCATTTTCGCAAGGGTCACGCCCGGCCCCCATTTCATATCCCTTCATTCTATGATCTGAGACGGAGACGACCTATTCTCGTGTTATTAAAACCTCAGAAACAATAATAAAACACAGTCGACAAAATACATTAATAAATGTCAAAGATGTCTAAAATGATATTTTGCTCCCATTCTCGCGCTTCTTGTTGACAATTACATTGTTATCGATAAAACAGTTATCTGTATGTTTTAACCAATTCAACGCACCGGCCATGCCGTTGATGGGGCCTTAAAATACTTAACTTTCAACTGTACTTGTGAGGCTCGGCGCAGATGGGCCACCGATCACCGCCACAGATGGCTGTCGCACGCCACGGTTAGTCCCGCGCAAACGAAGGTGCTTGGTGGCCGCTTCAATTTGGCACCATTTAATACTCACCTGTTATTTCCATTAAAACATTTTCCGTCAAAATGGCGAGTTGCCGACACCGGTGGCGTGTTGCCGACACCGGTAGCGTGTTGCCGACACCGGTAGCGTGTTGCCGACACCGGTAGCGTGTTGCCGACACCGGTAGCGTGTTGCGAACACTGAGTCGCGAGTAGACACCACTCGCTTTACGTGTGCGGCGACCCCTCTTGTCGCTAGCCTCCGGTGGCCCATCTGGGCCCGTAGCCAAATGGCAATCGTTCTGGAGCGAACTTCGCTATCGCCAATGAAATGTCAAAATATGTCATTATGCAAAAGTCACGTGATGTTTCGATGGCTTTTGTCAGTTTCATACATTTTGTTAGCGATAACGAACTTTGCTTGTGGATAAATTGCCACTTGGCTACAGGCCCTGCGCGGAGCCTTAGCACACGAGTTGACATGATTCTAATTATTAATGGTTGATAGGAATCGTTCAGCGTGATGGCGGACGAGGCGACGACGATGCGCGACCCGTACTTCTACCGCTGGCACGCGTTCATCGACGACCTCTTCCAGAAGCACAAGGAGTCGTCCCACGTGCGCAAGTACCAGCCATCTGAGGTAATACTACTTATAGCAATTTAAACTCATACGGCTTTTTGATTTTGATGTTAAACAAATTCTATATACATATAGAATTTAGAATTCTATATACATATACATATAGGCTTTTAGTCCGCCTACTGTACAAAAAATCAAGTTTTGGAATAAAGCTAAAGAATATATACATATGCTACAGCAAAACCCCTTCGTCATCCATGCATAAGTTCTTATAGTGTGTAGTGAATAAAAACCGCAAACGAAATACGTTTCGATGACTATACGTACGTATTTAGGTTTTGATTCTGTAATTTTAAAATATAAACTCTGTTGGTTCGGCGTTAGCTCAAAAATTTACAATAGCTAACAATTAACAACAGATCGTGGAACAACAGAAATTAATTACGCAATTAGTGTATTATAGCGTGAAACTGAAATAATATTTATAAACATTTTTCTTAACATTTGGATTCCTTTAAGAAAATAGGCTGTTTCTAGACAGACATGACCCATTGTCGGTTATATCGTCTCTTACCATTAGGTAAGATTGCGGCCAAATATCTGCCTATTATTTTTTTAAAAAAAATCTGCTGCGACCTAATTTACAGGCAGCGCCATCTCGTATGGCTACTGCTTTTCCAATTCTAATACGTCCATGCCTAATCTACACAGCCAGTTTATTGCTGCCGCAGTCAGCTGGTGAATGACTACCTAAATGTAACATATACGTACGACAGTTGGAGTACCGCGGCGTGCGCGTGAACTCGATAAGCATCGAACCCAACACCCCGGGCGGGCGCAGCAACGAGCTGAACACGTTCTGGATGCGCAGCGACGTGGACCTCTCGCGCGGAGTCGACTTCTCCAACCGCGGGCCCGTGTACGCGCGGTTCACGCACATCAACCACCGGCCTTTCAGATATGTGTAAGTTTTTCTTCCTTTAATCTTTCATCATGTTTCCAGACACAATAGATAATAAAAATAATGTCCTCCTAGCCGAATTTCGACTACAGCGACCGACAGCGAGAGTTGAAGTATCCTTCGCCCGGCTGTCGCACCAACAATTTTTTTTAACCTTATTAACCTTTTCACAGGACAGTGGAAATAGTTGGAGGAGTCCTTTGCCAATAGGCACACCGAAACAAGGGATATACTATGAACTTGCAAATTATTTATTGTAACTATGCGGATTAACAGGCTTTTTTATTTATTATATTTTTGAAACCCTTCATATTCGCTCGCAGCATAAACGTGGACAACTCGCAAGGCGCGCGGCGGACGACGGTGCGCATCTTCATGGCGCCGAAGACCGACGAGGGGAACCGCCCCTGGCTGCTCTCCGACCAACGCAAGATGTTCATTGAGATGGACAGGTTTGTCCACGAATGTAAGTGGAAAACACCCTATACTATACAGGATGTTAAAAGGTTAGGTCCGAAAACGATAAGAAAACGCAGACCAGTACAGAGAAACAAGAACTTCTTCTTTTCAAGTCGACTCTGGCGTTATATTTTTGAAGACCAATAATACTCGGTGACTGACATGACATTATCAGTAGCGTTGTACAGGTCCGCAGGTGTAGGAGCACGTTGGGAAAGACAATAGTTAAATTAAGAACTGACATGAGTTAGAATGGGCGCTTTCCAGGTAGCTCCAAAACTCCTAGCTACTATTTTTATGTAGATATTTAACCCTTTTGAAGAGTTATTGGTCAAAAATATTCCCATTACAATTTAAACTTTATGCCATTACGATACGTTTCAAAACTAATTAATTTCAAAATTTCTTATGTCCGTGAAAGGTTTAAGTCAATGAGTGAGTCGAAAGAGGGGTGTAGATTGAAAGGTCGAAAGCTGAAATTTCACCTTTGAAATGTTTTGAACGATAAAACCTATTCGATAAAGATAGACTAGAGATAAGAGGGAAACATACAAAAAAATCAGAGTTTACCCGAGGGGTGAAGGGGCGGTTGTTTGTTGGTTTTTTGCTTACATCTCATCATCACAGGTATTGTTGATCTAACTTATACACACTCCACACTCCAATCTCTTTTTCAGTGAAGCCCGGCTACAACGAGATCATTCGACAGTCCACCGATTCCTCCGTAACCATTCCGTTCGAGCAGACGTTCCGCGACCTGTCCCGCCAGGGAACCGACCCCGGGAACCCAAATAACCTGGAGTTCAACTTCTGCGGCTGTGGCTGGCCCCAGCATATGCTGGTCCCCAGGGGAAACGAGGCTGGAGCCCAATACGTGCTATTCGTCATGCTGTCCAACTATGAGCAAGATAGGGTGAGGCTCTACAACGTACTATTTTTTACAGGCTGTCAAAAGTCAAATAAATAAAACGTTTATTAAATCATCATCATCATCCTAGCGTTATCCCGGTTATGCACTCGGACGCCAGGGCCCAGGGTCCGCTTTGGACCATGAACCAGGATGTGGCAGATTAGGTAATTAAAAAAATAACTGACATCAGTTTCATATATTTTGTTCGCGATAGCGAACTTGAGAATAAATTGTCACTTGGCTACGGGCCCTGCTCATCAACTTCGGCCCAAATCTGTTAACGATATGCCAAATGATGTTGGACTGTATGTGATCAATGGTCATCGGATACTCGGGCCTGCTGATCAATATACATTCTTCTGAATTCATGCATAGTGGTGTTCTATGCACTATATAGTATTAGGTAGGCTGAGACTAATATCATTTATAGTCACTCCTTTTAGTGATATATTAAAGTATAGAAACTAGCTACATTGAAAAAAATCCCCTGATGTATTTCAAGAGACCGTGATTGAGTACCTTGAAGTTTAGGTAAATAAGCACCTGACTGAGTACCCGATTACTGGTGATCAACATTAGGTTGAAAGGTTACGCGTATCGTGTACCCTGTAGTGGTCTGGTCCTTTTTTCATCTCATTATGCCCCGACGTGACGTCAGTCTCTCTCTCTCATTCTCTGTGAAACAAACGAAAAGGGCC